>OY720638.1:73101817-73512253 GCA_963169105.1 Ceriagrion tenellum
GGCCTTATCACTGAGGCGTAGAGCTTTGATTTTGGACGAAATTAATATGCAGAGTATAAATTGTATTCCTTTCATTGATTTAAAACCTATGAACTCTGATAGAACTAAGCAAAATATGTTTGTGATGAAGAATAATGCATCATGATGTAAAAGCCGTTCATATTTGACTTGATTTTTCGAAGGCTTTTGGGGGCAGAAATCGACGAGAATATGAGCCCATTAGGAAAGGTTCACTATATTACGAAACAAGTCAAAGAAACATTATCCTTATGACCGAATGTTAAAGCTACAGTACGAATAATTCTCCTATTTGTGGGCACTAACGTGTGGAGTACGTGTGAATATAAATGTCTGTCCGTCAAGAAGATTCCTTGCTAAAGCCGTTCATATTTTGAATGATTATCAATGGATTTGTAGCAAAAATACCCGAAGCAATTTAATTCCGTGCTAGAAAATTTGAATACTTTGTTTTTAATTGTATAACTGGATAATGAAGTCAGCGTCATGACTACTAGGACATTTTCTCTTGCATTCTACGTATCATTATTGTGACGTGTATATACTCTAAGTAAGGTATTTGCATCGTATGAAGGGTAAAAATGCCCTTAAACTGCCTCAGGATAACTATATATGCAAAGTAGTTTATTGCAACAGGAAGGAACCTATCAGCAACAGCGCATTAGAGTACAATCCAAGAAATCTTAACACTGAAACAAAAGCATCGAAAAAATTGCCATCTATCTACTAAATAATTTGACGACGAGTAATTAAATAATAGACCTTAACCGATCGACTTCATTGTACAAACGAGGCATTACAGCGAAAAATCAGCCAGGTGAATATTGACTTTTCACTACTTCTACGCTTGAATACTGAATGGATAAATATAAGCTCTCCACGTTCTAATTGGTAAAAACCGGTGCCTCGATAGGGATAAAAATTCTCTTGAGAATATGAAGCAAGTGGCACTTAAAGTACTTTGCGCTGCTCTCCATCGCTCTTCCATGGTAGGAGGACATAAAGTCCAAACCAAAAAGTCCAAACCGAAAAGTCCAAATCTATTAGATCCAAAAATATTTTTAGAAAATCTATTATTTTTAGAACTATTTAAACTATTTAAAAATATCCCTAGCAACCCTATAATATTTTCGCAACCTACTTCATTGTTTATAAATATCCTTAGCAACAAATTTTTAAAATGGATTTACCAGTACTCGAAATTATTCGTAAAGTTAAAATAACTTACGGGCATTACAATGGTTTTCTGTATTTAACCTCGTCCGTTAATGGCGATGTAAAATATTGGAAGTGCCGAAGGAAAAGTGAGTGCACTGCGCGATTGACAACAGTAAATACGGGCCGCAATTTACTCATACGTAAAGGAGGTGGACATGCTTCTCACAATCATGCACAAAATCCTGAAGAAGTGGAAGCTTTACGCATACTTGGTGCTATTAAAACGGAAGTTAACGAACATCCTGACCGTCCACCAGCGGCAGTGATGAGGGTCGCAGTCAATGCAAGTGCTGCAGTGCAAGCGCATTTACCAGACAAACATAATTTAAGAAAAGTTATTCAGCGGGAACGTACAAAGGAGTTACCGGCGAATCCTACTTCTATTGAAGACCTTGAAAGCGTACCTGACAGGTTTACAAAGACCATTACTGGCGACAAATTTCTTATATACGATTCTTACGAAGATGACGATTACAACTTAAATTGTGGCAGGATTTTGGTTTTTTCTACACGTGAGAATCTCAGAATACTTTTCAAATCGAGTATTTGGCACTTAGATGGCACGTTTAAAATCACACCTCTAATTTTTTTTCATCTTTTTTCTATAATGGGAACAATTTTGCAAAAAAGTGAACAAATTAAAACCGGGAAACCTTCAGCAGGTAGAAGAACGCATCGAAAACATTTTCAGCATCTACGGAGACTACTCTAACGATGGAAGAGAATATGAATATATTAAAGCGATAGGCCATAACTTGCAGAGCGCCAATGCCATATAAAATTAACTTTTAATGTTCTGAAATTTTGAATAAAATTTTTAAAATAAAATTATTTTGTACTTTTTGGCTTGGACATTTACTGTTTGGACTTTTTAGTCTTTGGACTTTTTGGGTTGGACTTTTTGGTTTGGACATTTTGGGTTGGACTTTTTGGTTTGGACTTTATGTCGTACAATCCTCTTCCATACTTAGCGTGATTATGTATGATTGGAAAAAGATAGAGAAAAAATAGCTCATGAAAACCATAATTTGTATTTCTAAAAATGTTAGAGGTGTAGTAGGTAAAGATGCATTTTAAATCATAAATTGAAGCATTTTAAAATAATTTTTCACTTTATCTGCGCTCTTGAATTTTAAGAAAATAACGAATATTAGAACCGAAATTTAGTAATATGATTTCACTAATTTTGAACTTTTCAAATCTTGTAGAAGCCTAATGGAATCAAATTCA
Source organism: Ceriagrion tenellum (assembly GCA_963169105.1). Lineage (NCBI taxonomy): Eukaryota > Metazoa > Arthropoda > Insecta > Odonata > Coenagrionidae > Ceriagrion > Ceriagrion tenellum. The sequence goes on from OY720638.1 coordinate 73,104,284, forward strand.
GGTAACAAAATGAATGATACCAATTCATTTGTATCATTTTTGGCCTGACTGAAAGGTAATGGCTATACTTTTTGCCCCATTTTCCTTTTTTATTTAACCATTCCCAATTTCCTCATCCCTTAAGATTTCTGATGCATTTTATCCTTGGTCTTCCTAGGTCATCACGGCCATACATGTAATTCTCCTTGTAATCCCTCCTGTAATATATTCAGGAGGCTGTAACCACTTTGAAATAATGTAACTATTAAAAATTTTTCATTCCGCAGAGGATTCATTATTACTGTACCCCCATACATGTAGGCAGAAATAATGTTCTTTATCCGCAGACGGTCTAGTTTTAATTCAAACCACATCTTTAAACTCTTTTATCTTCAGTGATTAAGATATCCCCAACGCTAATCATTGCTTTATATGATCGTAAAATAGATTCATTTAAGCTACATCCGTATAAAGCATCACCAATTACAATAATATAATTCATAAAGCTAGCTTTTTTTCTTGTGGAAGTTTAAAAATTGAACATATATTCGGAAATGGTTCATAAATTACTTAGCCTTCCAAATCGCTTTGTTCAACAAACAAACCTTAGGAGTCGTTATGGTCGAGAAAATGTATTTTGAGAATACAATTTTTAGGCAATTATCATTTTCAGCATGAGTACTAAGAATATTACTAAATTTGTTTAAATCTAGATGAGTTACAACCCTGGCTTAGATTAAATGAGAGACTTGATTGACTTTATGTTTATACATTTCAAATAATAAAATTTGCACAATTTCTAATTGTTTAAATTCAGCAAACACTTCAATTTGTGACAGACGTAATGCCAAAGTAGAAGCTGAGCAGTTTTGGCACTTTGAGCAGAAATTATGGCCTAGTAAAATAAATATTATGCCAAATGTTTAAAACAGATTGCTATCGAGGGAAAATAAATCAAGAGAAATATATAATTTTTATTCATGTTAACTATAAAGTATTATGTGGACTCTTCTCATTGTTCTAGGCCAAATTATTAAACGGTCGCGCTTTCAGGCGACGCAAATGCCATTCGGGCATCAAATTCAATCCCTTGATGACCCTAAATCCAAACTCAAACACCAACAGCCACCTCACCCGCGAGGCGATGGGAGGGAGGCCCTTCTCCGCCCCCGATAGATCCACACCTCCGCCTCCCTCCCCGCCCCACGTCCGTTTGAGCGCTCGCCCTCGGTGAATGGGCCGAGACAAGAGTCGCCCTCCACACGGTCGGCTCGAAACCGTCCAGCCTGAAAAGTGGGTCGTCTGAGGCCAATCGGACTTGTTTCATTCCCGAAGCACATGACGGCGTGCATTGCGAAAAAGGTGCTTTCAACTCTGGGCAAAAAAAAGAACTGGGAACCGGGGTGATGGGACGTGGATCGCCAGTCAGGAAACCCTCCCACCGCTTCCCCTCCCCTTCTCGATTCGTCCACCCCCCCGTGGAGAGAAGAACAAAATGGGATCTGGCCCAGCAACGCAAAACACAGCCATCCCCTCGTCCAGGAGCACAAAAGCGTCAGCACAGCCAACCCCCCACTGTGCATCAGCGGGGATGCAAAGAAAATCATTAACCCCCATTGGGTTTTCGATTCATCGGAGGCAGACAGAGCCGGGCACGGGATCATTTCACGCATTCCTCAGATGATGACGGTGATGAGTTGGGCGACAGAAGCGATTCAAATAGGTGGTGGTTTGGAGCGAGTGAGCGGAGGCAGGAGCGGGGCGGGGGGTGCGGAGGCAAGAGAGGTAACCAGTCAATCGAAGCAGCGGCCCCTGCGCTACCCTCTCGCGAAGAATGACTCTCTTGAAATTGCAGAAATTACTCGCAGAATTGCGTTGATGGCGCATGGGTGAGATTGAATGAGGGAGAGGGACGGAACACGGGGGGGGGGAGGGAGTGAGTGTATGTTTCCGTTGGCCACTGGAACCCTCCCCTGCCGCTCTCCACTAGGAGCACCCGATGCATCCAGCGGCTAATGCATACGCAGATCAGGGGGAGGCAGACGAGGCGGGAGGGATTGCACCATCCCCCCGGCCGGTCGACGGCCCTTCAACCCCCGTCTCGCCGTCCGCGGAACCATCCCCCTCGGGCCGCCCACGAAGGCACACTCCCCGAAGAGCATGCGCGGCCGAAGGTCGGGAAACCGCGCGACGGTGTGCCCTACGGCGTGCCGACGAAAGCGTAGAAGCACACAAACACGGACCATGGGATTCCTCCTTCCTCACTCCGTCTGTTCCTACCCCACGATGGCAAACTAACCACCCCCTCACCCCGCTGGCGCCGTCGTCTATTCAAAGCGACGGTACAACCCCCTCCCCCCTGGCCTCCCCTGGGGTACTAGGTTCCTACCCCCCTCCCTCTCATCCTCCATGGGGTACTCGTCCCTTCCCCTCCCGCTCCATCAAAGCTCCCCCATCCCACCCTCGGCCTCCCTCCCGAGCTCGTACAAAACCTCTCTCTCCGCACGACTTCGACAGCTGACGTCTAATATCCGCCGTCATTTCAGTACTCGTCCTCCATCGGAGGACGTCTCCTCCCGACTCGCCCTCCATCGCAGGAGAGCGCGCTTCCATCGAGTTCAAGAGCTGGGTTTAACCGACGACGCGGGCCGCCTATTGCTTTACACTCCCTCGGATGGAAACCCTTGGCTTTAAGGCTGAATCTTATCCGAGGATGATATTTCTCTATACCTTCTTGACGTTTTCATTCGATCGAGCTTCAAGCTTTAAATGCCTTGAAGGGCAAAGTCATCACCTCAGGATGAGTCAGTTTAACTGAAGAAATATACCTCTACATACCATGAAACTGTAGGTAAGGATAATGGAAAAAAGAAGGTTACAGATTGGAGATATATTTTCACTGGTTACATTCTCTCTGCTTCGGTTCGATCATTAGTTGTGGACTGTAGGAAAGTATTCTCGCAACCCATCGGTCTGTCAGAGAGATTACCTTGTTTGTCACTCATTACTTGGCATACAGACGTTAAGAAGAAAATGGGCATGTGTGGCATCCATCTCATCATCCCAAAGCTTCAGGTATATGGATTTGGCCTTAACCTCCTGCGTTTAACCTTCGAGGTTCTGATGGATTATAAAATCCTTTTTACGGTTTATTTTAAGCCTTAATGAAAAGAAATGAGTTAAAGTGCTGTGATAGCTCAGGTATTGTTCTATAATTAATCTAAGAGTACATCTACACATCAAATCGAATTAGTTAAAATAATGATCATGTAATCCCAAATTTGATTTTATTGCGAATGAGACAAAAGGTTTTTTCGAGAAATATAATATGCAAGAGGCTAAATTTCTTTAAACAATATATCAATTAGCAGACATCGATCCTCAAACCATGGGGAATACTTAATAAATCTTTCATCACTAGATCTGGCGGAACCAGATCATTTGACAACGCAAAATTATGACTCGAAAAGAAACATCTTTACTATCTTTCTCCTCGACATTGACTCACTCCTTAACATTTTTCGTTTGTAAAACGTTCAACATACATTCCTTTTGTATCGTAATTAAGTTTTCGTATACTATGCCACTGTGTTTTCGCATGTTTCATATTCGTATACCACCATATATAGAAAAATGAACCACACATGAACAAAATACGGAAACTGAAATGCACAACCTGCCCATTTATTCCCGGAAATGTTGCTGATCAGATACAAAAAGGTCCACTCAACACTAATATGGTAGCTCAGTAATATTTCCCAAAGTTATATAACCATGCACGGGCTATTAATTAGAATGTGAGATTCTTTTATGATTCCTGATGCCTACACGCTTGCTAAAATGGTAGTCTTCAAGATATAGTTATAATCATAAATTCCTTCTATATTTTATCCGACAAGAATATTAACATTACAGAAGTAAAATTCTCAACTAAAAATATCGGAATCCAGAATTTATCTCGGTTACTCGAAGGTTGACGTTTGGTTTCCGGCCTTGGAAATGCTAGCTCAACGCCATTATGTTTAGCATTGAAGTATTAGATTACGAGTGTACGCTTGACACTGTTGCATTACCAGAAAACTAAAATCCAACGAATGCCTTTTTTATAGAGGTAATCACGAGCAAATTATTTTACGAACCTCGTACTGTTTAATATGTACAAACTCTCCACGTTTTATTAGAGTAGTATGTATGATAATGTCTAGTAAACTGCCAATACAAATAGGGTGAAATGTATGTCTAATTAAAAAATATGTATAGTGAGAGCAAAAGTACAACCATGGAAAAATGTCGATTAAATATTCATGTAATTAATATTAAGCGTACAAAATGGGCTTATCACTCATGTATTCCACTAAACTTCAAATACTGTTCTGAACATCAAATGTTACAAGTATTCCATCAATTTTAATTCTTTCTTCAAGATCAGAAAACTTACTTGTAACTTAATTTTCAATCTAAGGATGTGTAAATTATTCTTGCTTGATAAATTAACTAACATCACGTTTGAACATTTACTCTTCCATTGGCAAGTATGATTCCCGAGACGGTTGGTCGTTATTACATTATTGAGGGCAGCACAGATAACAGTTTCCCATTCATGCTAAAGCTACATGAAGCAGGCACTGCTTGTGTCTCATTAATGTTGCCATTGTTAGGGAAAGGGAATTCATAACATTGTGTCTTTACATTTTGTCGTAGATAATAGCAATTCCACGCGCCCTGGCTGTAATTTCAACTTTCAATATTGTTTACAGCATTAGATGTTGTGATAAAATCCATTTTATCCGTCCACTTGCTTTATTTTCTCATCATAAATCGTCGTCCAGCTATGATAAAATTTGTAGCAAGAAGATATGAATGAAATAACTTTTTGCGTGTGTATGCAAGTTAATTCAAAATAAAACCTCTATAAAGAACAATCTCTAAATAGGAAGTTTTAATTAAATGTAACACAAATGATCAGTGCAGAAGCTAATTTCAATACTCTCCATTCATGCGTGAAGGGAATTTGCTGAGTACTCAACAAATTAACAAGCACAGAAAGCCAGATGAGAATTAAGTAATGGTGTTGCACTTCCTTCCTATGAAATTCATACTATTTTGAATTAAATTTTGCTTGCAAATAGACAAATATCAAGGAAAGAGGAAAAAGCAAAACAATATTTTTAATCCCTACTCGAGTAACTGTGCGTAAATTAATAAAAGCATATCTCATTAGCCTACTGGGGGCATTTTACACGAAATATTTTTAAATTAATCACAACCTACAGGTCCCTAAAGATAACCTACCGCTATGCACGAATGGAGTACTAAAAAATAGATTTCGAAAATATCACCCTTTCGGATATATAATGGGAGGGGAAGTTTCATATAAAATATTTCCATCTCAGTCAAAATTTATGCATAATAATTTAGGCATTATTTTATTATTCATTATCAATAATTTATGCATTATAGTACATTTACTTTGCATCACTGAGATAGCAGATTAAAGTTCATGCTGTTCCAAAATTTGCAAGAGTATTCAACGTCACGAGAGATTCCAGTAAAATAACAGGGACCTACTTTAATCTATAACAGATTAAATGAATAAGAATAACGTAGTTGCTGTAATAAATATCCACCCAAAATAATCTCTTTAGTCGGGTAAAAAAGCATGGATGAGGGCTAGGCAAAGTTAGAGGGACCTGTTTTAATACCGCGGTGTTTTTGGCCCTTAGCAATCTAAAACCACAAGGAAATGCCATGCTAACCCGTATAGCGTTTCAACTCAGATACCTAATTAGGAACTTTCCTCATTAAAACGGGGCTCCATGTTATTTTTTCCAATATCTGTAGCAATATCCGTAATTTGACCCTGAACTTTCCTGTAAGACGGTTGAATTTCAACTACCATCAAAACTACTGTGCCTCAAGTATAGTTAGCGTTGTTACAGCTGCTCCACGATCACCAAATCTGACATATATTTTTCTAAAGATCTATTAGAACGTCAGCTTGTAAGTGCCGTATTATGACTCTTGCTGATAAATTGCGGAGTGTGACTCTTTTGAGTATTTTTCCAGCTGATTGGTAGGATTTTGAACCCTTCTTATTTTAACGAGCTAGTTTCTGGAATATCGTTCCGTATTCCCTCGAATACATGATCCGCTATTAGACCCCTCTTAAACTCCTCATATCATCATCATGTTTTTTATCTCGCTCAGAACTCCTATCCCCTTCCTTACTCTTCCACGCTTCCTCAGTGTTCTCCCCTATGTTATTCTCTTGAATATTTTCTCTCTTTTCAAAAAGTCCTTCATCCTTCTCTTCTGCCTCCTCCCTACCTCCACCACAAGCTTTTTCTCCTCTCAAATTATATCCAGTACCTTCTTGTTCGTCCTTGTCGACACCCAGCTCATCCTCTCCATTTTTCTCCTCGTCAAACGCCTCAAGTCAACATATATTCTTTCTTAGAAATGACCAGGTCTCCGACGCCTACAGTACCACGCTTTATGCAGAGTTGTAACTAGCCTCTTTTTTAATTCTCCACTCATGTTGCTTTACTTTTATGCAGGAAAAACTGAGAAAACGTAGGAAGTTTGTCAAATGTCAGTTCAAAGCATATGATAAAATATATTTATGTACATTTCACCCGGGAAACACCTGAGGAGTGTGCGATATAAGGTGCTTGGATGCCAGTCATTGTCGTGTATTTTGAATAAAATAATTTTTTTCTTTGCCCGCGATGTTATCTATTGCTTGTTCACCACAGTTTTGCCATGGCATCGAATCGTTTTAGGAAAGAAAAGTCTTACTCGCAACAGCCCTGTTATAAATCCTATTTTGTAATATTGTTAGACATATGCAATTAATATTAGTTTAGGATATTACAGTGATGGTAAAATGTTCATTTATTGAGAAATGTATGCTTAAATTGACTGAAAAGGGCTTGAATGCCGCAGGGTTTGATAAATACGTCAATTTTACGCCAAGAAAGACGGCTCATTATTTACATGATAGTTTTTCCTAGCATGGCATGTCTGAGTGAACATTGTTGCCAATTTACCAATTAAAGTAAACACTGTCACTAATCGAGGAATCAGTGAATCCTGTAGGAAGCTTGTAGGAAGGAAAAACTTTGCCTCTTAGTGCTGAGTCCTGCAATTTTGATTTCTTTTTGCCTGCCTGGTTCTGTACAAACATGGGAGCCATCCGACGCCCTGAGACGGGGGTGGAGATCCGTGGCGGCGGTACTCCTCTCCCGAAGGTGATGATCCTGATCGTGATGAGCGATCGGCAAAGGCCAGAGTAAGTGAAAGGGTTTGAAGTGGCCGTGTCGAGGAGATAGGATGCCGCCCCTCAAAATGCGATTAGCCAGCGCTTCCGAAGTGAGTGGCAAAGTGCGCCTTGGCTCGCCGCCCACGAGCAGCCCTGCCACAGGGAGGAGTGTACGGTAGCATAGTTCAGACGTTTATAGTTCAGAGTGATTTTGAATATTGACCTACTAGATGAAAAGAAATGTTGGCCGATGAAAACTTCCTATTTGTTTCCAACTCAATTCATTGCAATACATTTGCGTGTAGACCTTCATTTTACCTTTGCGTGAAGTTCATGCTACAAAATACGGAGTGAAGGAAAAAAATTCCTTATAGGATGAAGAACAGAAAAAGCAATCTTCCTTTAGATAAGTGAACTTGATTCGACCAAGGACGCCAACCATATATACCATGACGAGCCTTTTTTAGTATCTGATTATAATGTAGTACATAGAAACCTTAGGCGAATTAAATTTATTTATTTGGTGAAAAATTGCAATTTTTTATCTTTTTATCATATTGAAATTCCACTTTATCACGCGTAATGCTTCTCTTCTTGTTTTTTATGGAAGTTTTCATGGCTTCAAAATATATTATTTTCGAACATCTTCAATGTGTCTTGAAGGTTATAGAGCTACGATTAATAAGGTTGATCGGTACACATTGCGACAGAGGATTTATTAAGCCTTTATTTGCATCGAAGTAAAAATAATGTGTGTATTTTTATACTAAGTATGCAGGTTATATAATTCATAGTCCTTTTTTCAAAACAGGTTATTAAACTAAAATACAGCACCGATTTTGATGAGCTTACAACGATGAATTATGCTGCGGATGTCGTATTTGTCTTGAACAAGCATTTGATACTTCCTCATTCCCAATATGCGTTCAAAAGAATTGCATCGGATTTCATGACAGTAACTCTAGAGAAATGAAACTATTGAAATTTGCATATTAAGACTCATTAATACAGACAAGGGAGGATCAATTACGTTTCCTGCTTTTAATGAGGCAGGATTGATGGATGATTTTCAATGCACGAGTCACTATGATTTTGGTCCAAAAATTTTTTACTTTTTTCATGTTAAAATAGAAAAAGTTGCTTAAAAAAGGGCTAACTCCAAATTGACCGCTTTTGTCAATTAAAATATGTGATTCATTCTATTTACAAAGCTATAATAAATAGATGAGCATGAATATGCATGTGATCCAACCACCGATTTATATTTTTTAATATTTGGGAAGGCATGCATTTCGAAAAACGTCATAAACCGAAGCTCACCAATTTAGATGTGAATTAATCTCAAACGGTGAATAAAATAGAAAAAAATATAATAAAAAAGCCGAAAAAGTAGGCTTTAGATCTACATGCATCAATAATTTCATTCATTGCATTGCGTTATACATTAAAGCCTCATCAACAATCCTTTGAACCTAATCCTTGCAAAAATAACTCTCATTCCCTCAACGAATCTCCAACTCTGCATCTCTCTGCAATTAAATGAAGCTTGGGTATTTGATCTGCTGCCACATCACATAAAACACCTCAAAATGATTCACAGCCATTTACTCATGTTAGCAGGGAAAATTTAAGCTTTGCATCAGTACCTAAGTTAACTTCAGAAAAACTGAACTTGAAAAAAGTGAGACCACGTTCTGGTAGCAGAGCCAACATGCGTACGTTGAAGCCTAACTTTTCCTAACTAATTATAAAAAGCCTCAGACTGGACTGAAAGTAATTTGTACAACCACAAACAATTGTGCAAAATGAGTTAGTGCTGCCTTACTTTTCTTGCGCAAATTCATACAAATTGAAATTTTGAATTTGAAAGTTTGCTACTTCACAACGGATTCATTTACTCACTCTTTGAAACCTAAAAAACAACTAAAACAGAAATATGTATTAAAAGTGAATAAAGTATTCAAATTAAATAGCTGAAGCATATTTTATAATAAATTAAATACCCAAAACACTTTTTTTGCCTTATGATAAGGTACTGTGAATAAGGATAAGGACCCCCACTTCAACCTTTGGTGACGTGACGAGTTACCTTCGGTTCGCTGAAGAGGGCTACTTTGTAGCCAAAATACGCGTATTTGACCCCCACCCTCGTCCGTTCCTGTTTTGTAGGTATAACCACGCTCTTTTGGAGCTGATTCTCCCAGAAGTTGGACCCATTTGTGTGTGTGAGTGAGTGATTTTGTGTGCTTGTGAGTGTGCTTGCGTAAATAACCGGGCATCCTTAGCGGGGTCTCATTAGCCCTGTGAAGGATCCCAGGTTACAAGCCAAACATCCTTAGCGGGGTCCCATTAGCCCTTACAAAGGATCCTATTTGAGTTGTGTGTGTGTGTCTGTGTTTGGTCCCTGGCGAGGAAGTAACAATCCCGTAAATCATCACAGGGGGGTATTCTTGGTTGAGAGGTTGTGGTTGGTCGCTGCTGTGGTTTCCCAGCATATCAACACAGTAAGTTTTGTGTTTTCTGACGAAGGGTGCCAATTTTTTTACGGCTTTTGGAGATTTTCTTTGTTTTATATTAATTTTCTAGCCGTAAGAGCTCACCTCACCTTTTTGATGGCTTTCCAGTAGAGTAGGCGTTCTATATTTTGTAATAAAATTGGGTACCACCGCTCAAAGAATTGGAGACAGGTTTAATCGATAATATTTTTAAATTACCTTCACTGCGGCATTATTCATAGAAGCAATGTAGATGTAAAGTATATAATTTTAATACAATCTTTGATTCAAGTATGGTTGCTCTTGTGATGAAATAAAAGCCCGAGGACGCTTTTGACAGAATCGCTTTTAGTTGTATTACTTGACACTCTTGCTATTCAGTTCAGTCACGGTTATTCAACTAAATTATTAAAGGAATACTCCAATACAAATTTTTTTTCGAGATAAACTGGGTTAGCACTTACTTTTCGCCTAGAACTTTCTCTCGTAAAACTAAAAACAAAACCAACTCTAAGGAAATTTCTCGAATGAGGTGGCAAAGATATTTTCATAGTAAATAACGGCCAGAAAACAGTTGTGGTTAAATATATGTATACCTCCAGTTACGGTTTCTTTTTGTTTTCACCAAGGAAAGGAATAATTTATTTATAAAGGAAATATCCTCAAATATCTGAATGCAAATACGAAGGACTATTTATTGCATTCTTAAAAACTCAAAGCAATCCGAAAATTCGGGGTAAAGTCGAATTATATATATTTTAGTAAAACATTTTCATTCATATTTTTTTCATCGTCATTCTGAACAACATACTTCAAACAATAATTAACACAATTCTTTCGACCATAAAAATGCTCCAAAACAATTTACTTCTACATTAAGTTTTTTTTGAGACCACAAAATATTTATGCACGAGTTAACTCTTGCAGGAAATAAAATACTTTTAAACTAATTTCATCCACTATTTTCTATGGTATTACCGTATTAAAAATTATTGTGTATCTGCATTGAACAAACATGCCGGTGTAGACTAGGATTTTTACTAGGATTAATATCGTCGGCTATTAATGGATGAGATTTAGGATTTTCAATCTCATACTTTGGAGTACATTCTTTTTATGCCTCTGTGGCAATGTGATTTTAATGTAAAGCGGAGTTTTTAGTGAAACGGCATGAGGTCGTGCTGTGGCAGTACCGCGCTTAAATGCTATTTTACGACAGATCACTGATGTTAATTTAAAGAGATGAAAATCGCTTTTATATGCCAACCATACTACCTAACGAGTGATAAAAAAGAGCCAAGGATCGGTTGAAGTTAAGAAATTGTTATAACAGAAATCTTGTCGCAACATGTGAAACTTAGTGATTCATTATCTAGAACATGGATTTTTAATTTCCTTCAGTATTTTCCCATTCAAACCCAAGGCAGGTCTAAAGTCGATAGAAGTCGCATAGATCACTATATCAGCAGTGAACCTTACAGGTCAAACTTAAAGGAGACCACTCACTCCACCTGATTCCATACACCTTGTGTTACTACGGTGTCGTCTAGAGTGAATTACGACTGGTCCTTGCCTAGTCACTTTGGTGGGAGAGAGAATTTTGGAGTGCAGTAGAACTGAGAGTCCAGTTACTATAGCCAACCCCTCGACAAGAATGATGAGAGACTAACCTTTAAAATCCTAAATGGCATTACTTTCTTTTAAGTAATTGTAAACCTCCATTACGGACGAAATTGATTTGTCTTAATTAAAATAGGTGAACATTTATTTGAAAATAAACCAATTATTTCCATTTGCAAGGTGAACAGGATATTCCAACCACCTGTATCGAGAGTAAAGAGAAAGACACGGGAGGAAATTTGAGAATTTTCTTGTATTTGATGAATTGCTTAAGTCTCATGCTATTAGAATTTTTTACATTCGTTTCACTATGCCTACACATTATTGTCTTCTTTTACAATATGCTCTAGCTTGGCATGCTTAAAAGTAAAACAGTTAAAAAAATGTGTTGTAGTGACACCTATTAACATGCAATGGTTAAGAGACCAGTGGGGCAAAGGGGGGCATTGTGTCATCAAAACCACGGACAAATCAATGTCCAAAAGATCTTAGGCTTTCCCGGCGTAATATGATGACAAAGGCTACTCGGGCTTTCCACCGGGTCAGACTCTCCATCTTGGCCGACGTTTCGAATGGACAACTCGTTATCGGAATGTCGGCCAATATGGAGAGTTTGACCAGGTGGAAAGCCACAGTAACCTATAACATAATCAATGTACGATAACGTACTTATCCTGGGATTGCAGACCCATTTATTCCTAGAAAAACTCACGTAGCCAATCATCCTAGGCGGATTCTTTTTTATTTATGATACAGCGTGTTGCCAACTTTGATTTCGATAATGTAGTCATCTTGCTTTTCGACATTATATTCCATTATTAAGATACCCGAGAAAATATAACGCAGCACAAATATACCTATATCGTTACCTTCTCGAGTATCTGGTTCAAGTTCTATGTGTCAAGAGAATGTTTTAAGCTTGATCCCAATCCTCGATAGGGCATCATATGGAGGGCATGGAACAAAAGGAAAGTGATGCTTCAGTTTTCATCGATAATCACTCCACGTGAGAAATTCCAAAATGAGTGCAAAATGAAAAAATGAACGAACCACGTGTCACATGATATTATGTAGCCAGAGATGGCATATTACAAGCACATGTAGGAGATATTTTGCACGTAAAATATTTTCACGTTGTCAGACAGTCATTCAAAGAATTTGGTATGATATATGATTGTTTCAACTTAGCTATTAACAATATTGAGATGCTCTAACATTGGGTTACCTGGAATTTTGCCCAGATAACTCCTCATTTGAGATTTAAAAGATCCTATTTTATTATTTTTTCAAATGGTTGGTTAGATTATTACAAATTTGGGTTAAACTGCAATGTTAGTACGGTAGCATTTTGATCATTGGTATAATATTTTAAATTAAATGAGTTTTTGCAACAATTGATTTGTATTAAACTATGTTATAAACAATGTTTTACGTATTCTTGAAATTTTATATTAGTGCTGTTTTAAGCTGCATAATGCCCGCCGTTCTTGGTCGTTCTATACAGCGCACTGTCCGCAATTGTATGAATAAACAAAGAGCAAAGATTTGTATAGTTGTGCTACAACATTTTATTTACCACACAAATATGAAAAAATTAACCAAATTACTTCTGTAAAAGTGATAGAATATGCAGTTTAAGGTAGTACGAGAGAGATAGTTCCCTAGTCATAGTAGAGACCATATTTGAATTATACGTTTTAATTTCACCAGCCTTGAGACAAACGACTTAAATTTTGCATTATTAATGGTCCGATAATTTAGTTTTCCATGACAGAAATTGTAAGTGATCAATTGAAAACATCTAAAAAATCTTTAACTTGACTCATTTTTTTCACGCGGTACGATTGAAACTCCATCAAAACGGAAGGTTTATTGTGATCCCGAAGAATTTTCTGCGGTGACAATACGATTAATTTTTAAAAAAAGTTGAGAAAACACACAAACTACACACTGTTGATTTTTTGACGAGATCTTAGAGTAGGGAATACCTCATTTTTTAAATATAAGGTCTCTCTGGAGAGCCTACACGTACCATTTCCCATGTACAGGGGCTGGTATTTTCTGGAAAATATCTCGGAAAGTAATATCGTAAGGGGTTGAATTTTTGGAGTCAATGGAAGGGTGATGCATCTTTATTTAAAATGATACCAAATTCATTGATTTCTAGGTAAAATGATATTTCGCTCAAACTGCCTTAATTACGCAGTTGTAGTTCCAATATGATTTTGTTTGCGTAGGTCTCAAGTTATATGTAACTAGAACAATGTCTTGCAAGTAGCGATACGATTCAAGATATCGCTGCACTCATTACTTACACTGAAGTTCACGTCCATGAGTAAAGTCGTCTTCATACAAAATTTATACCGGGATACGATATTGCTAGTTTGATGCATCGCGCGGCTCAGCGGTTGCTTCCGCCTTGACCTCTCACCGCCGTAAATCTCGCCTCGGAAACGTGCTACCCACGATGCAGCGGTGACAATAAGCCTATTGCGTCTGATTCCGCCACCGCTCCGAGCTCTCTACTTCTTGCTGCCCAAGAGACCTTGAGCGGTGGTGAGTTGCGGCCGAGGTCCGTCACCCCGACTGGGGCAAAGCAATCACTAGCCTGGGTCGTGGGGATGCGGAGAGTAGAGTCCACGTGCGGGGAAAAAAAGGTCCTTGCGAAGGCAACTCGGGAGCAAAACTGCATTCGGGAGGATCGAGCACGCAAAGCGAGGGGCGGAGTGGCTGGGTAGGGAAACAACAAAAAACGGGGGCCTTGCCGCTCTCAGTATGTAGCCTCAAACGATTAATTTTTAAACGCACACCGATAGGGATTGAACCCAATTTGACGGCGGAATAATAAAATTCCTGCCAAATAATGATCTGGCTCTGCACCCGGACTAGCTACGTGTAATACATGGAAGTATTTCTGGCTGAGCGCTCAACAACTTAATACATTCCTTGCCCTCAAATACGAATTATTTTTTTTCCTCGCTGTCAAACTCTAAATTATTAAAATGGATAGTTCTTGCAAAGAAACATAGGGTCAAAGGGAATGACTTTCGACTACTCAGAAAAATGTTATGCACGGCAGTTTTATTGTACTTCAATCGATAGTGGACTAGATTCAAATGTTGAATTTTTCCTTTGGTGGAAGGTCGACACTTTAGTAAACCAAGCTTTGGGTCTTCCACAGATTTTTTATTACGAGTACAACCGGTTTCGGCAGTTGCGCCATCATCAGATACACTGAGTTAAAACGATAATTTTAATTCAGTTTTAATGTTCATTTTAATTCAGTGCACCCGATGTTGATTCAGTGTATCTCTCGATATCTGTAACTTCCGAAACTGGTTATATTCGTAATAATAAATCTTTGGAAGACACAAAGCTTGGTTTACTGCTAGAGAGGACTGTTTAAATGAAATTGGTTTAGGATAAATCGCTACTAAGGGGTCGTGCATAAACTACGTTACCAACTTTGGGGTGGTGGGGTCACCTAAAAACCTACGGTGGGTAACGAGTGGAAGAGGGGATACATTCAATGTAACGTAGTTGTTACAAAGCGCCTGTTAGCGTTTCTTACTTGTCAATCGCGAATTGACATTACTACAGAGTTTAACATGAAGAAGGGCGTTTCTTATTTTAACAAATCAACTCACTCGACAATAGAGATGTTATTTTAGAATTAAAAGTTTCATTTGTAGAGACAACGTTATATGTTGGGAGAGGGGTTGGGAAAAGTGCTACGTTTGTCAACGAAGGGGAAGCGGGGGTAAAAAAGTCACCAAAAACTGTAACGTAGTTTATGCATGTCCCCCAATGTTGCTGGAGTACTCACAAGGTTTTCCGTGGTCAGGAGACAGATTTGAGTGTTCAGC
Source organism: Ceriagrion tenellum (assembly GCA_963169105.1). NCBI lineage: Eukaryota > Metazoa > Arthropoda > Insecta > Odonata > Coenagrionidae > Ceriagrion > Ceriagrion tenellum. The sequence continues at coordinate 73,119,505 of OY720638.1, forward strand.
GTTTTGACGTGTCTTCTTTCTTAAGTACGAGTAAAGTCATGGGGGGAGTGAGAGAGGAGATTTTCTTCCCTTGGTAAGGCAGACGAAGCACAACTCTACCTCCCATTGTGGCGATTTTTTGTACTGGCGCGGAAATCACGAATCATATGGGTTAACCGCTGCCAGTCAAACAGGCGGAAAACCTTTCGCAGATGGAGGAAACTCGAATCTTTTCCTCGAAATGCTACTTCTTCATTATATATGTACATCCTCAGAATTCGGGTTGGTGTGAAGGTCTTCCTATTCCGACTTTCTGTGCTCGAATGTCAGCTTTGGAGAGGAAGCTGGTGGCATAGGTTCAGAGGAAGCAGATGAGATGGATGGAGAATGCTTTGAAAAGAGAGGGAATGCTGAAGAGAGAAATAGAGGAAAGAACACTGAAGTAGAGAGGTAGAAGAAGGAAGAGGATTGGAATTCTTGACGAAATAAGAAGAGGGAAACGGCATGAGGAATTCAAGAGAGATCTGATGGCGGGTCAACCGTTGGAGTGAAAACAGAAGGACATGCCTGAAATAAGAACGCTAGGATAAGAACTGTCTCAATTCCAACCAAATGGTAGAATACTCAAATGAATAAGATTTTTCGGATACCTGCTTAGGTGCTAAGTGGAGAGCGTTTCAAGTGTGGCACTTGATCCGTTGAGACGTGTGTCAAACTGTGGGCCCCCTGAGGTTAATATTACACTTATATCAAGGGGAGTTCCTCATCTATTTTCCTTCTTTCCCTAAATCAATCCTTCCATTTGTCAACTACCTATATTATCCTTACATATGCTGATGGGGTTAAATGCTGGTCACCAAGAGAACATATTTCAGCATAAAATATTTTTTTAATTACTTTCTGTATCAAGTTACTCATGTTAATTTCTTAAAACTACTCGTCATATTTCATTTATTTCTTTGTATTTACATAACTAAATCTAGGGTGTTTTGCTTGCTTATTTCTGTACCTTTAACGTACATAATATGTCATTGTGCTAGGTCAAAATTGATAAGAGGATATTAGTTTGGCTAAAAATGTTTTGAAGGAGATAATGATGCCGGAAAAATATTCGCTTGGAATGAATCAGCCTGTATATCTGAGAGGGGGGCCACTGATTATGGCAAACATAAAGGAAAAAAATTATTTCTGGCACTTAAAAAGGATTATGACTGTTATAAAGGAATGAAAATTGATAAATCGAAGTGCGCAAAGAAAACAAAAGGAAAGCCATAACAAGAAAAGCATGTCTGAAATTAGATCTAAGGTCTGGTAAAATTCAAGCCGGAATGTGTGCGAAAATAGAGTGTGAGGCATCAGAAGTGTAAGTTGACTCAAACAAAGTATTTTCAAGGTGACGAGTAATGTAGAAAATACCAATCATCCAAGCATAAGGTAAAACAGAATGGAGAGGTTTGATTTGGAATACTAAAAAATCTCATCAGGTACCTAAATAGACTGGAATAACATGAGGCCTTATGATTTATTCTCATCAAAAAAAGAGTATCCTGATTATAACCTCATCATTTTTCATTACTCATTTACTTTCCTGGAATTAATTTTCCTCAAATTATCAAATTAAAAAATTTACAGTTAATTGATTGAATGGTAAGCGAGAAAAAATATTCATTGTTCGAAATATAACTGGTGGACAAAATCACATATATGCACAAATGAGGTAAGAACGATAAAGCTGACTGTTATAGAGATCTGAATTATTATCTATGTCATCGTGAAATTTTCATTAGGTAGCATTAGGTAGAATAGTGGACGTTATCGGTGGATATAATTTTTGTGTCAAAGTTATCTCATATAAAGCCAAAAGTAGAAATTATAGTATCTTCATTTCAAACAGCGAGTTGTTTTGTTCGAAATGAGGGAAGGATAACTAGGGAGTATCGAAGGCGTTGTAATACATAAAATAAAAATAGTTTCAATTTTTAACAATATTTCACCTAAAGTAAGTGTCTGACTTGCAAAAAATATTCCAAATTCAGCAGTTAATAGAGTATTTCCAGAGTCATGCCTCATCGTAAGTCATCCACTACCACATTAATTTGTCAGAGAAAGCATATGGTATAGGTCATACGATTCTTACCTTTTAACTTATTTTAACCCCTTTTTAACTTTTTTTGTTGCAAATTGAAGAATATAGACTGATTTCAACTAAGCTAGCCTTTAAAACTGTACGTGGCACATTGTTTCTGTTCTATTATAAGATATCATACGGCCCGACAACTACGTGATATTCAATCACTGATTCACTCCACATGAAGCAGAGAAGCGATGAAAAATATGATTGTAAACATTCATAAGTAGATAGGCATTGGAGGAGGAGGTGTTTTGGTTTATTTTCATGCTTCTAGCTGTTCAAAATGAACATTGTGCTCCTTTTAGAAAAAGAGGACAAATGAAACAGTTATGTTATTCATGGTGGAGTTTTCAGGGGAATCATATTACAATAATTACATTCATACAGAGCCATTATGGTTCAAAATAAGAGAGTTTGAGTGAAGTCATATTCGGAATAAACGGAACCATTAAGTGTTCTCGCAGCGCATTCATCTGGTTATAGTAATGAAACACGTAAGCTCAGTTTTAGGTTCCTAAGGTGCATAACCAGCAAGCTTAGCACAATTTATGTCTCTCTGCCGAAGTCATTCCCCAAATATAACGGCACATTGTACCTATATAGGGTGTAAACCCCGTACTAAATATGACGTGGCAATCTTAAAGAAATAAACTGCCATAGGAGGTCGTTTACTATCAGTCATAACATTAATGAAAGAATAAGTAGCATAACTTCATCCCAACAAGAAACGCATTAAGGATTCCGTGTTAATACAATGGGGATTGGTTTCAATAGAGAGATGTTTTGCCTCCTTACAATATAAAAATGGAATTATATTGCTATAAAAATGGTTATAAACAGAAGAAAAATAATCCATTTTAAATGCGTCATTGTATAGTTCTTCTTCCATTGCTCCAAACGTTTTATTAGGGTGTACGTATTTTCTAACGGTACACTACCACCGTAAATGGTTTAGAAGAGATTTTCCCAAATATTGAATCAATCCTGGTTATGAATGCGCGCAGACGCATTCAGTTGAGATAATAATGCGATGAAATAAGGGGGAGAAATTATTGTTTTGAGTTATGTAAATTAAGGCGGAGTTTCACGATAAAACGAAAGGAGAGGATCAAAATCATTATGACTCTTTCAGCTCAGAAAGAAGCTAAGCCTGGGCAGCAGAATTTTAAGGGATATAGTCACAAACATGCCATTCAAGTGAAAACACTCTTTTTGCATTTAATGGTGAAAGCAAACTCTCTAATTTTCGATATTTTCCAATTCATGAAGCTCACACTTCTTTTCGCCCAAGATTAGATAAATAAAGAGAATGATGTAGGGAGGTATATGCGATACAATTCAAATAAATTCCACCTCTATAAAAATTCAACTTGATGAAAAGTGTAATCAAACATTATAAATATTCAAATTTATAAAAAAAACATGTATGGAGGAAGAAATATATCCAGATGATGACAAGTGAGACATTCCAGTTTGTCCGCCCTATAGTATTACTACAAAAAATGTATTGTCCTCATCAAATCAACTTTTCTAATGCACCTACTGTCAGATATTTTTATTGATTGATGCTGATAAAGTGTAGGAAATAGTTTATTAAGCAGGTGATAGTAACCTGACTGGTCTATTTCCAGCCTGACGAACAATAGTTTCCGATTCGATTAACAGCTCAGCATGCCAGAGGTGTTTGTCTTGGATGTAGAGTCATTTAAACATTGAAATAACACCTCAGCAGTTGTAGCTCTCTGATTCCAAAGTTACTGCCTTGATTTCTCATGGAACAGCTGTTTGGTTTTATCTTGAACCGCTCAATGTATTGGAAATCCAATTCGAGAATGAAGTCATTTTTATTAGCCACCTGGCAGAAGCTGCTGGTATGATAAAGTTTCAAAAGACAAATGCTACGTAGCCCAACATTGTCCCCCATCGAATAAATGTCGCGAACAGTTGTCACAGCTTAACCACGACAGAATGTTGTGTCACGTCACGCGATAAAGGAAGGAATCCCAAACGCTACCTCCCGAGACGTGGATCAACCGACGCTTGACCGGCTCGCCGGCGAGATAAACAATTTGGCCGGCCTCGCCAGCAAGCGAGAGAGAGAGCAGCCCAGCCTTACGCTTCAAGTGCGTCTTAATTGTGCGGCAATTTCAGCCGGCCACGGAGCGAGGCCGGTGGTGGAAATTGGCCCGGATCGGCTTTTGTAGCACGCGATCGCTCACCCGTGGCCCATCTCGGGATCTGCTCGGAGCGCCACCTCGTCCCCCACCGCCATCTCCATACTCCCCGTCCAACCCACTAAAAAGGCTTTGAGGCACCGCCTTCGACCATTCCACACCGTCGACGTCAAACGACCCGGCTCGTAAAATCGCTCAAGAGTATCCTTCGCATTCTCTCCCCGTGCCGATAACGCGGGCCCGGCGGGGACGCCAACCTAGTTTCAGTGCCACTCTAAAGAACATCGGAGCTGCCTGTTACAGCATAGGTGGGAGCGGAAAGGAAATTTTTATTTACTTCCATCAAGTGAAATAACCTGTACTCCGCTACCGGGAATTGTTTACTGCCTCGAGGATAATGGTGTACTCCGTAGTAGTAGTGCTTTTCGGTAAGATTCAAAGGAAATACATGCCGTGAGGTGATAACATGACACTGAAAAATGTTTAAAGCCAATCATCTGCTCAAGAACGACCGTTCTGTCAAATAAAACTCACTAAATATTTTGAGTCAGTGGTCCAATAAAGAATGACTTAATATTCTCCATTTAAATATTTTTAGTATAGAATTATGATATTGTTTAAAATGAGTTACTTATATAACTAAAAACTTAGTGCATTTTCGTAGCATGACCCTAAAATGTTTTTTCTCCATTAAATTAAAATATAAACTAAATTTAAATCGCCAAAAAATAGCAGTTACAATAACACCCAGTTGCGAAAATATGTATATATATCTTGAATAGTAATAAATTAGAAAATCATTTAATTCGCACATGAAAAGAAAGAATTTAAAACTTTGATTTTTATCTAAATTTAGTATATTTTTTTAATATCAGGAAATGAAGATTAAGTTAGGGACTTGAAGCCATTGTGGCTGAGATGGCTGGGCCACATAGATGGAATGAGTGTACAAAAACTATTCAAACGACTGCTCACCACCAAGATGGAAGGGCAGAGCAGAGCTACGGACATGACTGATGCAAAGTGTTGCAGAAAACCTGATGGCAATGAGTGTTGCAAAATGGATGGACAAGGCAAGAAAACGATTGACATGGAGGCGTAGAATTGAGGAAGACAAGGCCTGCCTCGGTTAAAGGAGCTAATGACGATGATGTGAGTAAATTTCTTTGGCTTAGACGAAGGATTATGATTTACTAAATATAAGAATAAAAAAGCAATGAATAAGGATGTTAAGATGCATTTTAGCCACGGTAGCATATAAATTCATGATATTCTGCACGTAATTGATCGAATAACGAGTTCAATAGTTATTCATATTTCTTCCTCTCTCCTTAACTGAATTTACCCATTTCTAGATGATTGGTCTAGAAATTCTTACCTAAATTCATGCGGATTTTTAAGTTAAAAACAAAATCTATGCTGGAAAAATTATAATTTAAACAAATGATGAACGCATGAATAATTATAATGTTCCCTAATATTTTTTATAGCAACAAGAGTTTTCAAAATGTTTAAAAATGTTTAATGGATCAATTCTCATGCTCATTTTCACTGAAGACGACTGCATCATGCAGTCCATCAGCTATGATAGCGTTTTTCCATTTTACACGTCTTAAATATAACTCGTTAACGTGATTTTATCGCCGATACAGTATGTCTCCCTAATAAACTCTACTAGCTATCATGGAAGAGTTTGGACAGCAAAGGGACAATTACCTTTTTCTAAAAAGCATTGTTTCCTCTTTCACTTAGAATTTGAGCACGATAAGCATTCGGTACACTTTTGTTTGCATAACATTGAAATTTGAAACGAATATTCATTTAGCACCAGAATAGTTGAATATGTTAATAGAATGTTTGAAAAAAGTTTAGCATTTATTTCATTGATGCATTTAATAATAGTATGGAGGTAATATGATGCTCAAGAAAAATATTGTCTAGAGAAATGGTATAACTACAAATACCAAATGTGAAAAAGCCTTGTTTACTTCATGGATTAAGCCCAATTTTCCCAGAATCGTCACAAATAATGAAGTTACAAAGCGTATGTTAGAAGTTTATGCGCTCTTTGCTTCGCACAAAACACATGTATACGTTGGTGCAATTTCAATTAGCCATCTTGAACAGTGTCTCTTCTATCATTCGAATAACTAATTTAAATTCAACTATACTTCCAAAGTAGCTGAATAATTTTAAATTTATCAAATTTCAATAAAACATGGAACAAGCTGTACTAAACTTGGAAGCATGAAAAATAGTAAATATGCTTCTCGAGCATTGTACATTTTTGCAAATTATCTTATATTTAGGCATCAAAGTTAGAAGCCCATTCTTTATCTTAAAGTACTTTTTCATCATATTGGCCATCTATCAATACTCCAGTGGCATTTAAATACTTGATTCGTAAATCATTTTGTGCCAACTTGACGCAGTATAAGTTTATATTCGATGGGAAAATTATCAAATATCTATATTTGGAAAAATATCCGCAAAACTCTTGTAATATGCATTTTCCCCGGAGGATTTTGTTTACATCATGGTGAACAGTGTGCTTTTGTACTTAAAATATTTATATTATCTTAAACGAAAATCATACTCCCATAAAACTATAAAGATCTATAAGTCACCAAACTGCAACACGACGCCGAGCAAGCCGCACGTAGATCGGAAATGAATGGAAAGATATGAACGTGTTTGACAGAAAAGTTTCCATTCCTCCTCAGCACCTTGTGAGTGAAGGCACGGAGCAACGCTCCCGTCTGTTCAAATATTTCCCCAGAGTTTTGAGCCTCCGCGACGACTCGGTCCACTTACAAGAGCGTCCCTGCGGCACGTCGCCTCGGCACCGGAGAGCGGCCACTCGCCAAGGCGGAGAGAACGCCGACGAGAGAGAGCCCCATCGGTAATGCATATGCCGCGCAATCCTAGACGCCGGCACCCGACCAAGCAGCGAGAGAGAACGGAGAACCGCCCGAGGCTCTTGAATCCGTCCTCTGCCGCGCTTCCCCGTCCCGCACCCACTCCCTCTGTTGACTCACCTCGAAACAATGCAATGCTATCGTGCGCTCCTACCCACCCAACCATCCACATCATCGATTGCTCTATTTATCTCCCTTGTCTCTCTCTCTTTCTCTCTCTCTCCTCTACCCTCTGGTCACATCTGCTCCCGTTTTTACCCCGCCGCGGAAGGACGCCGGAGAAGCACGTCTCTTCAATAGCACTGGATGCCCATTTCAAAGGTCGTCTTCCGTCTCAGACGTCTCCACACCACTCCCGCGTCCCCCACGATTACTCAATTTTCATTACACTTGACGGGTGGCCTTCGTCGCGAGACCCATCATCCCCTCCGCCCAGACTCCTCCCATTTGACCTTTTGTGGCGGTTCGCATTCCGACGGGATGGCGGTAATGCCATCACGGAGGGTCGTAAAAACGGGCATTCTTCCACCCGAGCCGAGGACTCTGTCTAGGGGAAAGTCCTATCTTCATGCGTTACTTTCAAGCTTTCAGGAAGTTTCGATGCAAATCATCAGAGAAGAATAGGGTGCTATGTGGCTTATTCTAGTGTATAAATCAACTCAGTGGGTTTTAGGAGCAAACGCGAATCTCTGACCTGAGTATACTAATGATTCTTGAGCCTTAAATAAGCATTATTGATGGTTGCGTTATATACGCCACACTCTTGAACTTAAATGTCACATTCAATTGATATATTAATCCATTTCTTATTCCTCGGTTTCAATTAGCTTATTTATTTTAAACGGAAAAAATTTTCTTCCTCCATCAAAATAAAATTAGTCTCGCAAGGTGGTCGAGGTCTTGAAATGGCAGAAAATATCCTATAAAAAGCAATTTTAATGGGGAAAAATAAATAGAAATCTTAGTTCCTGCTATTTTGTTATCTTAATGGACGTTTAAATTTCGTTGCATCATGCTTAATAGGTTATGAAAAAATATCACAGCTAATGGGCAGCAAAGCTAAAAGTGGGACAAAAAAACTCATTTAAAATTGTATTCATGCGGAGTTAAGAAAAAAATAGTGAACTGGATAAGGGAATTTCTCAGTGATCGAAAACAAAAAGTCGTTATTGACGGTTTTCGCTCTGATATGGTCGAAGTCACATCCGGTGTTCCTCAAGGAAGTGTGATTGGCCCTCTTTTATTCATTATTTATATAAATGACCTAAGTTCTCAAATTAGCAGTTAATTAAGATTATTTTCAAACGATACAGTAATCTACCGTGAAATAAGCAAAGACGTGGACTTTGAAGCTCTGTAACTTTAAAAACGTTCACTCATGGTGCCAGGAGTGGGGTTTAGAACTAAATATTAGTAAATGCACCACAGGTCACTTCCTGTGAAACTCATCACACAAAAGCTATACCTACACCATGGGTGGAGTAAACATAAAATCTTCAAATACAGTAAAATATCTTGGAATTACCTTAACTTCAGATATATCGTGGGGAACGCACAAAATATATGCAGCACAGCATTAAAGAAACTAGGTATTGTTCAGCGTATAATAGGAAGGTCCTCGGATGAAAAAGTAAAAGAGAGATGCTACTTCTCTCTGGTTAGGCCACACCTCGAATACGCCGCGAGCATTTGGGACCCTGGTCATAAAGATTTAACCAAAAAATTTTAAAAATACAAATAAAAGTAGCACGCTTTGTTAAAAACTGCTATGAGCGAACATATAGTGTTACATAACTGTTAGATGGATTAAGGTGGGAGTCCCTAGAGACTCGGAGACTGCACGCTAGGCTTAGGCTGCTTGGGATATTCAGAACTGGTGTGTTTCAGGGCGACTCAGAGAATGTTATCATGACGCCTCACTACGTTTCTAGGTCTGACAGGTGCGATAAAATAAGAGATACTCTGCCTAACAGATAGGTACAATAACTCGTTCTTTCCGCGCACAACAAGCGACTACAATAGAAACTGAGCTCCTCCAAATACACGCTCATAGGACATGTCACCTATTCACCTACAAAACTTTTACCTACATCTTTACACGGCTGGTAACCTATCACCCCCTGCCACATGCTCAAACAACGGCTCGCGAAACAGTATGTAAATGTAGATGTAGATGTAGAAATAACTCAATAACTCAAGTAGCTCGAATAACTCAAGCTCGAATTACTCAAGTATCATTTTATCCTGTGGAAAAAGTTTCAGCGTGTAATTTATCTCAACGCTTAAACTCGAATCATATACTTAATTTAAAAAGTTAGTACCCTATGCTTCTATTATCTTAGACTAACTTTCAACATTATAAGTCACGGAAATTATTTATTAGTTCTCCTCAAAATGTTGGAGAAGTAGTGCATCTGTGCAAGCGGATTTTTCAATTAAAAATGGGTTTCATAAGAAAAAATCCAAGCATGTAGTTCCAGACGATTATAATTTTTTACCAAGTGAAATATTTTAGCTTCCAATGACTATTTTGCAACGGCTCAAAGTGGTAGCAAGTTGATTCGATATGACAAGAAGGCCCATAGGCATTGTTGCCTAAGAATTCTCTGCAATGTAGTCGTTTGGAGATAGTTATGAGTGGTACACGAAAAATGGAATTCAGAATTAGACAACCATTTCACGGACGGTGAACCGCAACACACGCTGAGAGGGCTTTTTCACTGGTGAAATGGCTCATGACGGTATGAGTAATCAATAGTAGAGTTTGAATTGTGACAGCAAGAGTAAACGTAAAGGGTGCTTTTTTAAACGTGGAATTTATGGTTCAAAACGGCATAGTGTCAATCTTTACAAAACTTATTTCCTTGGCTCGAAAAACGTATGGAGCGCATTATGGAGGAGTTAAAAAAATTCAAATAATGCAACAGTTTCACTAATTATTACTACATGGGTGAATGCAAAGAAAATATAAAAAATACTCAATTAGAATCAACTATTGATTTTTCCGACAAATATTTGTGAAACCAAAACATTAACGCCAAAAGAGTCTAAAATCAACAGGTTATCATCTCTTCCTGAATCAAGGCGCTACAAAATGCATGCATGTATGCAGAAGTTTGTTGTTTTCAATAATTGTAGGCGTAATCTCACAAAGATTCAATGATATTAACGAGAAGAATAGGAAAATATGTCACCCACGCAAATGTAAATACACACATAGCCTTAAAAACATTTTTGAGGGGCTCGTTGTTCAAATAATGCATTGATTAAAGTTATCAAATGCTGAATATCAAATTACGGAACTCACCCTGGAGGACAAGATTGGTCCTGAAAATACCTGTTTTAGTCTTTATCATACCAATTAAAAATATAAAATAATACCATATGGAACAAATTCTAAAATACTGAAACTTTTTCACGAGTTTGAAAGGTAAAAAGCCGACCATGGAGGTCGGCTTAAGTTAGGCCGTGAGTTAACGTATTATTTCGGGCATAAACGTTGTATATATTTCGGACATAAACGTTGTGTATATACTAACGTATTATTTCCGGCATAAACGTTGTGTATATTCTTGAATAGAATTCTGGGGTCATATACTGTGTGAAACCCTAAAAATTATAAGCTCCTAAAACGGAAATGTAATACAGTTATAGTAAAATCTTGAAATTAATCTTACCTCATTCACGTTTTTTCCTACATTAGTTTTAGTTCATTATCTCGGCTAAAGCTGAATGTAAGTCATTAGTTATAAAGCAATCTGAAAAAGCATTGATCAGTATGCAATGATTTTCTTGTAACACTAACTCTTGTGACATTGAAGCATCACTGTTATTATTTTCGAAAGAAGAATAGGTATACAAAGTTTCCGTAACCTACTTATCACCAAAGCAGTCTAACTCGGGGCCGCTGATAAAAAAAATCCGTCTATGACTGCCCTAACAATAGAAAAAAAAAATTAGCTTTGGTTTTCAAATCAATCAGCAGACATCTTATTTTATGAAAAATATTCTTCATTCATCACTTGGTTCAAGCCAACAGAGCTGAATTTAAAAAAATAAGTTTCCCCATCACCTGAAGGTTTAAGAATATCTCCAATTAAATAAAACATATTTTTACATTTACTTCGCAAATAATTTTGAAATGAAAGTTGTTTAGAATTGAACACTTTTGACTGCTTTTAATGCCGATCTCTCCTAACAAAGGTATTCACTTTCAAAAGTTTTTGCTAAGGTAAGTAGAGCTTGTTTTTAGCTGTTCATACTGAAGGACTAATTTAGAAACCTAACTCGAGAGTTACTATTAATTTTAGTGCGTAGCCTAAGAGGATATGACCTGAATGTATTGAGTGCGAAGATCTATTATTCAGAGTAAGAGACTGGGATGGATGGAAAATTTATGGCAGGTAGCTTTAAAATATTAATGTGACGAAGCTAGTGATAGACCTTACGCATTACATTCATATATTGTTATCGCGTCGCTCAGGCCGATGCTCTCTGTCATAAGGGAAATGGAGGGCTGCGTGGGGGCATTTGTTTTTGCAGTGGCCGTGGTTGGATACGGCTACTTCGTGACCTATTCGCAGAACATACAAAGGGGTTCATTTATTCCGTTGGCATTTCCCTCGGAGATCCCCGTTCGAAGGAGCAGAGACGTGGACCCATCTACGATCCTTGAGATACCCGCGCCTGGCCCCAAGAAACCCATGCCCATAAGAGCGAGGTGATGCTGCTATCTCCCTTGTACCTCGTGTGGTCCAAAGGGTTGCAGGAGAGTGTCCTGGTTGTGGTGTGAGTGGGAAATGGGCCACGTAAACGTGCCTTCTTCTCTTATGGATGGAGGCCCTCTCTTTATGCCCGAAGGTCGGTGGAATCGGTTAAAATTTGGTCGGAGTCCCATGGGGAGAGGAATAAGTGTGGAGCCTTTACAGCCACTCCAATGATTCCTTCTTTTTTTAACGCCGGCGAAGTATCCAAGGAGTCTATTACGGAGATGTAGTAGGACTTGAGGGTGCCAGTGGCGTTGCGCCCACTCGGGCTTCACCGGGATGCCGTTCGCAATTCATCTCAATTATTTTCCAGCTGACGTTGCAAAGTGCGTTTCTCGACTTTTTACAGTCGAAGGCTCATTCGCTGACTTTTCTGCGCTTTTTGCGCGGAGAGTTATGTGTTCGAGTTCTGGAGAAAATAATTCGGTCGGTTGAATTGATGCTTATCGATCTGAGCCATCAGAGCGGGTATCAATTGACGAATTGCACTCCTCACTGAAGTTTTATTCCCCGGTTTTTCATTTTTTCTGCATTGTGACTGGATATTCGTTATCCCGGTGATTCCGCGTATTTGATTCCTCTGTTCTAGTGAAACGCATTCATAATTGAAATTTGTTTTCATGACAACGCTCTTTCCTCCCATGGTAGCGTCTCTGTAATTGCAAGGGTTTCGATAGTACTGCATATCTGCTGCCAACTTTCTTAATATAGAATATTAAAAAGCAGCAAGTAGTACTTTTTGAATAATGGTTTGGCTGCATTGTCAGAGAAAGAAAGCTATCTGCCTACATCAAACTAATGCTTTGGCATCAAACAAAAAAGCTGAGAAGTTTCATGTTAGGTAGTGATAGACAATAAGGTATATTTTTTTACGAATTGCGATAGAAAATTGTTCTATTTCGCCAAATACTTCAATATTGCCGGTTGATCAGCCGACCTTTAATTAAAAAGCTAGAGATTTTTTTACTATCTAAAAATTAATGGCTTTGAAGTACCTTTCAAAATCTTTCAATTTTACGGTAAAATTTTAAAATTGTAAAATATCAATGAAATCTCTGAGCTTATCTGGAATCAAGACAATTTAAAAGCTATTACGGAACCTTTCAAAATAAATTTGGGAAAAATCTGTCTTTCGGTAGCAAAATTTTTCGCTATTGTTAATATGAGCTCAAGACATTCTCGCAAGGTCATGATATTTTTCTGCATCAAAAAATTTGAAACATGTACGAGCCTCGTATTTGTTTTGATGTTCGTTTCCATAAAATTCAAGGAGGAAAACAAGGCTTATTTAACTTAAATCCAACATTTATTCTTGCGAGCTGTCTACGAAAACGCCCAGCACTTTCGTGAAATTAACAAACGCCAGTTTTAAAGTTTTCTCGTTAGTGTGCTTTGCTCACGCGTCGGTGTTCATGGTACTGCACTGCCTCGATGCAATTGCAAAGTGGCAGATTGAGCGTTACCGACGACTCCCAAGTGACTCCTCGGGGCTTAGTTGTTTCAATGTCCCCGCACTTTAATCTGGGGGAATCGTCTGGGTGGTCCAAAGGGGGACGAGCACTCATCCTTTTCGCCCCTCTTTTGTTCGGTTAGTCCCGTTGAAATGTGCGTGAGGGCGAGTCGGTTATGGGATTCACGCAGCTCTCTCTCGTGTCTGCAGAACATAACTTCGCTTCATGTGGAGAAAAATGTTTCCCATACAAGTGGCGAGGGCTTTATACAAACATTGCTCTCATCAAGGTGATGACTGAAGTAGCTTTTTGAGGATTATTCAAACTTCCACGCCTATAATCATGTGCATACGGATTTTAACATTGGAACTATTCCCTTTGCATGGATGGTATCTTTACGAATCTTCCGAAAAAACTTTTAACCTCAAAAATATTATTACCCCCGGAAACAACATGAAGACCTCTCTCATATATGCTGAACTTTATGAAATGAAAAGCCAGATTTCCTAACATTTACTCTGATTGAAATATTATATTCCTCAAATAGCTATGTTTTGAGTTATACTCCATATTTCAGGAATTTCCTGATGCCACAAACTTGAAATCATTATGGTAAGTGAGTAAACAAAAAGTATCTTATTTTTGGAAGCTAATATAGATTCAAATACATAAAAGCGTATTAAAACTGCATAGCTGCTCCATTTACCTACAATTATAGTGCTGGATTTATATGGAGAGTTATAGTAACACCCTGTATTTGCTCTCCAGAACGTAAACTACTGCTTGTTGACTGTGCAGAAGAGCAATTAATGTCAATGCAATTCACCAAAAATCACATCGTGCTCGTGCTCGTGTAACGTGCTCGTCAAACCAATACCTAAATTACCTGGAGGTCTGGATAAAATAGAAAGAATAACTGAGATCAGTTGGATGTAATACAATGCTTTTAAATAGATATTGTTAAAATTATATTGAACAGTGAAATTCTAGTTAGTTAACTATGAAATTTAAAAAATTAATAATCATGAATTTTAAGCACAAATTATTAGCTAGTTTTTATAAAATTTTGAACTAAACCTTAACCAACGACAAAAAATAGACCTCAGTGAAGCCTATGCTGTCTCTTTTCACGTGAAAATGGCAACTTAGAACCAATTTCTTATTTTCAAAATGATTTTATCTTTCAAAAGGAGGTAAAATTACAAGGAGTCATTCACAAATTTAGTTGGCCCACAAACAGACTCCGCCTGTGTTCATTGACTTATGATGCAGCATGCCAATATAATTTGCTGATATCTTGCCAGCCTCCTGAGATTTTAGGCTTCAGTAGGAGGCTTTAATTTCTTTTTGTGGCAGACAGCAATATTGGCAGCTCTTGATTGATCGATGAACCCGTCATCACCGAAATTATCCCACGGAAAGCCAGTAAGTTCACCACCCAGCGAATTTCTCCACACTAATAAAAGGAGGAGTATCTCAACACTTTCCTGTACCTTGAGAACCCGAGTTTTCTGATTTCTCGAAGTCGAAGGTTTTTCACACCCATCTCAGCTTGATACTAGGAATAGTAAAATTCCTCGTATAGGAAATGAAAATCTCCGACAAATATAAGAGATAATATTGGGTAACACTTGATTAATTTCCTTAAAGTTATACATTGATGATTCCTTTAAAAATATGCCAGTATAAATTGTAAAAACCTGATAGTTTATTTGGAATTTTAATCTTAATGGAAACAGAAGATGCAAAGAAGATTCATACGAGCACACTCTGAATGCAGTCTGATGTATCTAGTATGAATAGAAAGTGCAGAAAGCGTGAAACATCACTTAAAGAAGATCTGCCGCAACAGTTTAATTTTAATACATCATCAAAGGAGATTCATTTCTTTGTTCAAATAACTGGAGATAACCAGTTAACAGGATATTTTACAATTTACCAACTACGCAAGATTACCAGTTAACAGGTTAACAGGAAAAAAATTCAATCCATTAAGCTCAGGCACCCGTTCTAAATCAACAGTGTGGACCTATAGTATTGATCCTAGAAATGTTAACGTGCTCGTAAAACCCAGGGACCTAAATGCACCGTAGGACTGGAAAATATCACAAAAAACCTTACTATTGAATAAACCGGGCCAAAATGCTATGCGCACACCATCCACTCTGTTTTAGATTTATGTTGTGTTGATGATCCAAAGAAGGTGGTCACGATTGAGCAATTTGATGAACCTAACATACTTTGCCAAGACAAAATGACTCTTGTTTATGAATCCAAAATCAGATCCATTAGTAGAGTACATAACCTTTAGGGATTTCTGGTTTTTTACCACACCAGGTCCCATTGTGCTCTAAATAACAGAGATTGGGAAGCAATAGCTAGTGAACCGTCACCGGATGATAAATTTGAAATCTTGAACTCCTATGTTACAGATATATTTCACCTGATTTCTCCCTTTTGCACCACTCGCGTCACTCACCCACCATCCTATGGATAATACCTGAAATAAAATTAGCCATCAAGTGGAAAAATAATGTCCGAGCAATGTATAAAAGGTACAGAGATCCTGACAATTTTTCCGCGTATAAAGCATAATCAAATACCACAGAAAATTGATACGTGAAGCTAAATACAGTCACAGTCATACGTTATTTTCTATTAGTCAGAGTTCACAAAATATGTAGAAAAACCTTCAAAGTATAGGCATATTAAAAAGTACAAGAATTGAGGAACTAAGTACTAACCCATATACACTTAACAACTACTTTTTCATTTATAGAAAGCCAATTCATCTCCGACCATCCAGAAGAAATGAGGCAGTTAATCTGGTTAATTATTTCTTTTTCCACACGTGAAGCTATCAGATCTAACCATAGCATGTAAAAATATAACCTCAAATGCTAGGTAGTACGATGAAATTCCTATCGATTTTATAAAAAATTCATGGTCAATGTTCCTACCTGTTCTTTAAAATAGCTTGAATTCCTCATGGAAATTGGGCATGTATCCAGCAGTTTGGAAAAGAATTTTGCTGTGGCTAATACCAAAATGCTTCAATCCTTCCGATCCGAGTGACTGTAGGCCAATAAGTTTAATATGTGCCGCAGCAAAAATACTAGAGAGAATAGTTTTTATCAGATGTGTACGTATAATACCGAGCGAGACTTGCTCGACACAAGGAAATCGGCTTTCAGGAAAGGTTATGGTACCCACACCGTATTGCTACGCTTAAGTGAAGCTATCAGCCTAGTAATAGATAACAGAAAATTTATTGCGCTCATTCTGTTCAATTTCTCATTAGTTTTTGACTCCATGAATAGCGCTACTCTACTACAGAAATTGAAAGTGTACAATATGTCAGACTTTAAAGCAAAAGGATTTCATCCATATTTTACTGGTCAAACAAAAACCGTTATGGAAAAATTGGAGTAACATCTCACTGGCTAAATGTTGACAAAATAATGGCGCAAGGCTCTGACCTCAGTACATTACTGTTCTCATTTTTATAAACAATCTACAGAGATCCGTTTATCCCGCACCAAATTCTTTCAATAAGCCGACGACTTTCAAATTTATTACCATACACTCCTTGTAACTCAATCTATTGAAAGAATAAACGCTGATGTTACCCAAATTATCACTAGGACAGAGACAATCGGCTTGAAATTAAACTAAAATAAAACTATGACGACTTTAATAGGCAGAAGAATCTTAGCCTTAGCATAAACTTCAATATAAAAAGGTCGTCCTTTACGAAGAACAATTCAAAAAGAAAGGAGCTATAATGGAAACTTAAATTGGAAAGTCTACTGCTAAAATATTAGGAGCAAAAGCTATAAGTACTACCATAAAAATCCAAAACTCTGCAACCTATGAACAATTATATATCTATTGTAAATTCGATCGTTTTCCCTGATTTTGATTTCAGATGCGGAGTATGGAATAATATTGATGAAGAGCCAAATAATAAGCTTCAGGTGACAATAAATGCTGCTGAGAGATTTGTACGTGATCTAAAAGGATGGGCGACGATCAAATTACTGAGAAACTTGGCTTATGAGAAGCCAGGCTTAAAACTCGAGAAAGATGCCTGTATTTGTCTCTTCTCTGGGCATTTAAAATTTTCATGACGAGGTGTCCTCAATATTTTTTCAGCTCTTTTAATTTTAAAAATAGTTCAAAATCATTCCATTAGATTCTATCATTTACACCTACAGATCCGTTATCATAAAACGCAAAAGCAACACAAGTCCTTCTTAGCCACAATTTCACGAAATTAGAATTCACTTCCAGGGCATATAAGAGCGTCTCAACCTGTACTAGATTTTAAAATTAAACAATTTATTCAAAATTATTTGTTTCGACTCAAATGAGGGGTGTTTGTCGTATGTCAGTAGAATTCACGATACGATGATTTTTATTTCTATAGATATGATACTCGAATTCTTTGAAATTATATTTCCTGCCTTTGCCTCGTCAAATGTAAATGAATGTAAAGTTTTGTTTTCATCAGTAGCATAAATATAGCTTAGACTAGCTATTTTGACCAGTGATTGCATGCATTTTTTACGCTCACATATATTTTCTTTTTTTTTTCTTTAGATCTCTAAGTTTACTTAATGATGGAAGGTGAAATATCATACTCTAATCTATTGAGTTTCTGTACCTACCTTGTCATTATTCTCCTAATTTTCTTAATTTTTTTATTTGTCAATTTGATTTCAATTTACGCCTTTAATTTCAATTAATGTTCTAGTTTATACAATGTATTTAAAATTGTACTAATGTAAAAACTCTTTATCTCTGTATATAAGCATGTACTAATTTATGTACTTAATGTATGCAATTAAATCCATTTGATGTAATTTATTTCAATTTATGTAATTATTCTTTTTTACGTAATTAGTTTGTTGACAAATCCTGAAAGCCTAAGAGGCCGACGTTGGCCTACGACAATGAACGTGTATGGCTGTACTTATTTTTATGGTAGCACTATGATGGGTACGTGTCACTGTCACGAATAAAAAGGGATGAAATCTGTCCTGAAAAATAATCATTCTGACTCGACTGCGACCTGAACCCGGAACCCGGATCGCCCCATGGCTGGTCAAGTTAAAATGTTTTCTTCATGGAAAGTTTCATCCCTTGCTGTATATGCACCCGTGCGAGTGACTTCGTACCACGCCCTGTGTGCATTCAATGATTGGAAAAGTGTGATGAGTAATAAACTGCATAAATTAAATCTGACGGTTTAATGTCATAGGAAGAGACCCAAGCAAATTTTATGTAATGTTGAATGTTCATCTATTCTTTTCGACAATCTGAGCCTATAGAAGTTGACTATTTACATGAACAAGGTGACACGGCCAGTGTTATCATACAAAAAACTATTTTACTAAACTACAGTTATTTATTTGTCTTTCCTGGAAAGGAATACTTTCCAAATGAGACTGATGGTAACTTGGAAACCAGCTGTAAAAATGAGACGCATTAAGCAAGAAAAAGTATACTTCACAGTGTTCGGTTTCCTGATACTATACACTGACTATACTTTGAATATATTGCTCTTGCTCCTTTTCTCCCTACAATGAGTTTAGCAATCGAGGTTTGAGGTGATTTACCAGCAAAGTGAAACCTGACTTCATCAGAATCCTTTATGAATGCAATATTTTTCATGTTGCGCTATCCCTCTTTATTTTATGGTCGAGCACTAAGCAAAGAGACATTCAAAGACTATTCAGTCACGTCCTTATGGTGATTACGTTATTTTCCCTGGAGTCCATTGGCCGATGGATTTCAAAAGAAACAGCGAAAGAGGAGAGTCACAACTTTTATAAGTATTCACGTGAATCATATAATTTTATAAATTTAAAATCAACGGCTTTTTCATTTCCTATTCTCTCTCTATTCCCTCTCACCCGACATTTCTACATCATCAGTTACTCAATGAAATTAGATTAAGCAGTAGGATTTTTCTATTTTTAATCAGTTACTCAATGAAATTAGATTAAGCAGTAGGATTTTTCTATTTTTAAACGTCAGTATGTCTCAATGATTTTTAGCACATTTTGTGCCTAATATTTCAACTCGTAACAGCAGACACAGTTTTTGCAACAGTGCAACGGAAAAGAGGTATCAAAAATCTCTCGCTAAAAATCCCTAAGAATTCGTTACATGAGCATATAAATTTTTTGTATTTGCGTGGGAAAACTTGTTTAAGCCAAAATTTATTCTAATGGACAGATAAAATGATTTTATCAGTAGTTCATAGGAGTATACTTCTGTTAATATTTGCAGATATTCATAAGCTGTAGTGCTTATCAAAGAAAACTTTTACAGTTTCTAGATATAAAACCCTAAGATAAAAGGTTCAAACCCATTTAAATAAAAGAAGTGGAATGGTTTACACAAAAAATCTGAACAAAATCACAGGTTACGACATGATATAAATAATATTACGTTAACCCAGACGGGTGATCTTGACAGTGGTGGAAGAAAACATGCATTTATGCATGCAAAACATGCAAATATCGATAAGTCACTGAAGAACTGGGATGTAAGAATTAGTGAAATGTCATCTAATCGGAAGGTACTAAATTTTGGTACTTTCAAAAAAAGGAAAAAGTACATTAATCACATTTTTTAAATGGTGGCGGTGGGCTCTAGGCGATAATGAAATTTTCAATGGAAGCCATGTAAGTCCGCCTAACTCATGCTCATATTTTTGCTAATTGTTTCCTTTTTACGGCTTACACAGAGTACTGTCTTAGCTCAGATTCCATCCAAGACAAGTTTCTCCATAAAGCGGTGTTTTATTCGAAATCTGTTTTTTAAATAAATTACTAGAACTTGGAACGTAAAGTTACAATGCGTCTAGGATTTTGAAAACAGTTTTCATAACGTACATACATGGGGTATATATGCTGGTTTTTGTTCAGCTTGACATTTTAAAAAATAATCGGGGCCGAAGGAAAATTTAATTTTTTTTTGGGATGTTTCGTAGAAGCAAATTCATTGAACGCGGAAGGAATAAAAAGTTCTCCAGCTAATTTCAGTAAAACGATAGATGGTTGCCCAAACTACATATATATTAAGCTAATAATTTTAGATTTAGATCACTGAAATGTGGCTTTTTAAGTAAATGGAATGGATTTATTTTCGTGCAAAATTTTTGCGGTTTAAAAATGGCAGCCGAATAATTCATACGTAGCCCTTATCTCATGAGTCTTATCTCATGAGCAAAGCTGACAGATGCAATGAGGTATTGCCTAAAGTGAGAAATATTTTCCTTTTGCTAGTCTCTGGTTGGTATCAGCGAAACCTAAAAACTTATAGACCAACGTAATACAGTTACGGCAAAACAGAAATACTACCCCCAAACCCATGTCATCGGTCAAGCTCCGTCGTTATCTCTAGCGAGTCATCTTAAATGTTACTTCTGTGACAAATATTTATGGAATATATGTATTGTCTGCTTGAGGTTCCTATTTCTTCATATTTGTGATAAATCTCAAGCTCTGAATTAGAACCAACCCTTTCTTGAAAAATCAATAGCTCAGTTCAAGTGGAATTTTTATTTTTTCATCACTACTTATCCGCAATGCTTCTCATTGACAACGTTGCAACACGTATATGCCAAACGTGTGCGCGCCATCTGTGAAACATTACTGATGTCACATATAGTAAAAGGAAACCTGTTTTAAATAATCTCATTTCACAATTTTTTACACTTTCATTGAAATGAATTCATTACTAAGGCTATTCCATGACTTTTGGCGATCATCAATTAACTTCATTACTCACAATGTGACCTTCGTATATCATCATCATGTCCCCGTGAAAATTTATTTGAAAAACAATTTACGCCTAAAATAAAGTAACATTTCTTGGCTCTGGTGTACTTTTGAACTCTCAAACCAATGAATAAATCAGTGACGTTAAAATGTGAAGCCCTGCGTTCAACTAAGAGTGAAGAGATACCGTTTGGAAACATAAAATCAAGAAAACTACAAAATACTCAAACTCCGCTTACGACTCCAAACTTTTTTAAGAGTCTACATTCATGAGTCAACGCCAGTTGAAAATGGTCGCCGCCGTTTCTCTTCACACAAGGCTTTTTTACGACGGAACTTTACGTCTCTGAATCGGCTATTTTGCCAAATAATTAGACCAAGGGTGATAATTTTACACTGTTTAGAAAATGAACGGAGAGAATGGTCGGTAGCATATGAAAAATGCGTATCAAGAGTGATCTATGTATAATAAAATTCCATTAGTTCACTCTTGCTTTAAATTGAAAACTGAACGACCGTATATCTCTCGGTAATCGCCAACGATAACATACCCAGCGAATAAGCCTATAATGTCTACGATTTCTAATTGCCATTCGGATTACAATGAAACTGATCACTAGAACCAGTCTATATATCCAGGTAAACATTTTAGAGTGAGCTAAAATATTCACCGGCGAGGATGAGATAGGAATGGTATTAGCGAAACGGCAATAGATTAAGCCACATTCACGACTTCAGGATAATCCTACCTATGCGGGTATTAGCACAAATCAGATGGTAGCCGACTTCAATTTCAAGCCAACGTGATGTAACTTGCACGGAAACAATGGAACAGTATCCGATTCAAGAGATGCCTAATGTTGTTGGAAATTACATGTCATCAACATAAGTAAGCCTTGACCAGGACTTAAATCGCAATCCCTATACATGACACCGCGTGTTTAGCATGTGAAGATACCGAGGTATCCTCCACTGTACATTATTTTTAGCTTTGAGGAATCACTTGTATCATCAACACCAAGGTTAAAAAGATAATAATACAAATTGCGGAAACTTAAAAATTAAGAAACAGAAAAGTTTTCCCATTTAATGGTGACGTGTGGATTATACCCCGCAAGTTTTATTCTTTACAATGCAATTTGATGCTTCTCAACTTCTGGGCGCTCAATACTTGTAACGATGTTTCCATATACGATTTTCTCAATATTTGAACATATACTTATAAGAAATGTTAACCGAGACCGTAAGATATAGACGTTGTACGTAATAACTGCCTGACTGGCAACAATATACAACAGCACATTTTCTCCAAACTTACAAATACCTTCCATTTAGAATTATCAGGGTTAGTTACTTGCATTTGGAAAATATAGCATGATGTAAATGTAGCCAAAATTACCTACAACTTGTTGCTCTTTCCATTACGTTGTTCACAAGAATTACAATTAAGTTATAACTCAGGAAATTAGGCTTCATACACAATTATTTATGGAGACTTTACCCGATAGATAGACAAAAATAGTCCATAATATGGCTAAGCATTAAAAAAGCTAACTGCTGAGATAAAATACACTGTATGTCATTGATTACAATGAGAACTACAGCGGTCATGATGATAGCTGAAATACAGTACATGAAGACACATCTTGCGATAACCACTTGGGAAAATATGATTTCAGCGCAAGGAGGCACAGAAGAACCAGTTCTAACCACGGTCGTCGAAAGAGTCTAATATATTTAACTTGCAATAGCGAGGTTTTTACCCCTTCATAGACAAAATCGTGGTACAAAGGCCGCCAATTCCCGAACCTGGTTCTAGGTAGGTTAAAACCGCGGACCGTATTGTTGAAAGTAAATAAACGCGGCCGGCAGAAAAGAAGCAGATTTTCAACGTTAGTTAAAGCAATTATTTAAACAACTTGGAGGTATTTGAAAGAACTTACATTTGGCGATATGGATTTCTAAACAACTTAGGGTGATTGCTACTAGTTCCATTTTTATGAATCAGAGTTGAAGCATAGATTTTGGTACAGAGTCGTGCGTACAGTGATACAGTGGCGAAGTAACCATTAAAACGCTACGAAAAGCTAGTGTTTATCTTTTACATTAAAGACCCTTGTGCATTTCAAGCTCCGCAAATTTGTGAAATGCCAATAAAAGTTAGATTTACGATAAGGGAAAGTTTTATGTAGTGTTTGGGGATTGATAAGGTTGCTAAAGAGTTCACATTTAATAGATGTTTACGGTGAGTTTTCGATGCTTTCGTCTCTTCAATGCTATGGGAAAAATTTTATTGAATTACCCGTTCATAAACTCGAGTTTTTGAATGAGAATGGAGGATATATTTTTTCGCGGTGATTATGATGGCAATTCTGTCATATTACAGCAACTGTATAAAGTGGTGAGTATTCCCGGTGAAATTTATCTAGTTGATAGATGATTTAAAGGATTTAAAGCAAGTTTTGAAGGGACCATGCTGATGTGCTGACTTTGGTTCTAAATAATAAAAATTAAAGAGAAAATAATTCACTCTCCGGTCGTTTTTTAGACCTGGTCTTACTTTAATAGTGCTATGGGACACTTGATATGTTATTGCTACAAGGAACTCTTCCAATTTTAAGTTGATAGAATATTTTCTCAAATAAGAACTCTATTTTAAAATAGAACACTGTGAAAGGTAAAAAATTTATTCTTCTCGAGAAAGCTTAGTGCATCGATAATTTTTTGTTGTCGTCGGGAAAATAAACCTGAATTTCAGACTTCGGAATCTATATCAAAATGACATTTACCGAATTACAAAGTGCACCAAAAAGTTAAATCGAGAAAACAGCCAAAATGAGAATAACATCAATTCAATCCTTTAAAATCATTGCCATTAGTATAAAAATAGTAATATCTAAATTTAGTAGTAGTAATGTAAAATGCGAAGTTATTGTATTTAGAGCCATGGGTAAAAGCAGCAAAAAAGGTTTAACTTAAACTGCTTACAACAATACTCATAGTGGATGGAATATTGCACATTCAGGGAAATTCAACTTTGTCTGTAAGACATTGCCTACAGTACGCCTCCCCCTCCTTTCGCAATGCACTCGCTTAGTAATTTTTACTTAAGTTACTTTTCCAATGTCATTAAGGTGACAACTGAGAGAGAATTACTTGACTCTCAGACAAACACTTAGCGATTAGCTCACCACTCACAGCTGTTCGTCGCTGATTTTGTTTTGACTTTCTCGTTGTTTATTTACAATACCATAGCATCGTTTAGCACTTTCTTTTATTTTTAGTCAGAAAAATGACTGCGATCGAAGTTTACAGATACTTAGCAAAACAAAAGCAGTTTACTTGGACTATGATGTGACATTGTTCGTGCAAGTAGAAGATAGGATCCAACCTGACCGCGTCTCAACGGGACCCCGTCAGAATCAATTCAGTTTAAACCCCGTTCTTGTAATATACTCAAGCTGTGTGGTGATAAGAGTTTCTCGAATAAACCTGTTAAACCATGTAACCATGTACTTTTTTTCAGAATCATAACCAATAATTCATTCACCTAAACTACGTTTAAAACTCCTTTATAACAATAGGTTATTTTTGTGCCTCTGAAACAAGATACTCCGGTGAGTGTATGATGAACGGGAGTCTATTAAAGGTTAAGCTTTGCAGGCATTATTGGTCAAGAAAATTACCCAAATAAAAATTTGAAGCTTACCCGACTCTTGTATTTAAAGGAGTATCGGCAACATTTATCCCAAGTCGTAATGGAGACCATACTTGAATTTTACGTTAAAACAGCTGTTGATATAATGAAGTAAATATTGAAACATTAACAGTGCAACTATATTCTTTTATAGGACTGAATATCTCAGTAATTTAATAGATAAATTTATGACGGTATTGACCTTGGCCCATCATTTTCATTCAGTACATTTAAAACTCTTTCATAATGGAGGGTTCTTTCTGAAAACATTACTGCGGCGAGCACACGATGAAAGCACTATTACTCCATAGCTACCAACGTTTCGAATGGCGAGGTAAGCGATTCGCCCATTGAAAATTATTTGAGACAGTTTGACTAAAGATGGTAGACCAAAAAAATGGGAGTTTCGTGGAGGATATGGCGGGTTGGGAGGAGCTGTTACAACACTCACCTGCCCGCACTTGGACGTCGAGAGAAATGATGCGGCCCGCCGTGTTGGCCGCGGAGCAGCGGTACGTGGCCGTGTGAACGTCGGGCCGGAAGGCCTCGCCGCGGAACGGCGGGAAGAGCAGCGTACCGTTGCCGAGGGCAAGGCGCGTTGAGGGAACACTTGGCGCGGGCGAGCCGTCGGCCAGCAGCCACTCGACGCGTGGCGGAGGCGTGCCCTCGGCGGCGCAGTCCACCCGCGCCCCCGTCGCGTTCGAGAAGAGCACGAGTGGTGGCGGCTCGAGGGTGAAGCGCGGCCCGCGGCTCTCCGTCAGGTAGGCCGAGGCTGTGGAGAAAGAAAGGAAACGGTCCTTAAAAACACAGCAAGGTAAGCACTCGGACTAGTTCATGTTGGAGAGAAAAATCAAATAAACCGTATGGTATCTTCTTCACATGTTAATTGGTACACCCCTGACCGGTTTTAACGTTTGCGTGTCACTATCAAAGAGATTACACATTTACAATTACTATCTCGCTAAGAAGAGACACTTTTTTAAATTATTAGTAAGAGGAGACCTTTGTTTACATAGATTATAGGATAATGGGAACGTTTCTCTGTCTGTCAGTCCGCAAATTCCATACAAAAAGATACACGTTACGAGTTCATTTTATTCACTTGAAGTTTACTTTTTCCTTTTTTATAATGAAAATAAAAATACTACTCGTAAAAATTCGAGACTTATGTCAAAGGTAGTAAATTGTAAAAAGATTTTTATTTGTTTAGACGATTTTTTTCTCTCAAATTCGTGAAATTTTTGGGAAATATGAATTTAAAAGTTTTCAAAATCTTGCGCGTTTTGTTAACCGTCCCTATGACGACTGATGGCATTTTTAAAGCCAAGACACATTGAGATATAGAGGGAAAATAAAGGCTCAGAACGGATACGCTGGGAATTTTAAGGGCCCAATATCAAAAGGAAGCAATACTGAGAATATCATCTCTCCAAGATGGAGTCATAGAATTTAGCCGGATAAAAGGTTATCACATAGCAGTTAGATGGTGGTATTTCTTATGTTTAGAGCATTCTTTAATAGGTTAAAGACGACTCGGAATTTTACATTTTAAACTTGAAATTATGAATTACTCTACTTAATTGAATTATAGGAAATTTGTGTCGAATGTATGTACGTCGAATTTGTACGATTGGCAGAAAATTCGATTCATCGGGATAGGTCTTAACAGGGGGTTTAAATGTAATTTAATGATTTATATTCAAGAAAATTTTATTTTGTTCCATTTTGAAGCATAAATTTCAATGAATTACAAATTAAGAAACTAAGAAATTTTGTGCATCATAATATACATTTGCATGGAAACAACAGGTTTCTTTCCATATACTAAATCCAATTCCGTCACGCTTAGCGGAGCATGTCTCAAGTGAAGTGTATATAAGCAATTTCTCCGTAATAGGAGTGAACACCATGATTTATCGTGATGTAAGAGTTAAATACTCTTTCAAGCAATGCATTGCACGAGGTTTGGTGTACCCAATGTTGCGTACTTTCGCTCTTGGATCACCACGGCGAGTCCTCTTGGTTACAGCATGAGGCTCGAGCTCTAGCGGGTATGATTTCACCACCACTGCCAGGGAGGGAAGCATGGAATTCAATGGTGACGAATAGATTTTCGATTCTGTATTGACGTTTCCTCCGGGCCGCTCCCTCGGAGCAATCGCTGCTCATTCCTCCCTTGAAGCCCTTTTGCCAAACCCCTCACTCGCTCTCGTCTTGAACCGCGAAATTATTTATTTGACAAAGGAATTTCGTGGTTCTTGTTAAAGAGAAAGACTGAAATAAACAGAGCATGTTAAAAAATTTAGGTTGCATACATTATATATGTTTGCCGAAGTTATTTGAACTAACTTTTACATATCATTCTACCTAAATTTCTTGGAAAATAAGTATGTGGTAACCGATATTCGAACCAATCTAGATGTACACTTCTCACCAAGCTAGAGGTATTCTTGAAATATGTGCATCTTCACGTACTTTTTATTTTTTTTTAACTGGCAAGTAATAAAATTTTTATGCTATAAAAATTTCAGGAATAAACAAAACGAATTTATAAAAGAACTAATTACTCTTTCACTAATAGCAATTTGGTGATGGAATAGAGTGAGATAATGTACACCTCATCATTCATACTTTGAAATACGGGTGATGCACTATGTCTTGAAAACACATGAAAGAAACTAAGCCTATTTCCTTGGCTTTTTTAAACATTTCATGCTCTTCCTTCCTATTTATTAAACTAACTTCATTAAATTCTTCCTGCTATTTCCAACTTGCTATTTCCATTAAAATTCTTTTGTTACACTTACACTGTACATCGCCAGAAAGACCCTATCATTCTCATATTGCCTCTAAATCTAAATGGATATAATTTAAGCGATTGAACGATATACGAGAGAGAAGATTTTCAAATTATTACATAGGGGATTAATAATCACGTTTACTAGGAAGTCAAATACAACAAGTTTCAAAAATTTCATCATCTGAACGTAGTCCATGACATATTTTAGGATATTATCGTAAACCTGAATGAACGTGTGTGTCGTTAAATAACGATGGCAATATGTGTCTAGCCGTGGAAAAGAAAACCTCCCGAAAGTTATCAACCCAAGAAAATTAATTGCCCGGTTCCGCGTAAATATCCCACGTGAAAACCAGCAGGTTTAGCAAAAACTATAACGCTAGAGTTATCTTAAACAGCAGATCGTGATTCTAGGCACTGGGTTACAGCGAGCGCTACACAAAAAAGATTTCCTCCCAATTACCATCACTTCAATACTGTACAATACCTTGGGGCACACAGCTGGTACTTCAGCATTGGGGTATGTTGATAGTCAAGGTGTGGGCTTGCTCCTACCTAATCAGCATGACTTGTCTACGGGTGCACCCTAATATCGACATCGACTTCTCCTTGTTCCGAACGTTTAACCTTAGAGCTAATGTCGCGCTGATGAAGGTATGATATTTCTACATTAAGAAAAGCTGTCGATAAACATTTTTGAAGCTATTCGGATGATTAAAACTTATGGACTAGCTCCAGCAAATAGATGAATAAATTACAAGTCATGTCCTCTGCTAATCAGATGGATTTTGGGGATATTCGTTGAATTCCGCCAAGAAAAATTGAGTAACATGCTCTTAAAGTTTCTTTCCTTCTTTTACCATGTATGTTTCACATCAACATCAATTAAACTCTCTCTAAATGTTAATCAACATAATTCCCGTGGATGCAGAAACCATATTTTGCATCATCAATATCGCACGACGATAAAAAGCCGTAAGTGAAAGTTTTCTTTACTCATATTTGCCGATGGCATTAAAATATTTCCAAGCCAGTTCGATAAATGAAGTAGTAACGTCAGCTTATCTTCTCAATACGGTCATTATTACGCCACATTAAGGTTTTAGGAGTTTAATGATTGATATTCAGGTTAAGCTGTGGAATTGTGTTTCATATATTATTCAATATTTACGCATGGATGCATTAGGGATGCCAATGCTAGGGATCCACCTCTGGGGGCAAAATATTAATGAATGCGCAAATTGATGCTTTATTCAAATAGGGCTCAATGCGAAATGACCTTAGCCTTTGATGGTCTGATTAATAATTTATTATCGTTAGCAGAAGTGGTAAAAGCTCACGTAAGCTAAAACACTCAAGTTCAAAGTTGTATATATGCTTCAAAAATTCGCTCAAACGTATTCCGGGATGTTTCATGTTGATCATTGATCAATCCCAGCCGTCGAAGTTTCAGAATTCAATTACAGTGGCGTTGTGGTTTTTTCATGAGCAGCGGCATCTCACGCTTAAGGATCGCTCCTTGAGTACTAATTTATTCCTATGCAAATATTCAAATTACATATTTATTATTGGAGAAAATTTCAATAAATTTATCCCAGTGCTTTTTTATCTATACTACTTTTTTTTTATGAGCATTTTTTTATGAACATCATAAAATGAATCGACCTTTACTTTTGCTGCTTTGGCAAAAAACCACCCTGCCCCTTCGAAAATGAGCCACATTCAGCATGTAATTTTAAAATTTATAATATAAAATATAAATTTTTTCGGGTAATTTGATTCAAGCACGTCATATTAACAATAATATAAAGCATTATTTGCTTTAATGTTTGTGACTATATCATTAGCACTGAAAAAAGAAAACCTTCAGAGAATTACTCATAATATTCATCGAAACATTATCAAAAATAATTGCAATCAAAGCTGAAATTAGCCAAAGGGGAAAATACATGCTTTGGAGTCAGCATACTTATTATGTTCTTTAAAGAACAAATTTACTCTCAGGACGAATGGCAAGTTAGAGGAAGGCTCAGATCAATGCTAGTAGATATCTATGATTCCTTACAGATTCAAAATCCAGCCTTGTGAAATTTTTCTTTCAGGCCATACGCGTCAAAAATTCCATTTCGCAAACAGCGCTCTTAGTCACCCAATATCGTTGAAATTGCAGAAAATAAAATAAACGGCAGTGACCTGGATTATCATCTACACTACATGGTCTGAAAGTCTACTGTATCCTGTCTCATCCGGAAGGAGAATCGGTTTCGCAGTCATTTGGATAGAGTACGACGTATAACGCAGAGGAACGTCGCTAACGACAGCAAATAAAATGATTCCAAAATTACAAGAAAGCATATCACAGCTCGAAGCATTTATTGGATCAAATTTAGAAATTGAGGCTCGATGTCTGTAGTTCTGCATGAATTCTTCTTATCCATTCTTTCACCGTGCGATAATCTCACCTCTCAAATGACATTGTCTTAATCTCTCGATCTTATCATAAAGACTCGATTGAGGAGTGCTAAAAGGAACCAAACAAAGGTCTTTTGATCAATTAACGTAAGGTCTTAAGATTAGGACAGTAGAAAGAATAAAAACTCTAATTATCTCATTCTGTAACTTAACCGCTACCAAGAAAATACTTGTTCCCCACATTACCATTATCATAGTGATGAATTGGGTGTTTCTATTCAACCCTGCTCATTTTAAAAATAACTATTTATTTACTATTTACCTCATTTAATAAATGATAAATTTGCCATTTTTGTGGTTTAATAAGCTTGGAATAAGCAACTTATGGCGCTATTAGTTTCTTTGTTAGTACTGGTTTGTGGCAAAACACAAAAGTCATTAAAAATCCCAAAATGTAAAATGCACAAAATTGACATATTTAAATGAATCGGACTATTCCACTCCCACTTTTAAAAAAAAGAACGGCATCGAATGCCTAACCATAGTCAGGTACTTTAGAGATCTCTCATAACTTTCACATAATGAAACATCCGCCGCTGGCACAGAGACTGCAAACAAAATTCCTCATGTGATTAATCCCTAAGGAAATTGCAGCAAATTCCAGCTCTCCCACCAGTTCTGGCAGAGGAACACTCGGAATCTGAATGCTGTGTTGAAAAATCGATTCAATGGTCCCTTCTCCTCAGACATTGTGAATGCTCTAGTCTTTTAAATATTCGTTTTCGCCGAGGCACAACGTTTTTTCGGAATGCATGTAAACGGACACCACGGTTATATGCTACAATTCGTAATGCATTAATTTTCTATTCCCTTTGCCAATATTATGTATTCAACTGAGTAAAAAATATATTTTTCCATTATATCGTCAGACTTCATTCATCTTGAACCCATCCATCCCAAACATAAATTCTTATTCTTGTAAAACTGTCCATATTTTTAATGTGAATTGGCAACAAGTCCAAGAACAACTAACGCGGCAGTGGATGGTAGAGTATCATCGCCGCGTAAACTGCCACTTTAAATGCTGGAAGAAAAAATCGGAATATAATTCTGTTACGATGGGAGTTTGCTCAATAGACTAGAAGCATCGCAATTCATAAGTTGATTACACAATGCTCTCGACTGAGTGCTCGCTACAGTAATGGAAAATGATTTTGGAGGGATATTGAACATCCATTTATTCTGGAACTTGTAAAGAACTATGAGTAGCTCATTTTTTACTCACATATATATTATTTAAAATTCATACCTTTACTCGATTTTTGAGTTTGTTTTAGAAACGATTAGAACGGGTTCAGCTTTAGGAAATATAAAAGCTAATTCACCAAAATTAGACATCCTTAACAAATCTGCGAATGTGCCATTTAAACCTTTATTGGAGAAGAAAAAAACTCAAAGCTCAATCCAATCTTCATCTCTCACAGATGTTAGGGCCATTGGTTAATTGACCAAATCCACAATGCAAACGATTACCAAAATTTATGTAGCAGCTTGAAAGTTTGTAAATGAGTTTTAATGGCGTGGCAATGATTTGCCGCTAAGAACCATCGAGATTTTAAATGAACAAAACAATTTAATATGCTGAGCAGGAAATAAAGTATTCTTAAGATTTTAATGACGTCCGTAAAATGAAGATAAAACCTCATCACAGATTGATTTTGTCTTCCAATGCATATGTACAATCAATTGGTATTCTATAGCTATAATATTTATTTTTGCAAGTATGTGATTTTGAATGTTAGGATCTGATATCAATGAGCAACCTTTACGTGTGCGTGGTTTGATCAATTTTTCGGTTATAGGGTAACTTTTTTCAAAACTATTAAACAAAATGGCCTTCCATGCCTTAAACAATAGTTCTTAGCTTAATGACTCAGAAATATTGGATTATGAAATACTCAAAGCTCTAATTTTCATAAATATTATTTTTTTCTTTTATTTATAATTACTAGCACACGTTAAGTCAGGTAACTTTAGCTTAGAAAATTATGTGGATGTAGATATTACAAGTCTTTTTTTACTTATAGTTGTCCGAAATTGGTCCGAAATTGGTCCGATATCTCATGTCAGGTGCCACGTCGCCCTCCAGGGCTAGTGTACCAAATCGAAGCATTCTTCTTTTACTCATTGACTGGTGCTAAATTAATTTTTTAAATCGTTTTCACCAGTCTCTGACTAATGGCAGGCGTGATTGCTAGCTGATGGTTTAAAAATATTTCACAAATTGCCCAATTTTCTCCAAAAATTTGCTTGACGTTTCAGCCATGATAAAATAATTCGAGTAGTATACCACCGGGTAGAAAATGCCTTTAAATTTGCTTATTTTGCTCATAATAAAGTTGGAAAGACATGACGAATAAATATTTTAGTATATTCCACACTTTAAATGTTTATTACTAATATACTTATACACTGGCAATGTACTTATGCATTGGTAATTATCATTTGAAGAGTGAAATATATTAAGTTGTTTATTCTCCATATCTCTGGCTATGTTCCACAACGTTACTCCGACGATTTGAATGAATTTATAAAGTTGGAATTTCAATAATAAACCAGTGTATCATAATTGGTGTATTTAAAGGGACAAATTACAAACATTCTTATAGTAAATGAAAGTTTATTATTAATATATATCAATACCGCCTCAATTAGTGACTCCATAACAAAACTACCACTGCCAATCAGAGCTCTTCCCATCGTAATTTCACTCATTCATGGTGAAAAAACCTTTGCCCCGCGTTGAATTAAAAAAATGTATTATTAAAGCTTGAGAAAAGGGTAATTTTGGACACCTGCTCCTAACTCAAGACCTAAAGTAATATTATCTGTCTGCATCTCTATATATTTAACACACTGACATTTATTTTGGAATTTCTCTTAATGATAATGCGGAACTATGGGCAAAGAATCGTTGTGGTGCTTACAGATAGCAAGTTATTTTAGAGTTTCCATTTACCACCTCCTACAATTTTATGATAAGTAATTTTTTTCTTTCTTTCATCTTGGCACTCTCAAAGGACAATTTAGGACGGTGAAGCTTCAAAACTGCTGATAATGACTTTTTTTGAGTCGCGGCAGTATTCTCACGCTTATAAAAGTACATTGTTATTTTTCAATGAAATGGAAAAGTGTAGAAAAGTGAGGACTTGAGTGAGTACTTGACCCCGGTGATGACGGGGTCAAGTCCTCACTTGCTAATCCGAGAGTCACGGATTCGATTCCCGCTGGGGTGGAATTATCACCCCTCAGGGCATGGGTGTTTGCGTATGTTGTTATTGTTAGTCATTTGCTATTAATTGGCCAAATGCGCTATAATTGGTTTGTAAAGATATTTTAAAAGATTACCTACCAGTTTTTATCATTTTTTACTTATCACTTGAACTTATTTATTAATCAATTGGTGGTAAAGAGACAGAGTTTCCTCCTAATGACATTAATATGACGGGTTTACGGTAGTATAGCTGGTGAGGGTTTTCATAGCCTGGAAAACAGCTGTGATCGCAATATAATATTCACTGGTAAAAGCAAGAGACAACTGCATTGTCCTAATTTCACCTTATAGACACGCTTTTATTACTTCCAATATGTTCCCGTTGCAATACGGCATAAAGCTAAACATTACTCTAGTTTATGGAAAGCAACTTTGACCTCTAATATATTTTATGTTGAGTACAAAATAAATAAGGTACGCTGTGATATCTAAATATATAATGAAAGTACATAATTTTCTCGTGATTTTAACGTATATATACTTATAGGAGAAATGAATGTGCCCTTCAAAAATTTACTTTCGAACCAAATTAGGGCACGAATAGTTGTAACTTATTCGCCTTCATTCACAAATTTACCAGAATTTTCCACCTTGACAAACAATATGTCACCATGCCAGCAGAATAAATCAGTCAAATTAAAGTTGATAATGGATATTTGCTGATTACTTTTCATTCCTCTTATTTTTATGTTCTTTTACCTATTAATCTAGTGCAAAGTAGCTGTTCAAAATTAATTCATCCATTCAATTTTCATTTGTTCGTGAATAACGATGATCAACCGCAAACATTTCATTCAGTAGAAGCTGAATTTTTAAGGCTTTAATGCAATTAGTCTTTTTATTCATGATTTAGAGCACGAGTTTGTCCGTACATCGTGAACGGCACATGTGACTCCGACATAATAGTGACGTGACACTCGGCTTGAAACATACAACGTCAACTCCTGCAGCGTTAATGAAGTGCTAACCTAAGGGACCAAAATGGACGTCGTCTTACACCTATAAAATATATTGAGTAAATTAAAAAGCGAATCATTTCGAATAACAATGCCAGGGGCAACAGATTTGAAGGAAACAAAACACAGATTACTCTTAGTGTTTGTGATTGTGCTGGCAAGATCGTCTCCCGAACGAAAAATGTCTATATGCGTGCTGTGTAAAATGTTACCCAATATTTTCAGCACAAATGGGGTCTCCTGTCATGAACGCCTAACTGACTACAAAATAGTCTAATTACAAAAAACACACTTAGCCCATTACTAGCTAAAAGAACTTACTGAAAATAAATTGCCCTTCTTAAATAAAGTTGATTAGATTAATAAAACGCCGTGGCAAAATGATAACTGAATGTCATAACCCAGTTGAACAACACGAATTGTCAAAAAAAGTTAAATAAACTTTATCGTAACCAGCTACGATAGCTCAAAATTGACCCTTTCTGCTTACCAAAATGACGTAAAGCGATTAATTAGTTCCGTTCACCGCCAAGTCTAAGCTTAATCTTCATTTCGATAGTTGGCTTTGGAGAGTAGGTCCGTGAATATTTTGACGATGACTTTGTTATCTCTAATCTCGTTCGTTTAATGGCATTTAATATTTTCGGAGAGAAGTCTTTTTCTCATTCTACTTCCGTTTACTGACAATCTTTCCTCGGTTCAAGTGTCATTCATATCTAAAAGAGTGAAAGTCGCAGCTCCCCACTAAATTGCCGCCTGAAAGTTATAGAACCCGGAAAAGCAAATGGGCTTAATTTAATCGGTGATTTGGCTTTTCGGAAATATTTAAGACATTTGGAGTGACATCAAGAAATGCTCTGAGAAGTGGCGGAGCGATAATCTCTAATAATATCTCTAATAATATGACGTAAAACGATAGGCTACTCAAAGAAAATAAATTCTCAAATTTAAATGGTCACTATTTTCATTTACTCTAATTATGAACTTATACTCCGTCATATTTTTTAATTCCACTAAGCTTATCACTTGATATAAGCGAATAAATGTTTTATATATTCTGTTGCATTATTTTACGCGTACCTATACTAAAAATTTTACCCTAAATCATTTAATAAGCAACTTGAAATAATAGGGTGTACTTGAAGTTACAAGCTCTGAGTACTTTTGATTTGAAGCTCTTAGTCAATGGAAATAAAATATAAGAATGAAATAAAACGGTTAAAAAACAATGCTTCTAGGTTTAAAAGGAACAAAAGCGACCACAACCTTTCATTTTAAGACATGACCCTCCATATAAAAGTAGCTTCCGCGATTCCTTAAAATGAATTGAATAAAACTCTTTAAATTAAATACTTTTGTGTGATAAATCATTTTCTAATGGTTTTTTATGCCTGAAAAGCAAATTTCAAATGATATCTAATGATATAAGTATTGATCTTATTAAAAATCTATAAAACTATTACATCTATTTTGCAGTATAACTCAACACTCAATATAACTCTCAGTTTTTGTCTGATTGATGTTACAATTACTGAAACCAAGCTCTTGTTTTATCTTAAAAATCAATTGCATATTTATCACTATTAATTCTAGTTTGAAAGTAAAAAGTGGTTTTAACCCTTAACCGGTGACATGCGGTCTAACAGGCCGCTGCAATTTTGAAACTATGAATATTTTCTAACAGTTATTTTCAAAACATCTGTAGTTCTTGTTACCTTCATATTTTTTCTACTAAGGATGTAGCATCCTCAAAATGTTATAAATATATCCTGTATTTCTGTATAATGGTATTTGAATTTAATGAGCGGTCTGTGAGACCTCAGGTTACTAAATTGGAAAATCAATAGTCACTATGTTGGTGGATATGACTCCGAAAGAGACTAAAAAGGCAAACCTATGCGATTGTATGTACAAGTATAAGAATAAAGATCTTGTTTTTACCATTTGGTATTCACGCAATGAGCATTATTTTTTATTGATTTTTGTACAATACGTTCGATAAGACAGACTGGTTACTCAAGGCGATACTAATGACGCTCTTAAAATAAAAAATTCTGCTATTTTGGAAATTTCACGCCCCTAGCCCTATAAATGTGATACATGTTAGAGATTTTGTTAACAATTATAATAAAACCGCGGTTAATTGCCTGATATTGTGTCATTATGCCTGTACTTCGTGTAAGCACTACGCAGGTTACGTATGTTGGGAGAAAGACTTTGAATCCCGAAATAGCGCGCGCCCACGCCTCGCTTGTGCCATTCATTTTTACTATATATTTGGGTAATTGACCTCTTGTTTAGTCTTTGAGATACGTGCATCAAAACGACGAATTTTACAGTGGGAAGAAATGGAAAAGGGCCAGGGTAAAAACGTGTGTAAAACAAATCATTCACAGGACGTAACAGTAAATTCCGTTACGTCCAAGGTAGTGAGAACTATATTTTCGACTATCTTCATCGGCTAGTTTCATACCAAAATAGCTTGGAAAACCATTCAGTTTGGAGTTTTGCTAGTGGTCGGAAAACCCGAGTGACTCCCGTCGGCCCGTGTTGATTTTCCAAGCCCGCGCAATGTAAACGACCTCCTCCGTCCTCCTGCCTGGCGGTCGGTCGTCTGACATAAGGACACACGCGTGTGTGTGAAGATGGAAATTTTGTGAAATGCCTGAGCAATCTTCTCGCTCTTCTCACGAGTCTCCGTTTTGATAATCATACGGAAAAAACGGTACGATACAAAACTGACCCGGTTGCTCCGATTTCCGATTTATTATGCTGTCTAATAAAGAACTACCAACGCTGCTATTCATTTGGCACCACAACTTGCATTGCAGAGGCCGTTGCCACGTCAAAATGTATATTCCCAGGAAGCAAGCCAAGTACGGTTTGCAAATGAATGGATTGAATGACGCTAAAAACAGTTATCTGCATAATGCGTATTTGTAGGTGGGAAAAGACACTGATGGGTTAGGTTTGTCAGAGGAAGACCAAAAGTCATGGAAACCAACTCAATCTGTTCTTCGTCACTCAGAGCCAATCATAGGATCCCATAGAAACATCGCAGCGGACAATTGGTTCGCATCTATTTAGCTGGTAGAAAAGTTGAAAGGGAAAGGACTGTTGTACGTTGGAACAATTAGAAAAAAATAAAAGGGAAATACATAGTGGGTTCGGGCCATCTTAAAGGCGTATTATGCGCTCTTCACTGTAGAGTTTTGTTCCACTAACAGGACTTTAGTTTCTCATATTACGAAGAGAATAAGGGTTATTTGTTTGGTTTTCTCAATACACCACAAGAAGAGCAGCAATTTTGAGTCAGGAAAACCGGAAATGATAGTATTTTATAACGCAACCAAGAGTGACGTAGACACTTTAGATAAAATGTGCTATAGCTACTCATCTATCTGAAAGACAAGAAGGTGGCCAACGTGAGGGTTCTTCAGACTATTAAATATTTCCTTTGTCGAATTCTTTGTGCTTTGGCAGTCTGCGAAACAAAAAAGATAAGACAAGTTTTGATTTTATAGAATCGGTAGCTGTAGAACTAGTAAGGTCCCACGTAAAAACGAGAATGTCCAATCCTAGACTTCCAAGACAGATACGAATAACTATTGGACAGACACTTACTGTTGGAATAGGCATACGAAGTTGAAAACCTAGATAAGGGGACTAGATGTACACTGTTCCCTCCACAAAAAAGCGAAAAACTTCTTTCTTGTGTTTCAAATTCAAAAACACTGTGAGTTTAGAATTCACAAAAAAATTTGGAAAGACTGAGCCAATACAGAGGTGTGAGGCAGTTTTCGAAAAAAATATCGTAATTTTGATCAATTGCTGATTTCATCAAAAAAAGTATTAAATGAAATATTTTCAGTCGTTTATTATTATTACACTTTACTACTTAAATATTTAAGGGCTTATTTTCAACTCTAGATAAGTATTAATGACTTATGACTCTAATAATAAATTGTGTATATTCTTTCAATTTTTTTGGCTCCGTTTCAAATAATAATTTACTCTGAAAAAAAAGTTAGTGTTGGTAATTTAGAAAATTAAATATGCGTTGGAGACATAGTGCTTAGAGACATAAAATATAAACCATACAATAAAAATATCATAACAACATTTTATTAATGTTTCATAAAATGCGGTCTCCCTGACTGCACGTCCATGGTAGTGTGACAAGAATTGCTCGTCACTGGTTAAGGGTTAAGAACACTAATTGCTCCAAGCCATAATCAAAGAATATATAATGCATAAATATCATTCGGCTTTGACAACAGCAAAATACTTTCAGATACATGACCGGTCAACTCTTACAGTCAATGCATTCACTGTAATAAGTAGGAAGTGTGAGCAATAGTTAACATATTCGTGTTTGACAATGAGAGTAAGAGAGGTAATTCGTGGAAAACTGAGTTTCGGAGTCTGGGAGAATAAGTAGAACAAGGTTCTAGGTAGCTAACGATCACGTTATCGTCCACAGAAGCACAGCGTGACCCAAATCGATTGATTATGGGCATCGCATTACTCGCTCTAATGACTCGGCAATGTGCACGGTGCGGGTCCTTCTAAGTCGACATACAAGGCCTTGAGTTCCTAGTCCCAGCGGTAGATGCAAGGCAATCGGATAGGGTTGAGAGGACGAGGGAGAATTTCTGCCAAGGATCCAGATATCAATTTCTCGCGGAGAGCAAGCGGTAATGGCTAACATATGCATCCGAGATCACTGGATGCATCAGGACGTCATCACCGTAACTAATTTCAGTTCAGTCATTGGTCGCCGAGAGACGGCAAAACCAGCCGACGCCGTCATTCCATTTCAAGAGTGCATCTAGCACCTAGAATTTCAAGAGTGCATTTGCACCGAAGATGATAATGACCCCTGCTCCCGTCTTACCTTAAATCCAAATCCTTCTCCTTGAGCTGATGAGCTGGGAGTGTAGGGTCGAAGGCGAGACAATTCCTTAGCGGAGCATATGGATGCGGAAATCGTGAGATTATTAGAGAGATATCGTACGCGTGTGCTCAAGCATTTACGGGAGTTCTTTCTCGAACTAAGCAAACTAATTAACGGCATTGCAGTGAGCATAATTTCACCAAGCAAATTGTGTATAATGAGATAAGATTTTATCATTAGACCGTTAGGCTGCTCATACCAGAGTAATATACCAGTCTGAGATTGGAATATTCCAAGCATCATCCATTAATGATTCCAGTTTTAATAAAACAATCTTGAACTAGTCATTCGCTCAAAAAATGTGTGCAGTATGCAAAACAGATTAGTGAAAATGATTTTCCATAAAAGAGACAGATTTTTGGGGGTGTGTGAAATCTTTTATCTGCGAAACTAAATATTTACTAACAATTGTTTGCAAATACAACGCTTTGAAAAATTGCTAACCAACATATTAAATTACGTGAAATATTTCATCCTCCAATGTATATACAAAAATATATCGGAATTTGGAATGGAAATATATGGAAAAGAGACACGTAAATAATTGTGAGGCGCCAATATATTTGTGGTGGGAATTGGATGGTGGTAAAATGCGTATTTGCAAATATGCTAACGTTGCATTTGCAATGCATGAAATTATTAGAGGAATATAAATAAGATGCTGGAAGTACGGTTGCTCAAATTTTGATTCTTGCAAATTGTAACATTTATATATGACAGGAATCTCGCAGAGAAGAAACGATGGGTTATTAGTGTTGCAGGAGTATATATTGAGCAATCGATTGTATGTGTATAGATGAACACCTCATGATGAACTAACTGTGACTCAGTCACCAAACTCTGACCTAATACGTTAAGCGGGAAATAAATAAAGTTAGGAAGAAAAAGGAAATAATACCCGGATACCACGTCGTATAGACATGGGTTAATTATCCTTTTCCTTGAAAATGGCATTTATTTTAGATGTAAAAATTGGGGAATCTTTTGAGAAGGGGTTTATAAAAATATATTTTAGGATGCAGAGATCATTCAGGAAAAAGTTTTCAGGTTAGCAAAATTTAAAAGGACGTATGAACAATCTTTCCTCCTGAGAATGTTGCCAGCTATATCCTTGTACATTTATGAAGTTTTAACATCTGTTAAGCATATTCAAAGTGGCTATTTGCCATCCCCTTCTTTGGGAAAGCATTCTTACAATTTAGGGAGAAGAATCGATGTACGCCTTTCTTAACCTAAGTTAACATTAAATAAAAGATCATTTTTCTATCTGGGTCCTTTGGCATTCAAGCTTTTGGCAGAGAATATAAAAAATGAAAATTCTCCAAGTATTTCTTCATTTAGTGGAATCATGGCTGATTACTTAGTATAATATTGAACCTGTGTTTGACACAAAAGTATAAATTAGGCATTGTAATATGTATTTAATTGTAAAAACACATTTTTTCCATTTATAAGACAAGTAAGACTTTAGTTGGAAAATGTTGTTGTAATATGTATACTTTTTATGACGGATTGTTGATTATTAATCTGTTGGCCACGCATGTTTACGCTCATCGAAGGTAGTCTTTGCACAGTCATAAGCTTTAAGGCTACCTAAATCTTCCATTCTTTGTGTTTAAAAGAAGTTGCACAAATTTTTGCTTTCCTTTGGTGGAAGTAATAGACAACAATTTCAATTTTTTTCCTATGAATACCATGACATTTCAAGTTCAATTTGAGAGTGAATAGCAACGTTAGGAAGTATTTTGTTTTTAATATGTAAACAAGGACATTTTTTCTGTAAATACCCTTGCGACGAATAAAAAGGCATTCATGCTCTTTCACGATGGAAGCATCTTGAGGAGAAACATTACGGGCGATGAAGCAAAAGTCATGATGGTCTACCACTAGAGCATGGAACAAATTCAGACAGTCTGTCTTGCACACGCCAAACCCTCGACACAAAACTGGAAACTCTGAAGCTTTGGTGCGTTTCTCGGCGTCTCGTGTCCATTGAACTTGTTTACCCCACCGTGGCTTATCAATCCTTTCGCACCGCTTGTAACGTGATTAACGTCGAGTGGGACGTCGACTCGGCCGCCTCCTGCTCGAAGAGGCCGTCAAGCAACGCCTCTCCTCCCTTGTTCCCCTTCGCCCCCAGTCAGTGCATTACATCCTGACCAAAAACTCCCTCCTCTCCACCACAGCCAATCAACTCCGATCCTTTTATATTCCTACATCTTCCTATTGTAAGAATCGCATTCTTTGAGAGGAGGTAATTCCAAAGGAATTTTCCCTTACAAAGCAATTAGTCCCAGCGAGGTATTGCAGTCACAAGCAAAATAACTAAAATGTAAACATTTATGATTAATTTTAATAGGAAAGTAACATAGAAAAATTCTGAAAAGGGCACTGTAATTATACCAAAATCGTATTCAAAATTAAAACAGTCGAGGTAGGCAGTTAAAAGAGACCATATGATGCAATTAATTAAACGATATAATTAACCAAGTAATCAAATGGGTATGGCATGAATGAGTCAAAATAATCTTCAAAAATGAGGAGGAAAATTCATATTCAGGAGCTTTCTTAAACAAGCCACCGAGCAGCAATGACTATTACCAGCTGCAGACAGAGAGCCTTCCATTCTCTATTCTTCAGCCGGCAAAGATCGCCTTAATAATATCTTGAAAGCGACAGCAAGTACGTATTACTAGGAGTGCCGGGTCATAAAGAAGAGATAAAAATGAAAAAATGGCATTGGGATAGGGAGAGAACGAGATTCGAGGTATATTTGGTCGTACTGGCGTCCTGCTCTCTTTTTAGTAAAGCTGTTGATGGTACGTCAGGAGGAAAAATTTTATCGCGAAGAATTCGAGTTTAATTGATAATTTTTCTCTCTTATTGTATCCCTTCCGCCAGCTCCAGTGATGCAGGTTTGGGAAAAAATAATATTCTTTGTATCTCTCTGAAACTCGGATGATTTTAATTTTTCTGGTAACTTTGGCTTGGGATGAACCCCGCGAATCTCCAGTACCGAGTCCTTCCACTTCCTGTGCTACGCTAACTCTTCTCTTGCATTGTTTTAACGATATTTTTCTGCATACTTGGGTCGTGCACCTTTTTGCTACATGTTTTTGATAAACAATAATTGTTAATGGTCACATAGAACACGATCTAACTTCTTGGATAGAAATATGCATGTTGAAGATTCCCATTAGTTCTTCGCTTTCGCACTAGTTCAAGCTGCTCTGCATGAGCATCTGCTATCTTTCACTTTCTTTGTACATTGACGTGAGAAAAGCTAATCAATTCTATTGATTTATAGAATGCCTTACTTTTAGTGACTATGATTAAATTCTGTTTTCTGTTTCCCTGCTGATGTTAAAAGACCAAAAACTTTACACACGACGGCATATCTTGGGTAAATGCTTTAAGAATGCAATCAATTTTTTCGTTACAATTTCTGCAACGGGTCAAGACGAGAGAGGAGAAGTGTTGACAAGGGAAAAAAAAGTAGCAGCACTGAAAGGTTTTATTCATAACTTGAAAGGAGTAATTAATACCTATTTAGATACAAAAATAATAAATGTAATACCATACGTCTGAGGCACAGGGGAAGTTTAAATATATCGTATAGTTCGATAAAATTTCTCAAATATTATCCCTTATCTAATACTCCTCTTACAGAATACACCTGTCTTAATGTCGAGGTCAATTCCAATTTGCCAAATCAGATCAAGTAATCCGCAGGTGTGAAAGTTCCGATTAAACGAGATTCCATACTTTGTCCCAATTTTTGATTCCGTGGTGAGGTCATTTACTCTCCTTGGCATATGTCACCTTGGAACATCTGACTTCGGGAACGTAGAAATATCTTGTGAGGAAACGTTGTTGGACTCAGAGTACATGTCTTTAATATCCTCCAAATTTACTCATCAGATTCATATGGTAACTAGTGTGGTTAGTTAAATACATGATGGGTAAAATATTATCATTAAGTAAGATAAAATGAGGAGTTGAAGAACAGAGAACTGGAGCAAGTTAAAAACTCAAACCCAAAATTGAACCGTCAAGCACTCAGCCAACCCAAGAAAAGACAAACATCAGGCATGTGGTGAAGCAGAAAAAAAGCCAGCGTTTTAAGTCCGGGCTCCCTAGAGGGAATTTTGTCAGCTTTATTCGAGCGTCAACACAAAATTCCGTCCTTCCGCAAAAGGCGTTTAGGTTTGCGCAAAGGTTTTCGCGACTGCTGGAATTGTTATAATTAATAAGTCAGCGTCGCGAGCACAAAGATTCCTCATCGGAACGGGAGAGTATTAAACTCCGCGCTCCATACTCGTCGAATTTCGTTCTAAATATATTTCCAAAACCCCGGCCTCATTTGTTCCACTCCATCTTGTACCACCCCGCCCCCTCACCTCGCCTTCTCTCCTCGACCCCCCATCCCCAACCCTCTCCCGCTAAGCCCACCCTCCCTCTCATCCGAGATTTTCCTCCCGCTGACGGTGAGGCTGTTCCTAGCCGAGGGGAAAGACGGGGTGTCCAAAGGGGAAATATAGGGGATGAGGGTAGGAATGGGGAGGAGTAACGGATTCGTCGACGCGGCGTTGAGAAGCCACATTTAGCGACGGATGCAACACGGTGAGGATAATACGAAATCTCCGTCAAATCGGC
This sequence comes from Ceriagrion tenellum, assembly GCA_963169105.1. NCBI lineage: Eukaryota > Metazoa > Arthropoda > Insecta > Odonata > Coenagrionidae > Ceriagrion > Ceriagrion tenellum. The sequence goes on from OY720638.1 coordinate 73,163,529, forward strand.
AGAATGCTCGTGGAAGTGTTTTCCTCGGGATGGATGGATGGATATGGGGGGGGGAAGAGTGGGAGTGGTTCTAGGCTTCTGGCTCGTGGAGGAGCTTACGACACGTTCAAGGGGAGGAGGGGAGACTGGAGATAAAGAATGCAGGAAGGGTATGGGGCAAGCAGGAGGGATTGGGGGAGGGGAAAGGGATGGATCTTGGAATCCATCCCCCTCCTCCCACCCCGAGTCAGGCTGCGTAAACACTTGGAGTGCCGTGAGCTGAGCATCGCGCTTCAAAGCAGGATTATATCACGCCGGTAATGTCACCACATTGTTGTCATCGATTCCGTGCGAATTCTCCTCACTCCGAGCGCGGCGGCTGCGGAATAAAAGAACCAAGGTTCCTCACGATGGGCGTTGGGGGGGAGAAGTAGGGGGGGTGGCTTGCTCCAAACGGTAGACAGCGAGGTTTCGGCTACGCCATAGACGACGCTCCAGGCCTCCTGCTCCCGAGTTCCATCCGTGTGCCACCCAACGAAACGCAATGTAATAAAATCGTCGTTCGCGGAGCGGGAATGCTAGGGGTTTAATCCCGCATGAGGAGAAGGGTGTCCGAGTTATCCAGCGTAATCCGCGAAATATGACGCTCCAGTTGTGCTGTAAATAGAGGGGAAAAAGTAGACGGGTTGCCGGAAGTTGAAGATTTTCTCAAGGTTTCAAGATTCCTCTAAGCTTGAGAGTGCATCTGTTCAAATGATACTTTATCCATCCTGGATTATTTTCTCTTTTTTTCGTTTCATTCTAGATCTTCTACAGATAAGTAAAAGCAGTTTTAACGAAAAATGAAATATTTCCCAGCAAAATATCACCGCTTAGAGAAGTAACTAGTTAAGAGCACAGTTTTTTATTTGATTAATTAATAAATCGTTTGAAGCCTAGAATTACCAAAAGTATTATTCTTACTTCCAATGTTAGTAAAAGAAAAAATATATGATTCCATTGCATGAGTAATAATTTATTGTAAATAGTTCAGTGGCTTAAAGTATTCATTTTAATTGCTATTAGTGCATAAGAACTGCATTAGGCAATAAATTGAATGAATTGAACATCGTGAAAGTTTTACAGATTCAAATTTGCAAAATAAAATTTGGCTATTACACCAGGAGTGAGGAACTTTCTCTACACGTTAAAGCATCTTAACCTTTTTCAGTGCTATTCAGAAATAGGTGCAATGACTGGTGAGTACAAGATTAAGAATTACAAACGGTAGTCTCAAAACATTACCATTTTATGATAGCAAAGAATTTTATCCTCCTTTTAACGTGCAGCAAATAAAAATTTAATTCAAAGCCCATGTATAGCACAATTGCTCAACTGCGTATCTCTTTGACATCAATAAACAACGAAAAAATATGATGATGATACTGTGCCAGAAAAGGTGCAAATAATTTAAGAAAAGAAAAGTTGATTGGGGCATGGCTGGACTCACATTTTTACTACCATAAACTGCCCGTATTTTCTACAAATGAAGAATGAGGGTAAGCAACAAGCTTAAACAACCTAAGTATGTGAATGAATTATACTCAATTAAAAAGCTAGGCGAAATAACATGACCCGGATTATCATCTCATCCTTCCAGAAAACAGAATGCATTTCGCTTGGTTCTCGGAAATCCGGAAAACATTTTTTGATTCTCAGAATCCAGCACCAAGGACGCAGACATGTTTGCATGTAGCAAAGCAGCTATACGAAGTAAAATTTAATTTTTAGAGAAATTTTAGGGATCTTGTTACAAATAGTGTATTATGTTGAGTCTATTTACCTTAAACGGAATGGAGATAACTAATTACTCTACCAATAATAAAAGAATGGAACATTTCCATTGATCAATGGAGACACTACGAACAAAGGACAAAGAAATATTTTCGGCTAATTTAATGAAACGTTAAGGGAGACGCAGAATAAGACCGATTCAATATTATTTATATTCCTTTTTACCGCAGATGGGGTGATTCATTTTGAATATATAATCGTTCGCAATATTATGGACCATCCTAAAAAGCTGTTTCCAGTTTTTCATGACGATCAGTTTTGTGATTTTAAGGCATTTTATTCAGTAAAAAACATTCTCTTATATAGTATATAATATTTTAGTAATATTTTCAACAGCCATCCTTTCAACAAGTTATTTGACTTAGAACAGAGAGTTCATAAATACATAGTGACACTGCAGTTCTTTCTGACGGGTATTTACTCAGTATCGGTGGTATTCACAATTCTCAGTGGCAATGGATCACTCGATCTATGTATTGAATATTTAAATAGATAATTACTATAATTCTTCTCCAGGAGAATACCTAAATATATAGGTTGATGAAACTCCTATTATAGACCTCATTTACTAATAAGAATTAAAGTGTTATATAAGTGTTAAAGTATTTGACCACAGTAAAACAAGTATTGTTCGGAGTACAGCAAATAAACTAAGTTGTAATCAAATCCTAATTTTTTCCCCAGTTATAACTTTAATGATATTTCCCCAGTTACAAATTTAATTATTTTTTCCAAAAATAGGCAATATCTGTAGCATAAATTTTAAATGCCTTAAGTGAAAACAGTATATTTAGTAAAATATTATGGCAATTTTGGAGAATCTTTTTTCTCAGAAGCTATCATTCCGTTTCAATTGTCATTCTGTCCAGGACACATGAGAGACTGGGTGGGAACAGCGATTTTTCCTCAATGCCACGAGACGAGTCTATAAATAACTGTCGAGTTCTCCAACGGTAGTTTTTATCCAGCCTTTACATTGACAACCGGAGGACTAAACGGGAAGAAGAATTGGACAAGGAAAAATAAAGTTCCATTTCATCCGTGTGGCGCCTTCGGGGAAACTTTGGGATTGCTTTCGAGGAACTTGGGGAGTTGCTCGTTCCGTGGGAAGAACTGGATGCCCACTCCCAGAGTCTCCATCTCAATTACCTTTTAGCGAGTGAAAAAGCCTGTCTAAGCTTTTGCCTGACACGTGTGAGTTGTCCCTGGGGGACTACGGATTGAAGCGAGACGTCAAGATATAACAGCGAAAGCGCTTTGGGTTTGAGGTTGGGATTTATCGAATGGGGCAGGTGAACGTGTGGTGTGCGCTGCAGGTGGAGGGCCGCTGCCGAGGGACCGCACCACTGTGGGTACGGTGCCGCGGTGCATCGAGCATTGTTCTCCCTTGCTTTTTTCAGCGTTTCGGTGCGGGGGGTTGCTTGGGCTCGGGGTGAGATATATGGTATCAGTGCGGCCTTGGACAATTCCGGACGGTGCGCTCCGCCACATCTCTCCCGTGTGATGGCCCCGGAAACAAAAAGATGCTCCAGTTTCCCACGACTGGGGCGTGCCAATAGAGATTTTTCATGCTTAGGTGCATTGCCAGCAAGGTTGGATAAAGGAGAAACCTCAGACGTACATCCATCCCACTCCAAGCCTACAATTTCACGCCTTTAATGAAAGAAGACGATTGGGAAAGCAGCAATACCCAAGTATACTAGAAGTAATACTTCTCATTTAGTACACGATATTTTGTGTATTCCCCAACTTTGACGCACACATCTTTACATACGCATTTAGGACGGTGCATCAAAAAACTGGTATCACCAAAGAGCATCATAAATCCATTAAGTCTACGTGAGGGAGAAATTATGTGCGATTTAACAGACTCTTTTTCTTTGACTAGGAATGGGAATGAATTGATTCATCTTGTCCATTTTAAGACATTAACGCATTTATTTATCTAGAAACGGTCAAATGGCTGAAGTTGATATACTTTTGCTGCATGGATTCTTCTTTCTCATTATCCCGCTTTAAGTGAGATTTTGGCTATCATTTGCCTGGCTATCAAACTGACGTTGTAATTCATAAAATGTTAACTTTTAGCCATAAGATAAATTTTTGGTCTTATTTATTCAAAGCTTATGCTACATATTTGTAGAATCCTTCTCTCATACTCATTGTTGCTACACTATCAATATCTCGTTAAGGGGTTACATTTTGTGCTTTAATACTCATTACTACCTACTAATTAAGAAAAATACTTTAAAATAAACTACATTGTTAAATTTTGACATCAACTCCTATACCTAATGCGAATTTCCGTATCCACAGCTATCTGACAATCTTCTAAAAGAATATCAGAATTTATTTTTTTATGTAATAGCCTGTTTTTAAATATGAAATGCTTAATGTATTAATATTAGAAAGCATTTTCGAAGTAGCTTAATGCGATTCAGTGAAATAAGTTGGCATTGTATGGAATACCTCTCCAAATTATCTTGTGAGAAGTTTAACATGAACTCATATTTAAAAATTAGAATGTTTTTGACGGAATGTACTAATATCAAAACTACTCACTCGTGTGAGCGAGAAACTCCACACAGGAAAATTCATTCCCGTAGACCGGGACTCAAACCCGGATCCCGAAGAAAAGCGTCTCAGCAGCTGAACAGGCGAAACCACTTGGCGATCGAGCGGCAAATATGGGTTCAATTCAAGGTGAAAGTTTTTTCCTCAGTGGAGTTTCACACTTATCATGCCGTTATTTTCTCCTTGGTATAAACAATTTGCCTACTTTATGGTAACGTACACAACCCCATTTTCATTTGTTTATTATTGAGCTGATATGGGTATTTCATTCAGAGATAGAATAAAATTTGGCATCAGTTGAAGGAGTAAACTCTATTTGCTAAAACCTAGATTAAAAGGCTTCGGTTTTATTCTCAATAAATTGATTCCAGTATTTTTTTTCATTAAAAGCGTGGCCTTTCTCTACTTCCATAGTATGTAGGTAGTAATGCTATGGTTACATTTTTACTTGAAATGTTCATACGATTCGTGGTAATTTTCATTCAGATACATACAAAGCTGCATACGCATATTTATATACTCCATACGTCCCGTGATAAAAAATTCAGTCATGTGTACGCGATGAAAATGTGTGTCACCCCATGATATAAATGTGCTTTAATGGATAATTTTCCCATAGTTTTTCGCTAAATGAGAGATATATTAATTTTTTGTGCTCCAAATAGACAAGACGTCCATCAGTGACATTCTCAGGTCCATCGCATTCCGCTGCGTCCAAAAGAGCTCGCGAATCTCCATTAAGCGACGGTCGCCCGGTCGTAAGTCGGATGCAACGAGGAGAAGGAAGTGTGATGGCGTAGAAATACGTGCGAATCTGAACGAAACAATATCGGCTCTCACCGAGGGGGCGGACTTGTAGGAGTTTGGAAGCAAGATTGCCAAAGACGATGGATTCCATCTTTGCACCGCCGAGAAGCACAAGGGAGAAGAAGACCGTTGTTGGAAGTTGAAGCGAAATGGTGCAAATAAAAGATCACGAGGCAAAGTAAAAGCGCAGAAACACTCGGGGGTGAGGCTTTCTCGTCGAGTCTGCGGTTGGGAAGACGAGGGAACCCTCATGGCGGTGGTGTAGGATTACAGAACCCGGTCCTTTCGGTGCCAGGATGGGAGATGTTTAGAAAAGGATACATAATGCTTTGAGAGGACGAGTCGGTTCAAGTTTAACGGGGAGAAGAACGTGAGCACGTAAGCTGGTGCGTACATTGATGTTTTCGGAGAAACGGCAAGAAATTTTCCCCGTACCACTCGCTACAATACGCTTATTATTTCAGAGCTGCGTGTTTGTTTACCGCCCTGACGAAGTATCCACCTTCCACCCCATTCAAATTGAAAATAAGGGCTAAAATTACTCGACCAAATATTGCTAAAAAACATTCTTACGGAGCTAATACAACCTACTCTACAATTTTGAAACAAATAGAATGACGACAGAATGCTGGCATGTTATAAATGAGTCTATTTGAATAACCAACATAACAAGAGTAGGATAGGTCTCTAAAAATCTTAATGTTAAATGTACAACAATTCTAGGAGGGCACGCAAAGAAATTAAATTTCGCCCATTTACTGCTACGCTGATTGACTTCTTAAATATTTAGCTACATGCACAGCAATACTTTTTATCTTTTTCCAATGCGATACCATGCAAATTTATTAGACGTATGGATTTATCTATCGGCCAATTATATGTGCTTAACAACAAACATCTGTTTTTAAAACCACACGATTTTAAAATACGCATTACCACTTACCTTACTTACAATACCATTACAAGTACCGTAAAAAAATTACACTGAAACCAGTACTATTAAATACATTCATTTCCAGGCCATTTAACTCATAGAAGCGAATTTCGATTCATTATTGGGAAATTCAGCGGTATGTTGTATTCTGTTGTTATGTTAACTTACATCTATAACTCATTAAAAGAATTGAACATGATTATATTAGAGGTAAGATGTCATGGCTGATTATGAATAACAGCATTTTAGGAGGAAGATAATATTTTCTCATTGCAATCAAAATGACTAGCACTTGTCATATATTTTTGGTATAAAATAAAAAAACAACCACGCCAAATTTGGAGACTAATATCATACTAAATACATAATACGGCTGATAAAAAATACGCAATTTCAAAAGTTTACTTCGTGTGTTACAAATTGTTTAAATGAATATTAAAAAAAATAATTTAAAAGGATACCTAAGCTAACACAAAGCATAAATTATATACATTTTTCTCACTTTTATGTTACAATTATTTCAAAATATATTCAACACAAATCTAGATATATTTTATTAATTGGTTAATTTCTTTAAAAAAACGTGATTAATGCATATTAAAGAAAACGAGTTATTTCTTTTGAAATACGTCCATATGAAAATCAACTCATTTTATAAAGTTTGCTTACTTTCCAATCCTAGGATTCAGTATATCTCTGACCGGCAAAACTCTCCAAAGGACATCGATGGGAACTCAACCAGATTCCACATATAATCTATTTCACATCACGACCAACAGAAAATTTCTTTGAAGCGTCTTGTCTGAAGAGTAATCTCTTCCTGGAAATAGTGCATCCGGGTAAGACCCACACAAGTGGAGGCTCAGACGAGCAGAGATCTCAGAAAACCGTTTCAGTCCGTCTCATCGCCCAGTGAGAGTTCACACTACACCAGACAGCGAGCGCGAATGAAAAAGAATTAATGACACGACCTGACACATCCTTATGGACGCGGATTCTCTCCCTCTTCCCCCCCCCCCCTCCCGTCCACTCCTCTCCTCGCGATCTTTTTCGAGACCCCTGATTTACAATTAAATGAAACACTCATTGTGGAAAGTATCCAGCATCCAAATAAAAATCCCTCCTCCCCTTACTCCCATACATCCTCCTTCCATTCCATTTTTTATCCTGAAGCCCACGTCGAAGTAACGAGAGTTTAAAGAAATAAGACGTAAAGAAAAGAACGCGCTCTTCCACCCTTCCGCATGGCCGCATCCTCGTCTTCCTTGGTGGAGAGCAATTTGTCTCCGGCCGAGAAGGGACGCGGTGAACCCAGCCTCGTCCCCCCCCCGCGTGCCCATCCTTTGCATCAGCAACGGTGAGGGGGGATGAATGGAGGAGGCGCTAACGACCAGACTCTCTCGGCCATGCCGCGGAGTGTACCGTGTGGCACGGGAGAGGTTGGTGGCACGGGGGTGGGACGGGAGGCCGGGCCAGCGATGGATGCGTTCGGGCGGCAACTCGGGGGTGGGATGGGGGACCTTGTGTGTGAATTGTCGAGAACAAGCGTTCGAAGCTCAGTGTTGCAAACATTACCCGGGCAACAAACCCCCGCACCAATAACCGTACGTAATTATCACATTCCGGGCTCTGTCGTGCCAAAATCTAGGGCTATGCAATGCGGTGATATATCGATTTAATGATGATTTTTGCCACTTCAACTCGTTTCGTATCAGAAGTTAACTTACTAGGAGCAAAATATTATCATCAATATATATCAATGTAAAACCAATAAGTACATAAACACCAGTACTATCCATTATTAAATATTAGGTTCGCCTCTAAGGAACAACAATTTCTGCTTTTGTATCCTTTGATAATCATTTAGACGAAATCCTTGGTAAAGAAGTAATTGATACCGTATTGAAAATTTTTCCCAACTTTTCGAGATTCGCGCATATTATCTATCATAACCTTTTAGCTTCGATTAACGTAATCTCAAAACTTTGGCATTAAAACTGGTGAAATATTGACGGTATATTGATTTTTCTCTATTTGTTATACTGATTTAAGGAAAACAATGTATCAAACCTTGATAACTATCAATAATATGTAGGCAAGTATTTAGACCTCAACTCTGCAGTGGGCATGATAATCGCTTCTATATTGATTATTTGACGAAAAATGGAAATGGCCTTCGCAGCAATACCTATATTTTTCATACGAGACAGGTTTTGTGATATATTCTACAAAATGGCCCATAGACGCATCAGTAGCTTCAAAATATAATGTACCATGGACCCAGGTCATGCATGAGAAAATACTTGGCACGGTCGTAACAGCAAATAGAGAAATAGCTTACCATCTTAAGGGCTCTAGTACGCATTTAGTCACTAAATAAAAGAACTACTCAGAAAAATAATTTTTCAAAAGAAATTTCGAGGAGTCTCGGGTGAATTTATAAACCTCATTTAACCAAATACAATGACCGTCCATCAAATTAGATGCCACTCTGTTTTATCCTTGTCGCATTTCAATTACGAACAGGTTAATTTCGGTACCGGGTTTTATATTCTCTTGTCATGTTCCCACCATACCACACATCCTGGGGTTTGGGCAGCCCCGTCTAAATATCACTACACCTCGGGATAATAAATTTATATTAACAAAAGTTCTCTTTTTAATGAGCGTGTTTAAAAAATTAAATTGAAAGAAGAAATCGCATGATGGAAATAATACCAAATTTTCATGATTCCTATCGCAAACCATCCTTGATACACCGCTATATGGTGAGCAGGATTCTTATGCGGGTCACATAAGTTTGCGGCGTCAATAAGGACATGTGAGGACATCGGCGGGTGTAATAAGTGAAGCGTGCGGAGATGATGTGGGAGCTGTTCAGAATCACCTGAATCAACCAGAACCTTGTCAAATTATAACAACTGAATTCCACAAGGTAGAGTCACTACAATACTACCTTTGCCGTAGGAAAACTTCAGTCAAACTTATTGCAATCACGATTGAATGAGGACAGCCACTCGCCAATGAACAAGTAGGACGAAAATTGTAAAAACCCGACGCTCAATTTTTTCTAGATCAGAGGAGAATAATATCACATGCTTCCCTTTAATCGTGCTCACCAGGATCACGTGAGGAGAATCTCCACGCTCCCATGATTATCGCACGCTTTTGCGACACTGGCTCGACGATAGGCGCGGTGCGGCGAAGCGAACTAGACTCGATGTGCGAGGAAATCTTGATCGGTGAGCGAGGAGGAAGCCCGGGTGTTTATGAGCACGGGCGGTGGGGCGATCAATTAGTGGGAGGTGGTGGAGGGTGAAGAATCCAGCGTTCTGGAGACGCTAAATGAAATTTTCCGGATAGAAAAAAACAATAATCACATTCGTGTCGAGGGTGGTTTTAGGACGCGAAGAACATAGCAGAGGCGCGAAGGTGTATGATGAGGCAGAAGTGCGGTCTTTGTCCTCTGCGGGGATCTGGTTCGGAGGTTTCAAGGGATAAAGCGTAAGATATGGCCGGGAGGGGTGCGCGGATTAAGCACGGGATGGCTATGCTTTTCGGTACAAATGAAGGTGGAAAGAGCGCGAGCGACGTAAAATGCGCAAGGAGAGTGGCAGGGGCGGGTGGGGGGAGGGAGCGAGGAAAAAAGCGACGAGCGCGGAGCGAGAGAATGCGATCGACGCCGGAAGTCGCGTCGGGAGACTCCCGATGGAATGTCCTCGTAGCCGGGCGCATTATTACCTGCTCTCCCCTTCCTCCTCGCGACGGGATGAAGACTCGGAGAATTCCCAGTTATGCATACTGAGCGAGCTTTACCTTTGAATTCTACGCTTGGTTCCTGCACCAGCTCTGAATGGTTCTTTTTTTTGTGAGAGGCACTTCCGTGATATATCCAAAAACGGTATGGGCTCGGGAGAGAGGAAAGAGCTGCATCTGCTCAGGGAGATATCCCGTCAGGCATTAGAACAGAAAATTACAGCAATGCGGATATGCTGCATCGAATACGGATAGTGAGGCAAATAGGCTAAATCGACCAAAAATTCCTATACGGAAAGCTACTCGGACCATTTCTGAGGAATTATTTTAGATCCCTATGAAAATTTGGTTCAGCGCTTTTCCATTTTTTGCGATCTTTCAACATTGAATGCAATTTGACAGATAAATCATCCAAGATTCCGATATAAAACAGGTGGAGGTGTCGAAATAAAAATGCTCTCAAGAGAAAAAATAAGATTGATGTTAACGCTGCCGCAGGAACTTCTCTAGGTATAAAACGGGCCACATCCATAACCTTTTTATGGCTCCTGCAGTTACAATTTCAACTTTGACATTGAAGTAGCCGTACCAGTCGCCATTAAACATTAATTGCAGTACATCAATTCAAGAGAAGTATTTATGGTGATTGTAAACACATCCGACTGAAAAACATGACAGCATAGCCAATGAAACTGATAGATTCGAAACATGTTTCCTGAAAATAAACGATAACAATTTAGGAAGGACAAAAAATGTGGCTTTCTGAGACTTCGTCCTGATTATCAATTTAAATCATCAGATAGAGCTATTCCTATGCTCAGATGATTGAAAAATTAGCAATTTTATTTTTTGAGATAAGATATGAAGGGGTTTTCATTGATACTGATGGTTAAAATATATTTCCCACAGCCAATTATATCTAAGTATCTATTAATTTAAAAATAATAAATAAATAATAACGGAGATTGATGATTACTGATTAAAACAACCTTAGTGGTTATTTCAAAGCTAGCTAAGTATCCAAAATTGGCAGAAAATGAGGGCTTGCCGTTACTAAAGATACTTTTAAAATATTCTCACTTTTTTGTACCAATGAAGCCATTCATAGTCTTTCACATACTATTAGCATAAACAGGTTTACAGATCACAATACACTTAGCTCAAAACTCTATAGCCCTTATTAAATGATTTCTTACTTAATACCATGCTTAGAATTCTCAAATTAGGTTATAATTAGGCTGTCACGATGATATTTGGTTGGTAATTCAGAGACCTGTTTGAACTACCGCCATACGTTGAAATATAAATTCCTAATTATTATGTAATATAAATATAGTATATTTAGTACGTATTTTACAATAGTTTTTGCATCTGAATCCCAAGTTAAGGCAATGATCACACGGTGATATAGATTCAACTATTTACACTTAAATAATAATTTTCTCCGATGAAGCATTTTGGCCGTGAGAGCATAGACATTACGTATGTTATCGAAAAGATTCGAGACAGATAAATTCCTTCCAAATTGAACGATGGCTCATGATTATGGTGATTATGAAGGATTTTTATCCTCGTAAAGCATTCATCATATGGTAATCCGAACAATCTCATAATATAATGCTGCAACAAAAAGCACAGCATTTTCACTCTTTTGTATATTCTAGAAGCTATTGACTCAGAAAACCAAATAAGTTCCCACTGAAAGTATCTTAATTGGTCTTTTAACTCCCTAAGAGCTTTAATATTAAGTGCTATTGGAAAATTATATGCTATCTAGAATGGAAATCCAGTTTATCGAGGAGAGCCATCGCCATTTTGCTGAATCTGTTTCGCCGTATCGTATTTTTTACAGCAATAAGAAGCTTAAAGATTCCAAAAGTGAAGAAACTAATTAAAGTAACTTGTAGAAAGAATATCAACTTCATGGAACGAGTAGCAGGAGCTATTCCTTCGCCTTATTTTCAGACATGGAAACTGGCAGTTACATAGCGGGAAATGTAACAGGACTAGAAGGACATTGCAAGGTGATCGAAGACAAATATTGAAGATAAAAAGCGTTTATCTAAAAAAATTAAATAGCAATTTACAAATCAGTCACGTGTAAAAGCATTAATTCAAGAATTTTTGTTATATCAATGAAGCTACAAAGCTACTCATCAGTGAAAAAAACATCTCTCCACGATAATGCTTTTATAAGATGAAATATCTTGAATAGCAAATATAAGTTTCCTGCATAATTGTTCACGTTATTTGGAGTTCTAAGTAACGCTACATAGACAGACCTGTTGATATACTCCATTTGGTTCCCAACCATTCTTTTCTCTGCGGTCAACTCTCAATCACAGAGCAAAAGGGCTGATTTAGTAGCCATCAAAGTGGTTCAATACTCTGTCGCGATTTTACTGAATAAATTATTGAAGTATACCTCAGCGTTGTATTTATAGCTAGATAACACCCCTGAACCATTTAATCATGCTGAAGGGATAACAACCAAAAGCATTTGGTCGTCCACCAAGAATAAAGGAAAATATAAAAAAGATTCGTGTTTAAATAATCAACCAAATGGAGCGGCATAATCACCAAAAACTCTCAATGAAATGAGAAACCGATAAAATTATGAGCGAACAATGACACGGAGACATATATACCATTATCTGCTCTCACATGTTAATTAATTACGATCATTATCTCCAAAAGCCAATGATCAAGGAAGCAAAATAAAGCTTTCGTCACTCATTAGCAAAAACTCAAAAAGTTCAGTACGGCAACATCATGCTGAACTATTTCATATGTCATAAACTATAGCCCATGACCTGTTAGCAAACATTTTCCTCCTCTGAGTCATCCTCAGCCATATTCATCGGTAAATAAAAATGTGTGAGAAATTTTGCTTCGCACTGGTTTCAATTTGCTATAGCATTGTCTGATTGTTGATGAATTGCAGGGCACTATGATAGGAGCTTCAAAAATATTGGAAATTTACGTTAAGGAACGGAATTCCGCAATAGTGAATTTAGGGAATGCCTGTCGTTCCGTAGAGGTACCAAATGGCGTTTTCGGTAATAGATATTCGTGGCAAGCATGATTTTGTCATCCCTAGTGGAAAGTGTCAAATTTGGAACGGGTAGGAGAATAGAAGCAGTGATGTCAGCACTGATTCTTGTAACGGAAATGGTACTTGCGCAAAAGGGAATTCACTCCACACACCGAGCACGGGCCTCATTCGTCGAACCCGATCGAGATCTACAATCACTGGGGATTACATATTGTAGCAACGGACGACACAGAGACCAAGCGATAGCCGCATAAACCCTCATAGGCGTCATTAAAACACACACTACAATGCATTCTCGGGTACAGGGCGGAGGCGAGGGGGGGGGGTGTGACGGGGAAAGAGGTTTTGGAGCCGGCGCGCGAAACTGCTGGAAAACGTTTTCGCCCGTACGAGAATTCTTATTATATGAACAAGCGGGTTGAATGGGGCCATCGTTCGTTTGGCGGAAAGTGCACAAGCGAGGCTCGCGTGGCGCGAGCGCTCATGGGGAAGGTAGGGCGGGAAGGGGAAAAAAGATGAAAGCAGGGGAACGCATTGGAATTTGCGCGCGGATGACAAGAAGTGCGGATTATTTGGAGGAATGCCGCGGGAAATGCACGGAGGGGGGAGTGGAGGCTGCGGAATTGATGAACTGATTCATCCCTCTCTAGAAGCTCAGCCGTTTTTTCACACACTGCGCACCTTCCACAGTTGGCTCCAAAAAGCCTGCGTACAGTGAACGCGGAAAAGGGATGTAAATATCCAGGCGTGAAATAGAAATAATGGCTTTACATCAGCAGTGAAGGAGAAGCGACGGCCTAGTTTAATAATGCGAGAGGGTAAAAAAATCTTTGGGAGTTGAAATGGAGAAATTTTGCTCGCGCTCCTAGAGTCGTTTCCTTCCCATCGCTCGCCTTTTCAATCACGATGAAACGGCGTCTTCTAGGATTTGCATCCTATTTTCTCTTCATTATGCGAATCTCAGTCATTTTCACCTATTTTAATACGATGAATTTGCCGGCCAATGGTTGTTGCTAACATTGTTTTCCCAAGTGTTTTTTCATAACAATTCCAAACGTAATTACCAACATTTTTTGTATAAGTCATAATTTTCTAATAATCTAAAGGCCGCTTTACACGGTACTATTTGTTATACAAACGAATTTACAAATTCCTTCATGAAGGAAATTGTACCGTGTATAGCGGCAAATTGTCTGAATGACTTAACGGGAAATATAAACTATTTAATTCCATTCAGTTTCTTGTACATTATTTGGTACATTCATTTATACAATAAATTGTACCGTATAAAGCGGCCTTAATGGTCAACATCACATCCATTTTTATCTTAAATGGAGGTTAAATGCAGTAGGGCATTAATATGATTACAATATTTCTACTTTTTTCTTAGCCTCTTCTTCAGCAAAAACATGCTCACTATCCTGTAACATAGCTTCTCTGCCGAATTGTAAGATCTTAATACAAATGCCTTAATAGTTTTAACTATCCTAATCCTTAATCAGCAGTTGCCACGTTTCTCACTTTGGAGTAGTTCATCAATGTTTCGCTAGCACGTCCTGACTAGAGTTTGTTGATTAAATCAATTACTTTTTGTTGTTTATCAGTTTCAAAGGCTAAAAATAGGTCTAATTTTGCAGCATCAATTAAAAAATTCCTAATTCAATCGTTATTGAATAATTATTTTCATGGATATCTTAGAGAAAATACATAATTTTTACAGAAATTGAGCCAAAGATGGATATTAAGTGAATAAATTATAGTCACTCACCATGATCATTTCGAAAGAGAGTCCCTCATTGTTTGAATGATATGATAGAAAAACCTCAAAGAGTCAATAGTTGTCATTTGAATTTAATCATTTAGGTATGCAAATTATTTTGTTAAATTATCTCATTTTATACTTCAAAGTTACGTTTTTCGAGTTAAGAGTAAATGAAAATTATAAAATGGATAGTCTTCTCTGTAAAATGGGTTTATACTCATAAAATTTAGAACAAAAGGTTTGAAGCTATCATTTAAAACCTTTCTGAAAGTGAAAGAGGGGAGTTTCGTCCTGCATAGATATCAAGAGGTAATGGTTCGTAGGCGTCGCATATGCGATATGATTTAAGCGCTTTGCAATGCCCGACCACCGCAGAGTGAAGCGTGCCTTCCGGTCGTTTACGCCGAAGCAGCTTCAAGCTCATAACATTCTCGCCTGGTAAACAGCGACGTATTTCCACAGCTCTTTGGGGGCTTTTTAGCCGTAGAAATGGGCTAAAATGAGCCTCACATGATATTTCTGGCCAAAGCATGCTAGTGGGATGCCATTTCTACAATTAACTGCCTGCAGAATCCTTTAGGTAGAAACGGCAATGGGAAATCCACGAGGAGGAAATTACCATGGAAAGTCTGCGTCGCGATGGAATATTTGCAAAGTGGATGCTTTGTGGAAAGTCAACTCGTTTCACCGGGTCCAGCTACTTCACCAATCTTTCCGCATCAGCCATTTCCATTAAAAACGACGAAAAAGTGCATGCCGCGAATTTTAATGCTCATATAGATATCTATACAAATATGGATGTCTATTTGCACGGGCACTGGAGTACCACGCATTTACGAGTGAAGAGAAATCCATTATGTAAAAAACCAGAATCAAAATTCACAGCTTTTCAAAGTATTGCATAAAAATGTCACGAGATATGAATGATTGTACTATGGTATTTCTATGCTTCCAAACCATACATAGTAATAAATGAAATGGTGAAAGAATTTTTTATCGAGCCCTTTATAATTTATCAACTATTTTACGAGAACATTTATGGATATGGATATTTCATGGTAAAATTATAGTCTCTCCCACGAAAAAAATTATTTTCATCAAGTACGAAGGCGATGAAATATTTATAACTTATATCCTTCATCATTTCCAATTCATGCACATGAAGTCAACGCTGCGTAACAGAGTGTAAGACTCACGGAAGAGTTCAAGGAACTGTAAAGGTGATTGGATGACATGAAACTCGCAGGTCGGAAAAGAAAATGATAAATTCCCTGGAAGGCTTTCTGGCACGGCACGCGCGATTTTCGCTCATCATCAAATGTATCCCGGATCTGGAGTGTGAGAAAGAGATAGCTTACGTTTAATACATTCAAAGTTTGCGGAGGCAGGCACCCTTCCACGCTCTCAGAAGTCGATTGAAGCTATTTGTGGGGCGTTTATGGTGAGATGAGACAACCCGTCGATTCTGGGATCTTGTCGAAAGAAATACGGGCGCGGAGATATCGAAAATATTGAAAATACATCTCAGGTGTTGGGGAGAAAGGGAATTCATCTAGTTATTTACCACTTGAAAATATTTCTCAACAGTAGAAAGTATGCAGGCGTCATTTTGACTCCTTCGCTTAGAAAAATAGCTGGTATTTTTTCAGTTACATTGCCTAAGCCGATTTTTCTCATGATTTCACCTGGATTCCTCGATTTTATATTACATGAAAAGATGAAATGGCAAAGTTTCAAAATGTTGACATTAATTACAGATATACCTAAGGGCCTGAGAGGCATCAAATTGACTCCGCCATACAGATAGCTTTAATAAAGGCCCATGGAAACTCCTGAGTGTTATAATTTGCTACATGCTCTTATTGAGGAGTATTTTCAATGTATAGTCATCGTTCTGAGGGCACCGTCTTGCCTTATTCTTGCTCCCCTCTTTAGTACCTCTCCCCGTCCACCAAATGTCTTTGCGGCTCCCTGTAGTGAGGTGAAACACATAAGACGGGCAATAAATGTGGAAAACGGTGGAAATCGAATTTCTGTGAGGTAAGCAGTGAGTAGGTGTAGACTTGTGCTCTTCTTACTCTTCTACCATTCAAGCAGTCGACTCTCTACCATTGGAATCAATCCGTTTTAAATTCCCACGATGGCACGAATAAAACGGATGGCTATCAAGAAAATAGTCAATCTATCAAGCTATGATGATTTTATTAATATTACTCTCCTTTAATGGCAAAGAGTGTGATATCATAGGAAACAAATAAAAGTGTGCTTTAAGTCCGATCAGATTGTTTTTCCAATAGAAAAGAATTTTCTCTTAGGTGGAGTCGAAATAACGTCCCGCGGGCATTTTAGGAAGTGGATAAGTCCAAGCGTTCTGGTGTTAAAAGTTAATTTTAAGCGTACATAAATGTAAAAATTTAGTTTCACACAAGTATTTATGAGTACATATCCATCAAAACATTTCCTTTCAGCATAGGTAAAGTAAAAAAAATTGGTTTTGCAGTTTACCCTTGCGCTCTGGCTCCCATTTAATGATTTTCTCCGTTATATCCTATCCTTACAAACCGCTTTTGGCTATATAGCAGTTATTCTGGTTTTTAGCAGTTTATTCTGGACCTACTTTTAAGACCCCAAACGTACCTCCGCTTTAGTGTCTGCTCTACCACATTCATCCTTGACCTTCGCGGTTCACCTTTTCCTCTCGTGCCATTCACTCTACAATCATATATCTCCATCATTTGGCTCACTCATGTTTTCACGGCATGAAAAAAACCACAAAAAACACACTTTTATCACGTATGGCCATTACATGAGGTTATCTCTAAATCTTCCATTATCCACTCATTCCTAACCTTACTCATTTTACTTTTCTGCAAAAGCATATTAGGTGCCCTATTATTTTTGTATTTAGCCTTCTCGAATTCAGATCCGGACAAACCACGTTTGTATGTGGTAATAACGTCAATAGAAGAACACACTTGCGCCCTAGGGTTACTTTTATGGTGCTCATAAATGTATCAAAACTTAAACGAAGTTGGACTAAAAGTTATCAAACGCGAAGAGAAGTTGATAGATTGGTGTCCTGCTTAGGCAACCTTCAACTGATGAAACTGGCAATATTAAGGAGAGTAAGGTTAGCTGCTAAAGTAGGACGATAGGTGCAGGAAGATATAAGAGGAGCGTCGGTATTTACCAAATAAAAGCGCCAAGGGGTCAAAAGTTTAGTGTTCCATCCAATGGACGGGATATTGCTCTTGATCTGAAGTGTTGTCGACGAGACAGTATGGATATGGAGACCTTGGAGAATAAGTTCCATTTTAAGGATTCAAACTCGGACCCTAAGGGTATTGAACCAGCACTCATCACTAAACTGAATGTCAAATGATATTTCCGGAAAAATTTCGCCATAGGAGGAGGAGTAATAAGAGCTTCAGCAAGATATGCGCACAAATATCTGAGATCACATTACCTCATAATCATTATTCATTCTAGACCATAAGTTCAATTTTAAAATGGCTTACAGTTTTCGCAGAGAATTCTCAACAATCTCAGCAAAAACTCGTAATCTTTATATACCATAAAAGCCTGGATCTTTTTCACATAATGCAATAAATATTGTTCCGTTTTCTTCCACATAAGCTACGTTGAGGAACAATTTGAAGTCCAGAAAATCTTACCCGCTCCTTAACAATTTCCTTGTTTGGAACACCCCACACCGGCAAGGGGGGCACTGTTTAGATTGGAAATTCTTGTCGGAATGTTTATGAAAACACGTACAAGTAACATTCATGTTACATGTGCACTTTTCCTTTACATTTAATTATCACCTAAGTTAAGGTATAAATCACGCAGTAGGATAAGATTGATGTTAATAGTCCAATTTTATAGGTTAGGCTGAGTTATTGCACAGACACTTTCTTTTTACTTAAACGTTGTAAACAACATATGAAGGTATGGATATTTCATGGGACACATTGACGTGATTCATCCCAAGCCATTCATTTCATAGCACTGGAGTAAATTCTCGAGAGTCATATCTAACAATAAACATACAGATTCTCAGAAAGTAGCAATAAATAATCTTTAAATTAGTTGTAAAAATGTGAAATGTTCCAAATTCAACTGATACTAATGGTGCAAAAATATATTATGACTCCAAGGTGCAAAACATTGCTTGAAAAATTCCATCCTGAATTTCTGCAGAATCTTTAAATTACCTCAGACAACATTCTCAGCAAATAAGGGAAATATTTTCTCCCTTTTAAGCAATAATCCTCTCAATAGTTTTCTCTCAATGAATAGTTATCCAGATTTAAAATTTTACGCCAAATTCATTTTATACTTATAAATATGTGAGGCATGGTTACTAGACCCGAAGTGCCTGAATATGCGTCGAAGCAGCGTCGTCTCTCGGCTTAAATGCTTCTTGAGATAATCCTCATCCCTTAGAGCTCACCGCACTCTAGACACGACTTGTAAACTTGGACACCGCGATGCCTTTCAGCGAGGATGAGCCGGTTACCCTTTTCCCCGTACTGGCCCAACACCCAACTCCTCTTCTCTCCTCATCACTCCGGCCACCCTAATCAGTGCAAATGGCCCTGGCAGTCACGCGCCCCGGTTTAAGTCACTGCTGTGTCTGCCGACCGACAAAATTCCGGTCACGCTCTCCAAATCTCTGGAGGCCGGGTGCTCCGGTTGACATTTTTGAGGGACGTAGTCGAGGGGAGCGTGCCCCTTGAGCAGACAATGGAGGTTTTGTTGTGATCGGCAAAAGTACAAGGCCCTGGGGTAAGCTAGTGGAAGACTCTAGTGGAGAATGTTTAGCTGGAGTGGACTCGACTGAAAACAGCGGTATTTCTGCAATAAATTCACACGTGAACGAAAAGTGTGTAGAGAAGTTCATCGGAGGGAGGCCAGCACTTTGAAACACTATCCATATTGCACAGAAGTAGGGAACGATATGACAATTAAAATTACTTCCCGAATGACTATTTTCTTACCTGGGCCCTCAGTATCTGAATGCATCACTGAAGCGCCTGATTCTCGATTAGTGCTTTTTACGCAAAATATTCTGCATTTAAGTTAGTGATGAGCCCTTTGCTCACTTTTCAACCAACCAAACTCTTGAAAACAGTATAATTTTATTAGACATCATTCTAAAATTAACCATAGCTAAGCACTTTCAATGATTTAGTTATTTTTTTTAATCGGTGAACCTTGTGGCAAAAGGTTGCTCCAGGGTTCCAGAAACCTAATAGGTAAATAAATTACATTATGCGCAAGAAAATTTAGTGAATTTATCCTCACTAACGTGAAATAGCTATATCCGACCTTAGGCCAGAAAGTAGATTTTCATTTGTATAACAATAGAGCAGTAAAATATTTCAAATAAAATAATCAGCCTTCTCAAGTGAGTAGTGTGAGAGATGATTGGTGTTACAGGAGCTAACAACTAATCCTCTGCTGGGATTCGAACCTCCACCCTCAGATAGAAACCCTAGTTCTCTGGCGACCAAACCAACTCGATAAATTTGAGCCACGGAAATAATTACGTACAGTTTGGATGGGATGGGTGGGTTGGAGTGGGGGATGCGAATGCTGTGCCAAGGTGAAAAGCATGAGAGGGGATGGGAGGATAGGGAGTGAGGAGGAAGGGGGAGAGAGGGGAATGGAGGAGGAAATGGAACGGCAGGATGGAATGAAAGGGTTTCCGAGGAGGGCGGCGGAGGGATGGGATGATGGGTGGGAGGTTTCGCTTCGGAGGCAGATGAAAGGAGAGAGAGAGAGAGAGAGAGGGAGGCAAAGAGGGAGACGAGAGGAAATGGGAAGAATGAGCGACAGGAGGGGAAGAGCGAGATGCCTGACGACGGTGAGGCAGCAGTGCGGGGTCCTCGGAAGGAGGAGGCTTTGGGACACGCAGAATGCTAAGACGGTTTTGGGCGTGGAAGTTGACTTCTATGGAAGTTGCGAATGTGGCGTTGTGGGAAGCAATCATGCGATGGTACGATTATTTCAAATTCAAACCAATATCGAGTAAGTTTGGACTGGCCTCATTTTCGGTCACTAAAATTCACTAGCGTGACGTAAGGATTAAGAAGCGATCGAAACACGGAGATTAATTGTCAAACTTCTCTACTGTGACAAAGAGAACCCTATCGATATCTTTTGCAGGTTAGTTGATCCAGTTCATTGTGATGAAGATGACGATATAACCAATACGGAGGTAAAATTTATTGGGAGTATAACCATAGGGAAAAATTGCAACTATCTGATGTAATCTTTGTTATGAGGTTTATGAGATTGCTGCTATGAGATAAAGCAAACTTAGCTCTGCCTGAATGTGAATGTAGCCCAAAGGAAAATCAAAGATTAACACCAAGAAAATTAGCTTTCTGTATCCAATACCTGTGTTATACCTTTACAGTGTTGCTTATAGCAGGCAGCATTTGATGTTCCCCCACTCAAAGTGCAGCAAGCGTCTACTCGGACAATAACATCTAAGTGTGACTGGAGTCAATAGCTATGTCTGAATTCATTATCACGATGAGAGTTCACTCTCAGACTATCAAAAAATGTTGTCAGAGTCACAATAAGGCCTAGGGTAAATCAGCATTGCAAACATATGGACGAGGCACATTTTTCACGAAGCCGAAAGAGTCTGTGCTATTATATTTATCGTAGATATAGATATATGAAATAGGTAATATATACATTGCTACAATTTAAAGTAAATAGCTTGGCTCTGTCGACAGTTTTCATTTATTTGGTGATGATAACCAAGAATGAACGTTGCTATATCCAGTATGAACGCTTTTCCCTGATATGAAATATGAATCTTCGAGTATGTGATGGTTTTCTTTGGCGATATCCTATACTGTGGCTTGAGTATCCAACGGGAGAGGGCGGTGTACGGGAGGGACGGATGAGACATCGGGGTCGGAGTTTAGAGGAGAGGACGCGAGGTTAGGCGGCTCAGTGAGAGGGCGAATGCTGCCGAATTCCGAAGGGATCCTCGTTTCAAGACGACTGTCCCGTAATCAGCGTCTCGAGTCTTCTTGAGGCTCGTCCTTTGCTCACAGTGCCGCCCTTCTCCTTCTGACCCTACCTTTGCCAAGCCCTCGTCACCCCGCGCCCTTTCACATTCTTCTCCCCTTCCTACGCTTCAACCTTCATCCCTTCTTTCGTTCAAAAAACCCCGGCTCTCCTTCTGTTAGTCTCTCTTCACTCACTACCCTTCCCTTCTTTAACTCACCGACCGACAGTCAGTCAACCTCCCTCGCCTTCACGTCACTCCACAGGTATTTCGCCATCTTTCTCCTCCACTCCTCCCGCTTCACATTTACTTCACCTTCATGGCTTGGGGTGATTATATTTATACATTCGTGCATACATACTCTTTTTGCCATTCCTTATTGGGGTAGGTAAAATCGAAATTACTTAGTTATAGCCACTTGACTGAAAACTGACTTCCTTTATATCATTTACTCCATGAAGCTTTATACTTATAAAGCGCTTTCGCCAAATATTCACTTAAACTTAGCATAACACAATAATATTTTTAGGAATGTCATCACACAAATGCCGTATCTAAACTCTGGATGAAGTAAACATATAATTGTCTGATAAAGCTAAAGATCTTGGAATTGCCTGAACTTGAGATATGTCGTGTGGAACACTCAAACAAGACATATGTAGCACAACATTAAAAAAACAAGGATTTGTTAAACGTATTATAGGAAGGTCCTCGGATAGAAAAGTAAAAGAGAGGTGCTACTGCGCTCTGGTTAGGCCACACCTCGAGTACGCCGCGAGCATTTGGGACCCTGGACACTAAGATTAAACCAAAAAAATAATAAACTACGAAGAAAGGCTGCACGCTTCGTTAAAAACTGCTGCAAGCGAACATATAGTGTTTTACAGCTTTTGAAGGTATTATGGTGGGAGCCCCTGGAGACTCAGAGGCTGCATGCTAGACTTAGTTTGCTTGACAAATTTATAACAGATGTGTTTCTGAGGGACAGAGAGAATGTTATCATGGCGCCACACTATATCCCAATATATAGGTCTGACAGAGGCGATAAAATAAGAGATACATTGCCGAACAAATAGGTACAAAAACTCGTTCTTTCCGCGATCAATAAGCAACCACAATAAAAACAGCTCCGATCAATACATTATAAGAAGATACACCACCATATCACCTCCCTAAACGTCTTTCATCTTTATCCGGTTAGCGTCTTAACTCCCCCTGCCACACGCTCATGCGGCGGCTAGAAGGATAGTATGAAGATGTAAATAATTTCATGCAAACTCTTCTATTCTTAAGAATCCTAATATTCCACCTCTTTAGAGTATTCTCTACCACACTTTCTCAAGAATTTCACGGTCTACATCTTCCTCCTACATTACTCTTCTATTAAATGTTTATCTAGCCATTCATCACCCATCTATTTTCTCGACATTGCCAAGCCAACTAAACCCACTCCTTTCACATGTGGTCAAATCTGTATTAAGCGGCCACCACCGGACCCATGAAATATAAAGAAGTGACCTCTGAAGGGAGGAAATTTACATTGCTTTTATGGGAGATATATTTAATTTGTTCCCGAAAACATCAACTGATTGGAGAGGTGACCGCTTAAGGGAGGTGGTAAAGGTGTCCAACTTTACATCCATTACTGGAGCATCTAAGCAACATTCTTTAATCATCCACTAAATTATAACCTTTTCACGCCTACTTTCCCACAAACATCTTTCCGACACCCCATTTCCATTTCAAATGGAATCAAACATTTTTATTTTGTCAAACACAATAGTTATATTGTTTCGGGAATCCTAGTGTGCGAAAGAAAGAAGCTGAATGTAGAAGTCACCCCGAGAGGAGAGAAATTAGAGCAATTGGATTCCTTCACCTATCTCAAAAGTACTATCACGTGTAACGGAAGAAGTACAACGGGCATAAAGCGGAGAATAGCCCAAGCTAAGAAGGCGTTCATGGGAAGGCAACAAGTGCTTCGCTAAAAGAAGATAAGACACCAAACTAGGAAACAGTACGTAAAAACATTCGCGTGAAGTGTGGTGCTCAATGGTGCAAAAGTATGGACCAGAGCAGAAACATGGACCAGAGCTGGAAGCATGGACCTGGAAGAGCTGACCAGAATAGCCTATTAGCTTTCAAAACCTGGTGCTGGAGGAGGATGCTGAAGATAAAATGGATGTACAAAATACGAAATGTTGACGTGTACAGAATAGTAGAAGAGAGGATCATATGGAACACCATACAGAAAAGAAGAACCGGATAGATTGGACACACCCTGAGACATATGGGTTTGTGAAGAACATAATTTATGGTAAAATACAGGGAAAAGTCCTTACAGGAAGACCCAGGAATAAGTTCATGGACCAAATAAAGAGCAAATTACTTAGGAAGACATACAAGGAGGTAAAAGAACTGGCATTATACAGGAAAGGATGAAATCAATCTTAGGATTGAACGACCAATGATGATAAATGCTTCAGGAATATTTATGTGCCCTTTTATTTACGTACCCTTGTATTTATACATATTTATGCAGACCTTATCTGTCTAAAATTGAAATATTTTTATCCCTTTGTCGATGAAAATCATCCTCATCCGCTGAAACAGATGTCGTGGATTCGATTTCCACCATGGTAAACATTCTTCTACCTAAAGCTTGGGTTCTTGTGAGGGTGAAATGCTATTTTCGACGTTTTTGTGAAAATGCAAGTAATTAGGTTCATTGGTGGGTATAAACTTAAATATCATAATGGTATCGTCATTAAATTAAAGAGCATTGCTGGGGCTGTATAATTATGAAAAGCATAAAAATGAGACCACATGTGATGGCATTTTTTTCTTTTGTCAATTCCTATGAAAAACAAGTGGAGACAATCCAAACTTTCAAAAAAAATATGAGCCCATTTCTCTAGAAGTAAAAGGGATAGGTTTGTCCTTGTTCAACAGAATTTTGGAATAATTTGCACCATTGAGGCTCGCAAGAGTATGTTTGCAGCCGGCCTACATAAATACGGATAGACAGACCATATTATGGTTTTCTATGGAGTAACAGATAAAGGAAAGTGGCTGTTGGGTGTACTTTTTACGCACGGATGATTCAGATGGCCGTTTTATAAACTTTTAGATTAGTTTAAAATAGTTTTTTACATACATAAATGATCATGCGTTAACTGCACTATGTAAGTTAGAGCGTACATATTTGCGCTACGCTTCGTATGTATTATTTTGACATCCATTTCGTCCCTTGCTCTTTTCATCCGCCCTCTTAATCACCGGGTCGCTGTACCTCTGTGGCGAGACCACCCACCCACGCTTTCTTCACCCGACCCACCCCCTTTAATACTGGCCCCCATCAGGGTGCCCCTCCCCCACCGTTGTTCTCCCTGGTGACTCCGATTCTTTGTAAGCGTCCCTGCGCGCAAAGAATGGGAAACGCCCTCCTCCACTCATCCACCGACTCACCCTTCCGCTTTCATATCAAAAAACCTCGCCCCATTCCCGCCGTAATATCCCGCCACTAGCCCGTCCATTGCCTCCACTCGCTCGCAAAAACCATGACAACACCCTTTGCCCGATGAAAGTGAGTGGTTGGTTCCAATCCCTCACGCCCCCAGGACCAGATTTTACCATCGCTTCTAGGAATGTTTCCAAAGGGTACAGTCTTCAAAAAGATGGCCGATTCAATCAGTGAGATATTGTTCCGCAAATAATGAGCCAATATGGAAAACGAAACACACATATCAGGGTTGTTTCATGCTACATCTTATTTTCCCCATTTAAGATGTGATTCTGAGAAAAATCAATTGTTTGTTTCATGATTTACGTCTGACTAATAAAGAGATTTTGGGCATTTTGAGCCCGTGCCACCCCACTTCTACATATTCCCTTATACTGCCATTCTGTCATAGAGTTCCAGTGAGTTTACTCCAATTTTTGCCATTCTTTCTAAATATAAACATCATAGAAACAATTAATACGTTCATAGTAATGTGATATACGTAGGTTTCAAACGTAGGAGAGGGCGTGGATGAAATATTCTCGCGGTTTTAGTGGAAAAAATGATATATACATAAAAGCCGGCTCAAAAGTTAGAGAAAATGAAGCCAAGACGCAGAAAATGTTGTATACCCTTTAAAATGAAAATAACTTGGTGGTTCATAAAGCACAACTGTTTCCGATTGTTATCACACGTTTGGTCCTGACATCGGTAAAGTAATAGGAAACATTACCCATATAAACACAAGAAATATTTCATAATACATGTAAAGTACGGCTAAACAACAATTCACTCTCTTTTAGTTAGGAAATGTAATGACTTTTGGCGGCATTTTTTTGCAATTCAGGCTACTAACTCAAATGTTAGTCATCACGTTTGTGTCTCGAGCATATAAAATGAGAAATTCTGCAGATTATCGAGCCATATATCAATTCATTTGAAAAATAAATACTGTATCGTAAGTGAAATTTTTAAATCACTGTAACCAGATCAAAGACCAAGTTTGAGATAGTGAAAAATAAATAGAACCCAGGGGAGGTGGGTGGAGAGAAGAAAAATTGATGAGGAATAAGAATCTATGGTGGTTATCTTGAAGATTTCTAGGGCATGATTATAGCGGTTCGAACGTCTTACGAGACTTCTTAAAATACACAAACGAATACATTCCTAGAGAATGCTACAAATAAGTTGAGAAATGAAACAATTTCTTTCGCGTTTTTTGGTGATGATATCGAGGTTTTCTAGGTGTCCTACTTTCGGGTGAATAACTAAGAAACAACAATAGTATTTCTTGAAAATGCGCATTAATAAACTAATAAGCATTAATAAATAAGCACTATGTGAACCCACCCTTGTGTCTAATGAAATTTTCATAACTAATTCGATGGGGGAAACTTGCTTATTGTATGCTGCTCCATCTTGGATTGCATCACGTAGGATACTCTGTTAAAATAAGGATTCCACAAAAGATACTCTAAAATACCAACTAATAGTATACGTAAAAAATCCTGGTAATGTTTTTAAGAGAATATAATGATAAATTTATACATTGTATTCCAAATAGACGAAATTCATAGCTATTCCATTTTCTGACTGTATGTTAAGCATTTCCCAGCTCCAGCACCCCACGAGAGAAGAAAGAATAAACAATAAACCAAGTTAATAAAATGACACATTGTCAAGCTTTTTGCAACTATCTACTTATGGATAATCAAAGACTTGAATGACAACCATTCAATCTAAGCTCATGTATTGCCAAAACCTTGGCTAAAGCTTTTTCTTATGCCCACTACCAAAATCTACTCATCGAACCCTCCAGCTTTAATTTTCAAAATTAGGAAAACTGAGTGCATATGATTTGAACGCTCTTTAAAGGCCGACAACAACGCAATTTCAATTTATTTGTTGTATAATGAGGAATTAAGGGTTCATAAATACCCACCTAGGCCACTTGCCTTTGTCGTGCATTACAAACTAACGATATCAAATAGGTGCAGAAAGGTTTACTACCAAAGGAAAATAAAATGTAAAATTAAATCTGATTATGGTATACATTTTTAAACGCTGTTTGTACATATACTTAAACATACCTACATGGAAAAGCATTCAGAAAGTAGTTAAATAAAAGTGAGTGTTCTTAATTATTGTAGAAAAAGAGCTGTTTAACACATAAATATTTCCTTGGCTATTTTGCAGATAAATCCTTCTCGGAGAAAAAAATGAGAAAACTTATATCCGGAATGATTGTGTCCCATCTCAAGGAAGGTCTGCGATTGAAATTTCATAAAGCAATCCAGACTATTCCAATAGGCTTCAGAATTGTTAAAATTACACCAGTCCCTCCGCATCAGGTTCGATGAAGACTTTTACCAATCACGACGCACAGCTGTCGCCCGTGCCAAGTCTCCAAGTTCCCCATCAGCGATGACTAATTTCGTCGCTCTACCTTATGGATGATTGGCTGGGCCCAGCCCGGTGCACCCGGGCCAATTCTCTTTGCCCTTGTAGGCGAACGAAATTATTAAGGTCCATATTGTTTCAAGGGGAGGGATGCTGAGCCCGCTTCTACACCCTTTTCCCACCAATTCCACTCTCAGTGTTTGTCCTCGCCCGTCTCCCAAAACCAGCAAAGCAACCTACCATTTCATTTCTCTTCCATCCCAGCACCCTCCCCCTCTAGCCCTCCTTTTTCGATTCCCATCTCGATTTCCTTCCTTTTAACCTACATCGTTTGGGACCTGCCTTTCTCCGCGTTCCTACCCACCGTACCCCTCTACGATCCCAATCCTTTCAACGCGGCACCTAGCGGGGGGGACGAAGGAGGGGGTGTAGTCTCATCCACCCAGCCGCCCCTGCGCCCTGACGACCCCTCTCCACCAGTCTTTGACTTCATTCCACTTCAACCGAAAACATTCCCTACCCTCCATGAATCCGTACAGTGAATCTTTGTCGCCTAAGGGCTGAGGGAATCTTGCCTGTCACCTTGACAAAAATAATGGCGCCGAAGCAGAAGGCTACACGGGTAAAGGAGTCGCAAGACTACACGCGAGAGCAAGGTTTCTAGTTTGATGTTTAGACTCGGAGGTCGTTACAAGAGCTCGGATATTTCCAAAAATTTTGTGAAACCCTGGCCTTTCCAAACGGTGTTTTCTTTATAGAAAGGCAGCTGAAATCGGAGAGTACCCATTCGTTTAACAGCGCTGTTTGTTGAAAAAACAGAATTCCCTTTGGAAAATATATTTTTTATCTGAGAAGGCGTATAGTGACCTATTTTCTGAGGTAAATACAGTGAAACTTCCTCAAACGCGGGGGTCCCGCTCCGCGACTATGCCGCGTTGCGCGAATCCGCGTTGGGGGAAGCATTGACCTTATGGAAATAAGGGGGTTCCGTTCCAAGGTGGAAAGAAAGGCTCTTTCGGTGTCTTTTTTCCATGACTTTTACGTGTAGTTAAGATTTATGTATCTAAGAAACAATAAATTGCATCCTTTAAACAATTACAGCAGTGTATTCTGGTTCATAAAACATTTAACTATGAAACAGAATCAAAACTTTTAGAATTCGTTTCTATGTATATTGAATAATACATTTTTGGCGTTATGAACATTAATAATAAAAATTCACTGTATATTTACTCTCTTCATAGAAGTGCAAAGTTAATATTACAATAACTAAAGTATGAAATCCCTAGAAATTGTGTCGATTTTCAATAATGATACAGATATCCAACAATCGGATCCTTCGCTGTTTCCACCCGTACACAGGTTGGTAGGTACCGGCCGTAGACTTGCACTCACTGAAAGGGTGCATACATGCAGGTATTTTTTAGTGATCATTATTCGGCCCTTATTTTATTTATAATCTATCGACTTCTAATGAAACTAAAAATACGAAACTCACCTCAATTATTTGGTCTACTCCTGGTCTGAGGATTTCTCCTCGGATCTTGACTGGGGGTGAAAGCTGGCCGGAAAAATTTCGTGATCAGTTGCTGCATCAGCGTTTTCAACTTCCTGAGGAGTTCTACATGAGCCATGACAACTGCATTGAGACAACTCTTAAACGCCAGACTTTTTTCACTCGAAGGTTCAAACTCGAAGGGTTCGTGCTTCAAATTTTCTGCCTGCTGCAAAAAATTCTCCAGAAGCGTAACTGTTAGCTTGGGCTTTTCAGGCTCCAAATCTAACTATCACCATCTTAATTTTATCTTCTCTCGACGACGTGCCATTACATCCAAGTCATCGACTGTCATCTCCTCTTCATGAGACTCCAGTAATTCTTCTACCGCTTTTTCTTCCAAATCTTGAAGTCCCTCCCCCCTGACTTGCCTGGCAATATTAATGATTGCCCTTAACTCCTTGGCATTATCAGGAAAACCTTGGGAGCTGCGAATAAAATCAGGCCAAACTTCTTTCCAGCAATAGTTCACCGTTTCACTTCTCACTTCATCCCATGATTCTTTTATTATTTCAATGGCCTTTAAAACATCAATTTTTTCCAGCAGTTGCTCGCTAAAAGGACAGATTCATCTCCAACATGGAAAGCATGTTGGCGAAACTTCTGCGCGTGTAGTACAATTTAAATGCTGCAATGACACCCTGATCCAAGGGCAGCAAAAGAGAAGTAGTATTTGGTGGCAAGAACTCCACCTGATTTATGTGACGCTCAGCAAGAGATATTTGGTGGCCTGGCACGTTATCGAGCAGCAGGAGCACTTTAAATGTCAGGTTTTTTCCTGTAAGTAATGCTTCACATCACGAACGAAGGAATGCTCAAACCAATCCTTAAACAGTCTTGCCGTGACCCAAGCCTTACTGTTGCTCCTCCAAAATATAGGTAATGATGTTTTGGTCTTGCCATCAGTGCTCTTGGATTTTCTGCTCTGTACACCAACATTGGTTTTCTTTTAAAGTCTTCTGCCGCATTGGTGCAAAAGAGAAGAGTAACTCTGTCCTTAGCTGCTTTAAAGCCAGGTGCCGACTGCTTGTCTTCGGCAATCAATGTTTGCTTAAGCATTTTTTTTCCAAAATAAACTAGTTTCGTCCGCAATAAAGACTTGCTCAGGCCGATTATCACATCTTTTGATGAGTTCCGCGAGCAAAGCTGGAAATTTTTAGGCTGTCTCATGATCAGCAGATTCGAATTCTCTGTCAATCTTTAAATTATGGAGATGAAAGCTTCTATTAAATTTATCAAACCACCCTCGGCTGGATTTAAAATAAAATCCGTCTTGTTCTTCATCCCCATATCGCGCTTTCAAATGGTTATAGATCTGAAGTGCTTTGCTTCTAATAATAAGCCCATCCAGAGGACCATGTTTTTGCGCCTGGTCTTCTATTCAAATGTTCTTATGTTTTTCCATTATCTCCACCCGTATGTTTCGCCTGCCGACATAGAAGGTACTAACAGACGCACCGGAACTAACACTGGAACGAATTTTTTCTTGTCTTCTTTATAGTCCTTATAGTTGATTCGTTGACATCGTAATCTCATGCTAATGATTCAACTGAACTTTCGTCTTGAAGTTTATTCAATATTGTCAGTTTATCCTGCAAAAGTAACGCCTTCCTACTTTTCTTCGCAGGATTATCAGTTGCACTTTTGCCAGGTCTTTTTGGATTCATTTCGATTAATGAACGAGGAGAAATGCACTCACTTTGTTACTCAAAAGAAGAACGCTAGCCATACACGATCTACTACGAGTCACTGCCGCGGATTAAGTGATTCTCCTCAGCATTTTCCATCTCGTCTTGGGACAAGAAACAGAAAAGCGACTAGGGGTACCATAGGGAGAATTGTGCTTACTTTATGTATCCCCGAACAACACCTCATCAAAACAAGCATATCCCCTAAGCTTGACTTTCCAGTATAGATTTTGTCCATCAATCCCTTCCTGTATGGAAGAGGGTAGAAGAACGGAATCCCTTCTTGGAATAGTAGTGAGAGTAAGGAGAACGGGGGAACCTTGGGAAAGATTGTGCATATAGTGTTTTTCCCGAATACAAAGTAAGTAAAAAGAGGATGTATCCAGTCAGAGGCTGACCGTCCACCTTGCCTCGGCCAATGATAGACACCTTTGGATGCCTCCTCTGCAATTTTCTTTACGACGTGACGAAGGTAGATCTTAGCGCGGAAGTGCACTTTGTACGTATAACCTACCAGATTCTTACATCAAATCCTGTGTTCATTGTTCCGGGAAACATCAGCATTACACCAGTGGTTGCGAAAAAATACTTTATACTGATTAAAATGGTAAATATCGCGCCGAAATACTGATTAATTGCAATGAAGCTTCTTTATTTCTGCATTGAAAATAAAATATCTTTGGGATAAGTAAAGCATTAAAATAATTTATTGCCGTGCTTGAGGTTGAAGCTCAATTCTTGCGTGAAGTATAAAACTGAAATCTCCATGGTAAAAGAAAATCAATTGTTAATATCGGTCATTTATGTATCGATATCGATCTCGGCCTCGATCATACCAGAAAAATTGGAAAAATGTTCTCCGACGGCAACCGCGTAAAACAGAAGCTTCATACCGCGTTCTGTGAAGCTTGGTGCCGATTTAGAAACAGCGTAAATTAGAATCCGCGTTGCGGGAAGCCTCGTTCGGGGAAGTTTTGCTGTATATATACAAGAAAAGGAAATTTGAGAGAGTTTTTACGTGTAATCAGCCAATTAGGGGAAATGTTTTGGGTAACAGTCAATGAAACTCGCATGACATGCGAGGCCTAGGGGTTACCATTACAAAACATCTCATCGAATTCAGAAAAGAACAAGAAAACAAAGGATAGTTTTTCGGAGTCTATTTTGAGAAACACATCTTTACCGAGATTCTTTCGTAGATGTATATGCGCTTTGAAAATATTTATAAATCATGATCTGGAAATTCTAACACCGCCAGCATTCAATACACTCCTGAATTATTCATTTCACAGTTTACCTTTCGTACACCAAGGCCCAAAAACGCTGTGTTATATCGTTACTCGTTGGGGAAGAAATAACTTATTTTCTCTGATTCTGTTAGTTTTATTGACCTTCTCTCCTCTTAAAATAAAAAAATTAACCCTATAGACGTCATTTATGCTCAATTGAATCACTACAATGGAAGAAATTATATTGTATGGGAAAAAGGGAAGAATAGAATTCTAAAAAACTGTCCATCCACCAAACCACAGAGCAAGAGCTAAATTCAGATGTATTGAATTGTTTCTGTGAATCTGTCTTAGAACCCATTAGAGAATTGAATGTTGCACTAAAAATAGAGGTGATAGTAAAATACTAGTGAAAATAGTTTTGAATTGCCAGCACTGCTATTGAAAACCTTATTATAATTATAGGAGCAATCAATTCAAAGAATTTTTTTTGCCCACATTTAAGTAGTAACGTAATACTGTTCCCTCCGAGATCGTATTTTTTCCTAGAAATCCCCACCTGAAAATGATGATACTAAACAATTCCTTATAAACTACTTCTAAGTAATTTACATTAATCGTAGACGTATTGCAGACATTTGAGTTATTTTCAGGTTAATCGCCTATTACCTATAAAAGCGTGAAAGGGCAAAAAAACTAACTCTTATGAGCATGAACATACCTCAAACTTGTCATCGTTCGTCGAGAGACCAAACCAAACAGTGTGCATTAACTCTTACCCAAATAGCTCCACATAAATGAAAATAATAACTTTTTAACTGACTAGGAATTGAAGCTATCATGATGGTTTATGGAATTAAGGCGGGATCGTAGGTAATCTTTGTGTTTCCTCTTGCAATGGAAAAACCTACCCCATTGTGAGCACAAAAATTCGACCACATTAGCTCCCAAAAATGCATGCACCCTTGAGGCGAAGTGCTTTTTTCTCTTTGAGCCATTCCTCATCCATGCTGCCTGTCATCAGAGTAAAGTCATCTAAGTCGAAGTGAAGGTGAGCCCGAAAGCGAATTTATAATTCAGTACACACCATGTCTCACTTCTTTGTGACGCTGGTCGCAAAACATTTCTGAGGAGCAACGCATTCTCGGGCCATGAAACTAACAATGGGCATTTCGCTTAATGGAGAAGCGTAGTGGGCCTTGAGTTGACCCGGAAAGTTTAAGGCATGCGGTTAAATTAACAGTATATTAACCCCTTTTTCCCCTGATATTAGTCAAAGTTGTCTGTACCCGTATTGATAACAATTGAGAAAATCTTGGAAAACTTCATAAACTTGAATTCCTTAAAAAAATTGACGTGCATTCCATGAATTCCACGTGAAAACAAATGTTCATGAAATTGCACACCTATTTCTCATTTTGTACTTGATAACCGTTTCTGTGAAGCAAATTGTCAGAAATGTTTTAGCATAAGTCGAATTTGGTATACATGCGTATGTTAAACTTCACTTAAAGCTATATCATAAAAAAATTGAAAGTGGGAAAACCTCTTTACAAAGGAGAGATTTGTTTAATACTGAGACTTATACAAGGTGCTCTATTCACGATCCATAATCTCTAACCGTATATTTGCGTTTTCTTTTTTGTCTCCGGGTATGATTTTATCATACAACCCATCCTGACAAACTTTAAAACATATGGAACCCCCATCGAGACATGATTGCAGAGCCAGGATCAAAGTGTGTAAGTAGTTACTAACACTGACCGGGGAAATAGAACTACTACGCTTGAACCTCAGACGAATAATATTCCATAGTTATTTGGGCGTAATTTTTCGTCCATATTTTTACATTTTCTCGCGTAAGACAAGAAAGCATACATCACATTTCGTAAAGAACACGCCATCAACCTTGAGCTACCATCATTCTCTTGTCAAAGTTGTTCACAAATTCCATCCACACATCTAGGTGGTAATAAACATGATGCAGACTACGCAGGGGCTTGGGTAAGTCCTCTATGCTTCCCACGCTATCATCTCCCCATTAATCCAGAAGCGGAACAATGCACGACCTTGTACGCTTTTTTTCCACTTCGGGACGCCGCGCAAAGTGAGGCAGTAAACATTCAGGGGAAGCGAGGCTCCTTCGCTGGCATCCAATGCTTTCTGTCGTAATGACGTCCAAGATGACGACGCCTCATTGTCAACGCACTCTCTTGGTGAACTTCACTTCATCTGACTACGAGGCTCGAATTGTGGCACTCGATTGCTCTGGAAGAAACGACTGATAGAGTTACTCCTCGTACCTCTTCACCCATTTGATGAGAGGTTCAATGAGCAAATAGGAAATAGGAAGAAGACTCTCCGATGTATAGATGGACACATTAGCGTCAAATTATAAGCAAATGAGCTCGGTAGAAAATGTGTCGCCTTTGGATGACAAAACGTTCCAATTGAGCTATTGCGGCCCAAATGCAGCCTCAATGCAATTTCAATGATACACAGTTTACAATACTTTCAGCTACGTTTACTGCCCTTAATAATCCGTAGGAATATTAATTATTTAAATACTGTCGTCAGAAAATGACAACACGCCAAAGGAAACCCGAGAACTGATATCCATGTCTTGGGCAGTGTATAATCAACCCATGTGGGACTCGAACCCTCGACCCTCGGGATAGCAGGCGAGGACTTTTCCACGCCACCACCTGGGCCAACGGTAATATAACAATACTATTACAATTACAATACTATTACAAACATGATACGATACTATTACAAATATGCAACACATATTGTTTTGTATGGTTTAATTATTCTCATTAAAATCAGACATATGCTCCTATCAACCTGGAATGCCTCAGGGAAAGGAAATTTTTTTCACTACTCCCAATTTATGAGACTTCAAAGATAGCAGCTAATGCATATGAAGGAAACCTGATCACTCTAAAAGTTATGACCCATCCCGAATTCAATGTGGTAATTCAATTCGAAGGGTAATCAGGCAATCTGAAAGTAAAGTGGATTGTAAAAACACATCAAAATATTCTTCCACGCAAGAGTGCAGGGTACTCAAAAGTAAGGAAATTGATGGGATTTTTGCAATATGTGGATTAGTGGGAAATCCGTTGACAAATAACAATGTAACAGGATTTTTGACGCAAAGCAACTTTCGGTGCTTCAAAGATATGTACTGAAAGCAATTCAGAGAGCAAGTATATTTATGCCGCTTCCAGTGAATTATTTTAGGCTCCCATCTCAAAATACCTATAAGCAAAGGAATGAAACCGTCATGAATGCAAATGAAATAAAATTAACCATTGAGGATATCTCATCTCGGAGACACGAGCTGAGAATGATATTTTTAATGCGACGACTGCGAAGATGCTTAATTTCCGCACGCATAGGGATGGAGTCAAAGTCGAGTTATCGCAGGGAGCAGCAAATTGCGCCGCCCCAAAAATGATTCTGGTAACGTCCTAGCTGGGAAGCAACGAGTCGATTCCGGCATGGACGGAGATAGGTAAAACTTCTCGCTGCTGATTTCCCGCTCCCAAATTGCCGTCCGTGTACCTAGGCCCAAAATTTCCACTAATCTAAATTACTTCCTTACCCCGCCCACGCCCGCCCAGCCTTCATCTCATAACCTCGCAGGTGTGTAACCGACATTCTCTGGTCGCTTCTGTTTGCGTAATAAGCCAACCCCCCATCACCCCCCCGAAACCCTCAAGTCCCACATCACCAGTGCAGAGGGGACCCTTTCCACTCCCAACCATCACTGCCACTTCCTTTCCTCCGCTCCATAATCCCCTACAATCCCACCGCGCAGCCCAGCCACCTCCTGGGACCTTATACCGCCTTGGAATTCGTTCACTGTAATCCAGGGGAATGTGGCAACGCGGGGGCCGGCTCCTTCGTCGACGATGCCTTCGATGTCGCCGTGTCCCCTCCCCACGGCCGTCCTCCCGGGGACCCCAGGAATATGCCCTCCTTACCACACGGTCCCTAAGGAGTATCCCTTACTTACGTGCGGGATTCTCCTCTCTACCCTCCTCTCCTTCCCACGCAATTTTCGCCTTTTTCGGTCAGTTACTCGAGAAGAGGATGATAATGTTGCGGTCGCCAAGAACAGCTCCTTTAAAAAAAATTAGGAAAAAAGCTTCTTTCTTGTACGCGAGTCTTTAAGTCCAACTTTACTAGTGTTGGTCCGGAGTTTACGTGAAGGAACTGCTACAAGGTTTGGTTCATGTCTTGGAAGCCACTAACCTAAATTTGTTGCATGCGTGCTGTGGAGTGCACAAGTGAGTGCAGGGCTTCCACGCTAGTAATATTCCTCCTGGGACGTTGGCTCGCAACTTGATGTACACAAACACGAATGCGTGAATAAAATTTGCTCATCTAATTACGCAACGGTAAGATTTCATTTGTCTGGATGGCATGAGATGCTACCGAGTCACATCAAGTTGTTTTGAGATGGGGATTTTTTTGGGTTAAGCCATAAACCCGAGAAAAACATGTGTAATTTTGGAATTTTGAGGTTTCGGAAAGCAAATATTAATATTACAATCACTCCAGATAATTAATGCACAACGGATTACGCAATAGGTTTTTCTGCTTAACGATTCTTATTCTCCTTTCACGCGCTCATCTCTGCAACGTGCAAGGCAGCAGATTATTTGGTGTATTTATTTTTTCATAGATTACACAATTTAAGATAGATGGGTCTCATAAATCAATTAATAAGGTATAATACAACAGTAGAAAGTAAGGAGAATATCGCATCGATTTTCTAAACAAAAAGCCTGTTTCTGTAAGGCCAAGTGCTTAATCCGACAAAGAAAGAGTTTTTAGTCTTTGTTGAGGAGAGAAGCTCTTGCAATGAGAACAAGAAAATGGGAATTCATTTTCTACTTTCGGCGCAACCATTTGTTCCTAGTCACATGTAGCTTATTTACAAAATTCTAATGACTACCGAGCTGTGTTTTGCTTGTTTCATCCAAGGGTAATTATCCTACACTGGCTAAACCTTAACATACCTATCCAATTACGTGAAGAGTTCAAAGCAATGCAACTGAGCAGAAGCTTGACCTTCTTTGGTTCCCATTTTGATCTAAGTCTCTCAGTGCCCTTGCTTTTATCAGCTGAAATGCTGGCAATCAGCATCGTGGTAGTATTGCGATAGTCTTATTCATCGAGCATAGTTCTGTTTGAATTTTAAAACCATGAGTTTCTGCCTCTGGGAGTTGGCAGGTCGCATGACTAATAATTGAAGGAGAAATAATCTTAAGGTAGTCCGAGAGAAATGTCGTTTTGCTTAGAAATCAATGAATTTGATCTCATATTTTAGAAAAATATCTCACCTATCCAATGACACCAAAAATTTTACTTCTTATTACATTACTTTTGGAGATATTTGCCAAAAAATACCTGCCCTTTTACATGGGAAACGGCACGTGCATGCACTCCAGAGAGACATTATTTACAAAATGAGGTATTTTTAACACTTAGATATCGTAAAAAACTAACAGTGGGTAGTTTGTATGTTTTCTCAACTATATTTGAAAATTAATCATATTGTCACCGCATTAGGTTCTTGGGCATAACCTTCCGTTTTGAAGGCGCGCCGCGCGAAAAAAATGAGTCAAGTTAAATACTTGTTTAGATATTTTCAGTTAGTTACTTACAATTTCTGTCCCATAAAACTATATAATTGCACCATTAATAATGCAATATATAATTTATGTGTCCTATAGCTGGTGTAATTAAAACGTATAGTTCGAATATGGTACATACTGAGACAATGTACTAAGCTTGTTGTTCCATTTTCACTGTAGAAGCGTTATAGAGGGTATGGCTGGTAAACAAAAATATACTTTCTACTCCTGAATAATTCACCTAGTTGATTTTCTTTAGCGATCAAAGTACTGAAAATTTTAACTAAAATGGACGGAGGCATTCAATACATCAGAAATAGATCAAATAGCCGCAGCAGTGTGATCGAGCAAGGAGTTACAGAAACATGAGATTGAGTAACGTTCCATGGACCGAATCGGCAGATGAAAGGGTAAATAGAGTGAATGCCACCGATTGTGTTATTTCATACTTGTTTAAAATGATAGCAGATGGTCGGAGGAATAATTTTCCAGCGCCATTTTCGTCAAATTGAAGGTTATAGTACCTAGAGAGTTATTAAAGGGTGACATAGACTTCAAAGTAGTCAGCGAGTTTCCTGTATTTAATTTGAAGGCGACATTATTTACTACAGGGTTATTTTTCGTCAACCTTGGCCAAAAAACTTAGGCTAACTGACTGAATAAATTTAAAAAAATCAGTCGTGTGATTGTAATTATTGTATTACAGTTTCATTGATGAACGTGGACTCTAAGTTAACGCTCCAGTGAGCTGTGTCGTTCGAGATAAATTTGCAATTAAATAAATTTTTCATCTTTTTGCCTGATTAATTACTGCCTAACCATGTACTGATAATATTAACCTATATCCTAAGAAAAAGAACTCATGCAGCTGTCAGAAAATTGGGGCTACTAGACGATAGAAACATTTAGAGATCGCTGGAAATTTAATGCTCGTAAAAACTCCAGCTAGCAGAACTAAACTGATAATTTGGGAGCCATCTTATAAGGGTAAAGAAATAGTTTAAGAAATAATAAATAAAAATGGATTATTTATGGGATAAATAGCTGAATTATTAGACAAAAACAAGAGTAAATAACTGAATTTCTTTATTTGTTGGAACGGAAATATTATGCCCTGGAAAATACGCTGCTTTTTTTTCAACTACTCATTTTTGAAATTTAACACTTAATAATAATAATATTTCTAATGCAATTTTAATCTACATGATTGTAATTAATAAGGTACCCATGCTGTCTACTTCTGTGTGGCATCAAATCAAAACATCTTACGCTTAGTTATGAGGTATGGGGTCACAGTAGCATGAGTATTGTCAACGCACTATAGCCCTACCGCCTCTAACGTACCGCTTTTATTGGTCACAGACTTCAAGAGACATCAAGCCCATTTCATTGATAACAATAAAATGAATGAAGTAAGGAGTTTCCGTGGAGACTCACAAAAGGAAAGAGATATGGGCGGGATTCAATTTTCGGAAACGAATAAATCATGTGCCATTGGAGTCGGGGATTGCCGGCACCCCATTTACAAGTTTGACAACCACATCGAAAACACTCCAACGAGTACATGAGTTATCGCCCTGCCACGCGCAGACAAATGCCACCGTGCGAAAAGAAGAAAGCCAAGACCCCTAGCAGGACGACTGCAAGCGAGTTTCCACGATCTTGATGGTGAGAGAGTTACACGTGGTGACGCCTATTTGGTTTTTTTCTCGACCACTCCCGACGAAATTTGATGTGCAATCGAGGAAAACATAATGATCAGTTGCCAATACTAAGTTGGGCATGGGAAACATGATTTTGACTTTTCATTGAAAATATTATACCAGAAAATGTTTACATTTTAAAGTAGCTGGAGCAACTTCCCATTCATTCTCGCAAGGTTTATTGATTCCTATGTTTAATACATTTGCTTGAGCCTACCAACTTTTATTTATCCCCGCTTTCATCCTAAAACTAATATAGTTGATTTTTGCTCGACAAATAAAATTTCATGGAAACACAAGAAGTGCCCTTGCTTATTGCGATCATGTGGTATTACTTGGTACTTGATCATGATCTGAATCAGTAGTTCAAGTGTGAAATTTTTCTTCGTGGGAAAACAATGAAGAAAAATGCTAAAATAACCCTTTGCTTGGTGTTTGATAAACAAGTTGAGAGCAATATCTTATTTATGTGCTGAACTCAATGATGTGTAAAATAGTTGCGAGCAGCAACATAGCACCGTACAGAAAATGTACCTATGGGTTTAATCCTCGAATCCTATGTGTAGACTTATTTTTATAATTGAGGTCTATGGTTAGGCGGTACGATATAAACACAACTCCATGAAAACTTATGGCTAAAACCTTACCATACTCTACATAGCTCCAAAGTGGAGCAGTAGCTCAATAATAAAAGTGATGAAAAGTAAAAAGCAAGAGTGATCTAAGCTAAAATTGATCAATACTGAAACCTCTGCTGCAACTAGTTTACGGAAAACAAAATTGCTGATCTAGAATGTTGATTTCTTCCCTTATTCAGTTCAAATATTTCCACCAGCTATTTGACTTCTCCGGTTTAATTTAAAAGCAATTTATCGCGGATATGATTTGGCAGCAGTGGTTACACACGCCTTGTCTGGGAGGGAGCGGTGAATCCCGATGGTCCACGTACCTTCACCCACACCACCCGCTGGAAATGTGAATATTAGGCGTCACCTGGCTCGATAACTTCTCCCTTGGATGGTCTCCAATGGGCCTGGTCGTATGAGCGGTCGGGGGCGGGACGGAGAACACGGATGGTGGGGACAGTGGGGAGGGAGACGGCATTCCATGCGTAGGGAGGGGCGAGGACGTTTTGTGGCGGGACCTGATTCACAATCGCTGCGGCGCTCTCTTGGTGCCTTGAGCGTGGCCTCACGGCACACAGAGAGGCGCGGCAGCGGGTGGTGGGGCTGTAGATTGATTAGTGGCTGTTGTGTCGGGGCTTTAAGCAGCCTCCTCCGCCTCTCCGCGAGTGATGAGAGGAAAAATTAAGTTTTTTTCACGCAAAAGTTTAAAACGGCAAAGAATATTTTCATGTTTACTGTTCATTCCTTTACTGTTTAGTTATTATACTCTTATTCATGGAAAGAGAACGGATTAGGGTCAAATACTCAGCAAATATTTAACAGCAACGTGAAAGGAAGAGGTAGACCGTGAATGGTGGATATGGTAGTAGAGAATCCTGAAGGGAGCTACAAAGTCTTAAGAATATGAGAGTGTATATAAATAAATTCATGAGCGTAAGAGAAGCAAAAGGGGTAATGAAGAGTAAATAATTAAATAAAAGTCAGTTTTCTAGGGCCAACGGGAATAAACAAATACTTTCATTTTGATTACACAAATAGGGAACAGCGTGATGGGTGTGTTAACTCTTATATGAATAAATTTTAAAATCGAACGTACAACCCCCTGATTTCCTTTAAAAACACAATAGAAGCATTTATTTCTTCAATTTCAAGCCTTTTTTTCACATTTCCCTTCACTGTTCTCTGTGGGTAAGTTATAATTAAGGAAATAAAGCTCAGTTTCAATGGCGTAATAAGATTCCCCAGGAATCAGGAAATGAACCGAGAGACATAAAGACTCGCTTTAAGTATCACTTTAACGAACATTGAAGCGGCAATTGAAGCACTATTGAACCCTAATGCAACAGAATGTTATCACAATAATTAGTAATAAAATGTCAAGTAACAAATTAACAAACGATTTTCGTTAATTTTATCCGTATGAAAAATAAAATTATTTTCCATGTGTTTTCGTTCGCCTAAGGTATACCAGAGTTCAAAAAATGAGAAACCCAACGTTTTTTGTGTCGATGAAATAACATCATTCTTACAGGAGATAGGCCATTGCCAGCAAAAAGCTTAAGTCAGACACTGCTAAGTAGGTGGAATAGCGACATGAAAATGCCTATTCTTGGCTAGTATTGGAGTACCTACAGCAGTGCCTCATCTCAGGAACTCGCAGATTTTTATTTATAAAACTGAAACAGTCATCGCTCAAAATGTGATATGTACTGATGTTTTTTATCACTTTTTACCTTCAAAGAGATATCTGCACATCAAATTTGTCATTCAAAAAAATTACACAGGAATTAAGGAAAATAGTAGCGCTTCTTCCCATGCCACACCATATTTTTCCGCTCAACTTTTGCAGCTTCAAATTTTATTTTTTGAAATGACTATTAGGAAAGGTAGATAGACACGCATAGAGAAGGCACGTTTTTCTATGAGCTAACTGAACATGAATAACATTTTATTCAGACCATTTCACGATGGAGCTTTCAATAATGTTTGGTTATTTTTTTCAAGGAGCTCACCTCTGGTGACGTGTGCCGAGGATGGGTAGGGCCGGTGGCGGTCCTGGGGCAAGACGCGGGGGCAATTGACGCTATCAGACGGAGACGGATGGTCTCAACCAGAGGCGCCGGGAGGGGTCGGGGAAAGGTGGTACTCCGCCCCTCGGAGGGTGGCTAATCCTTCCGAACCCCACGGGCGACCGAGGATAATCCATCTAACCCTGGCCACTGCCTCAGAATCAGGGGGAGCATTTTAGGAACTAGGGTACGAGGGACGTTGGAAAGGGTTTTGGCTCACCTGGATGACTGGGAGAGGGGGAAGTTGGGATATTCCCGTGGGGGGGGGGGAAGAGAAGCAGGGCGCAAAGCACGACCAATCCGACGCGGGCAAATGGATGGCAAGTTTTGAAGGATCCCATTGTTGGGATCAAGGGATGCTGCTGGCTCGCGTCGTGATATTTATGGCGCCGGGACAATGGCATGCGAGCAAGATTGGAGAGAATGGAGGCTGGTTTCTTTGTGTAGCGGCATGCTGGGACTTTATTGAGTCTCAGAAAACATCAGTATGGGCGAACAGGGTCCACCTTCCGCTCAGGAAATATTTCACTATTATTCTTAGAGACTAGATTTATTGATCAATTATGATTTAATGTAGCGCAGGGATGTGTTTCTTGCTTGTCTGGCTGGGGTAAAAATGTGCTTCGACAATCTTCCCTTTTACAAGCGCACACATAATGCATTGAAGCGGGCGATACAAGCATAGCGAAATCAAAGAACCCAACACGTTATTATTGAATAAAGTACATTCCACATATGGGCAATACAATTTTTTATTTACCTGAATATGCATTGCATATTGATAGAAACTGTGTTTTTTTAAGATCATAATCTACGAAAATTGGTCGCAAATATGCATTGATAGCTCTTTGAAATTAGATTTGCTTTAACCCATTTATGCCGAAGGTTTGAAAAATGCAAAATTCAACCTGATTTTAACATGTTATAAATAAAAATACGTCTGAAAACAATATCGAACAAAAATATAATACAAAAAATATAAGAAAGAGAAAACCATGTATCTCTCTCTACCGAATTATTAATTATGAGGAGTTCCAAAAATGGAGTACTAAGCATAAATGGATTAATAGGTTGTCCAGTGTGCTCCAAAGAGAAATTTTTAAAATCATTCCTTAATGAAAAGGAAGGGCTACCAATTTATTTACTTCAAATAAAATTCTACAGCCTTTTTAATATATATTATAAATAACTTTTTAAAAATGAACTCTATTGAACTACTTGGAATGAAATTTGAAAGTAATAATTTATATCTCTTGAAATTGAAAAAAATAAATTAAAGGAAAGAGGACTCCCTAATATAAGAAATTAAAGGCTTTGGTAAACACCTGCGCTCGGATCTGCAACAAGTTGTCTCCATCTAAGTGTATCCAAGAGCCTGGATGAGGAATGGCGCGAAATAAATGAAATGAAGCAAATTGAATTCGGACAGACTTAATTTTGTCCTGTAGGACAGAGTTAAAAAAATGCCTTTTCCATAGTTAAAATTGCCATTGTGGGTAATTGTTCAATAAAAATACAGCAACTGAAAGGAAGAACTACATGAAAAATAGTCATTTTTATCTCTATGAGTCCTCGCCTGCTAACCCGAGGGTCGCGAGTTCGAATCCCGTCTGGGTAGATTATTCACTGCCCAGGTGACGGATGTTTGTGCTCGTAGATTCGAGTCAATTGTAAGAGAGGACTGTTTAATCCTAAATTCACTCAAATAAGACAAGTTATTTTTATTATTATGAAAATTTCCACGCCTAAAATCATAGCAAATAATTTAATTACAGTGATGAAACATTCATAGTGCGATGGAGATTTCTTTAGTGCAAATTTGGACGATTATAATTGAAGACTTTTAAGCACTTTCTAGAAAATTTGAAACGAACAACAAGACAAATTGGATTAAAAATGCGCAAAAACGTTGCTACGTCGATCTTCTCTTGTTCAAGGGCCAGCAATGAGCCTCAGTGCTTTACATGCGGTGTGGTCACGCTACGCCATGAAGTTTAGCAGTGACTGTTCGCATGTCAACGCCGAAGAATGCAGAACAGGTGATAAGCGCCGACGAGCAGCAATATAGGACGTGAATTGAAAAGTGATAGCGTATGTAAACATCGGAAAGTTACTAAAACGATAAAAAAACAAGTCAACCGCGCCAACGATGGTTTGAGCTGCTGGAGCTAAAAACAAGCCGCGGTGGTGTTATCGATTTCAATTAAAATTTTACTCGAGGAAACGCTGGCGCAGGGAACAATTAAACGCGGCAAAGTTGTAGCTCTTGTGGTGAAAAACTTCCTCGGGACAACAATCGAACGCAATCACGGGGTTAGCGCTCAGCCGAGAGCAGCCACGGATTGGCCGCTTTCTGGCACTGCATATTTTTTTTAGCCTCTTGCTCCTGGACTAAGGACATATGGTAACTCAAAAGCAATAATGCCGCAGGTTATCCAGCCAATCCCATGCCGTCGTGCTTTAATTTCTCTCAGATGCTTCTTTAACTTTATTTCAAATGAATTCTTCCTTGTAATCTTTCTTGAAAGCCAATAGAATAACTCTAAAATAAACTAGAGCTATTGGTGCAGTTTTGCATTATTTTGAACTACAAAAGTAAAAATAACATAATGAGAAATGTTCAAACTGCTTTGTGCCCAAGCTCTAAAGTGACTAAAT
Source organism: Ceriagrion tenellum (assembly GCA_963169105.1). NCBI lineage: Eukaryota > Metazoa > Arthropoda > Insecta > Odonata > Coenagrionidae > Ceriagrion > Ceriagrion tenellum. The sequence continues at coordinate 73,208,343 of OY720638.1, forward strand.
TATTTTATGAAACTCTTTGTACAGGGTTCTCTCTTTCAGCCTCGTGACAAATACTCTATACTTATAAGCATAAGTTTCTCCATTCCTATGAATAACAATTCATCATTGGTGTAAGCTTTAAAGGCTACATTTAATCACTCTATTTCTACTGGAAACGTCAGGATTTATAAGCTGAACCCCGATGGCACCTTAATCTTTGTAATGTATCATAGTTCTCAGTTCAAAGCATGATATTTACAGATGGTACCAAAGTCTAAAAACACTCTGATTAAAACTGCGACAGTTATTTTCTTTCGAGTACCACAGATTTTAGAAACTTAAGCTCATTCTTCATCACTATGCACTGTGAGAAAAATTATTTGTCGTAATCACAGATTTTGAATATTTGAGCTTTTGAAGTGTACGTGTTTACTCTTGGTGTATATTTATAATTACTCTAAGCAAATTTCGATATCACATCAATACACCCGAGGAACTTAGAGCGATGTCTTAAATTTCTTCATCTCAGTTTTCTCCTCTGTACAAATTTCAAGAATAAATTTTACTTGGCGGATTTGATTTGGAAAAATTATGATGAGTGGAAGAATACAAACGATTCAGTTTTCATTTAAAAGTCACTGGTACTGTCCAGGTGGGTGTCTGAATATATACCCAGTCAATTTCATTTCTCTGCTCGGAGTTCTTTGCTCCGAGGACGATGAGCAAGAGGCTCGTCCAAACGTCAGCTATGGAAAGCCTTACTCGGCGCCATTTCCAAGAAATCTTCGTTAGTATCATCCACCGGAAAAGCTTACCATCCTATCCTTGAAGCCCTTAAATGCACGGTTATCATTTCTTTAACTTTTCTTCAAAGATTCCTACCCATATACAATTTTAGAGGGTTTGGGACAGTAAGATGGTGGTATAATTCCTTTTTTATGGATTTGAAATATGGGTGTGGTGGAAAATTTTCAGCGCAATTTCTTATCTTTACTCAGGCATCTTTAGATATCACTGAAAGTACAGTGCTTCATCCGCAGTATGGCACGTAAAACAGTAAGCCTGTGGGTGTATTTTGTTATCACTGGCCCAAGGTCTTTGCCTTATTTATCTTCGTGCTTTCTCCATCAACTCTAGTAATTCATTAAATTAATCCAATATAACTTTCTTCGTAGCGCAAATGACTAAAGTTGCAAGTCATGTACGTAAATGGCTAACTTGTTTCTTGTTATCCCATTTCCCAAAAAACTTAATAATAATTCCCAGTTTTCACGCATGTTACTTATGCTGGTTTTGCGAAATCTGTTGGCAGAGAGGTGCACGAGTAGAAAAAGGTGTACTGCACATAGGGAACTCAAAAGTAAACCAAGTTCACATAACTACTACCCATTTACCGTTCCCAATTTTCAGAAACAGGACCCTTTCAGTGCACCAATAACCCAAAAAATACTTGAATCACACTTTTGTGAGAGTAGCACCTACAAAAGCAATCGATATTATTATTTTCTCAATCACGCTGAACGGCCTACTTCAGGATACACAACGGTCAATTACCTATAAGAACTTCATTATAATTAATAGCAGGAGGTCCAGTGATGTCCTAAAAATGTCATATTTTGGAATTTGTGTCATTGCGGAATGATGAGGATCAAATGGCTTGAGGTGAGTACAATTTTCGAAGAGTGGTAATGTAAATAAGTCTAACGACCCAGTAAAAGAAAATAAGCAACATATAGGGCATATAATATGACAAAACATGAACGTGAAATCAGCTCGGAAAGAAGAAATAGATGAAGTACGAGGACGATTAAGTATGGAATACAAATGGAAATATTTTATAGACGATGAACTGAAGTCACATGAAGTACCTTAAAAAGCGGTAAGCTAGTAGGTGTGTGAAGCGAGAAGCGGAAATTAGTCCTTCTAAGTAATCCTTCAAATGATGAATAAGAATATAGAATGTTTTCAATGAGCACTTAATGTTATATTTCAACTTCCGTCTCATTACTTGCCCACCACTCGATGGAATGGTAATTTACCGAAAGATAAATTCTCGCGAGTCGTTTAAACGGCTTTCCCAGTCGTAATTGGCCTAGAAGAGCTATTTTTAAGATTCTAAAGCCGAATCCTCCGGCGCAGCCCGCATCACCAGGATGGCCCCATCCCCACCTGGCCATTTCCTTCCTAATTGGTTTCCGCTCGCCTCCGGCAACCTCCCTACGCCACCCACGCCCGGAAAACCCTCCCGGAGCACTCTGGTGCCGGAGCGTACACCTCTCTCCGCCCCACTTAATGGGAGAGCCCCCTATCGCCCATCCCAGGTGGGTGACGTCCCGGTGATGGATTGCCGGCGGGGAAAAGCCATGGTGCGGTCACAAAACCGTAGGCCGCGGAACAGGAAACCAAGTCTCGAAGGCCCTCTCATGGGCCTCTCCAAAGACCTCACTTCCCCTACGGCCATATTGGACCGCGTCCGATTATCGGCGGCCCGCGGGTGGGCGTCCAATGCTTCTGCCCTTAGCTCCTTCTCTCCGAGGATTTGAATTTAGTATTTTTTTACTGAACCACACTCTAATTTTTCTCTCGAAAAGCATCAGTAGTGCATGCTAATTTTTTCGGGTAGGTATCAGAACAATAACATTGTCCTACTATTCCCAAATAAAACATAAAGCACCTATTCAAATGTCCGGTATTTTTAAATATCCATGTTCATGAAAATTTGCTTGGTGCTGTGGCACATAAACTAGGTTAACATTCTGAGGGAGTCGGTTTGATTCCTGGCAGAAAACGTGATTTCCACCTGAATCCAGAAACACGCTTGGGCTCTCAGTGGGAATTAATGACATAGGAGATTTGGTTTGTTCGGACCAGTAGTCAAACTGAGGACCCCTGGTGCATTGCTCTCCGAGTAAGCTGATGCTGACGTCGCTTTCATCTTCAAGCTTCCTCCATTTCTCGGATAATTCTTCCCTTACCAACATGGCCATATCTCATTGATGGCAAAAAGTATCTCAGCAATTGGTATATTCTCTTTATAATAAAGAGACAATCATAAAAAAGAGTGATCTAAGCTGCAGTACAAATTCTAATGTAAATTTATGACTCTAAGTGTTGAAAATACTTTGCTTATACACTCGTTTACACCTCAGGTAAAATTCAAGATACGTCTCAAAGAGAAAATAAACCGGAGTCTCCGAAAACAATTTAACCAACTATGATCATAATCGACTTTAAAAAGGAGTTGATTCAGGATCAGTTGACCATTGCACCCTAGTTATTAAAATCTTATCGATTGTATTATATTCCCTAGATATATGTTTTTTAACCCTTTGAGTGCGCCATCACGTGTTATCACGTCATGGTTGTCTTTACGCTGGTGCTAAAGACGTCATATCACGTCATGGGTACTGCGAGTGTTCCAGATTTCATTATGGGGCCTATTGTAAGTTTCTTAGTGATAGCTGGAACACTCACCGCACCCTTGACGTGATATAACGTCATCAGCACCAGCTCAAAGAAAACCATGACGTGATATGACGTCATGCCGCACTCAAAGGGTTAAGTAATCGATGCGATGTTGAATATGTTATTCTACATGACGGACTTAAGGTAGTTTTCTGAAGGCAAAACTTAGGATAAATCCTATTAGGCCAGTAATGTCATAGGAAATTTTCAACTCAGGGATTATGCAAATAAAGCACTAATCACTTTGAGTTCTGATGCCAGGTTTTTAAAAACTCTGAATTATTTCATCTTTCTTTCTTTGATTAGTTTGTTAATTCACACAGTGATTCACTGAACTAATAAGGAAAAAACGGACAAATTTTCGTCACGTAGATTAGGATGGTAAACTTTGTTTCTCGTAACCATGGTGATATAAATAAAATGCAATCAACCAGTACAGCTACCAATGGGTTACATGCCAATCAAGTAAAATGCAAAAAGTACTTAACTTAAAGTCAATTTTAGGAATTGGTTTGAAAGATGCAGAGTTTAAGAAAAAAATTGAGTAATAAACAGAAAAAGAGTTTTTAAATCAAGCTGAAGAAACTAACAAAGAAGTCAGAAGAAAAAGCATTTTTAAGTATTTTTAGCAAATATTCTCCGAGCTCCCTTGATTGATAATTTAGGCGAACTTCATTTGTCACAGAGCCAATTTTGCGGGTTAGCTCGAGCAAATAATATTCCGCTTCGACCATAAATTCGAGTTTTTTAGAGCACTTATACACTCAGGCCTTGAATGTGATGTCTTTAATGAATCATGATCCACTGCCCTTATCTACCGATGACCATGTACTGCCAGAATACTGTAATGAGATATTTTTGTGACGAGAATATATAAGAACGTATTTTTACCAAGCGAATTGAAATGGACGACAGACGTAATGGAGCACTCACGCTTGAGAACTTGAGGATCCTAAGCTACTCTGTTCGCCACATCATCCTCTGGAATAATTCGAGCCAGAGTTCAGCTGGCAGTTGTTTCCGCTTATTCCACTTTCTTGTTCTCTTTTTAGCTGCACCGCTGAGCGGGTAAATCGAAATTTTCGATTCCAATGAAATTCTAATCTTGCCAGCAAATGTAGGGCACTACGGGCGATTTTTATGGGCGAATGTACCTGCCTGGGCTTACTGGATCTTTTGTGCAAAATTTCAGCCGATGATTACGAATTTAAGGGCCTTTTGCCACAGATGCGTGAGCTCTTTGTGGTGATTTCCGTATATTGGGAAAAATTCGGCTACCATTCTTTGATATTCCAAATAGTTTTGTGGACTGATCAAGCACACGTAAAATGGTGCTCAAGGGATTCATTTTTGTTTAAATAAGAGCACATTTAGTTACATACCAATCCGATTGGCTGATTAAATAGTTGAGAACGCATTGATTTCTTGAACGGACCGAGGCAAAATTAAAGCCGTGTTTCCATAATCACCGTGATTCACTGAACTTATCTATGCGAAAATAATTTTCAGCACTTGAGTACGTCATTTTCCATTCATTTTCTTAGTAGTAAGCTTCCTTTCACTCAGCTTCCATTTATCTTGCCCCTTTCGAAAACTAGACTCAGAGATTTCTTAGTCGTTAATCAAATGAGTGTAAGTCTTACAATACCTTTTCCTTTAATGGCATATCGCAAGAGAACTTAAGGTCAGATAAATTCATTTCCGATGAGTTCTAAAAAGTATATAAAAGCTCTCAAGCATATAAATGAATCTAATGACTCCATTGGCTCCGAGGTGGCAAACCTAATTATTCAATATTTTGCATGGAAGAACTTGCCATGGGGCTACAATAAATATTTCCCATACATACTTTCTAGTCTAGGTTTAAATATTTCCTGCATACGTCACCATGACAGATATGAGACTATAAAAAACTCTAGGAATCTCATAGATCACTTGCCTCGTTACGGCCTAGCAAGACTCACTGAGAGTTTTACATTTAGGGCCACAAATCTTGCCAGGGAGCAAGTACTCATGATATATCGCATTTTATCCGTATTCACAGCTTATCCTCCGTTGATACTATTCATCTAAAAGGCAGCCTTACACAAATTTTGGCCTCAAATCGGGTAACTGATAGTCAAAGAGGATGAAGATAATCAAAATGGTTAAAATTTTCAGGTCATTTCCGACATGATTCCCAACTAAGCTTTTTCTAAGATTGCTCGGCACAAGACCTAGATATCGTCAATAATACAGCTCTTGTAAACATTAGTTTGCAAAATACACGCACAAAGAAAGCCCCTTTTCTTTAAAATGTGATGGAGCAATGATTTATTTTTTAGCGACGGCTTGAAGGCGTATATACCCTCTATTACTGCTAGTTTAAGCTCGCAAACGGATTTCATGTTTCACTTGAGCAACGTTATATTTTAATACTTTCGATTGCATAAACATGACGATGACTACGGACGATAAAAACATTAAACAGGGCGAGGACATGGAAGAGAAACGGTCTTTCAACGCTGCAATTTCCACCCAAAAATTGTTACTCAGCCATCAAAATTGTCTTATCTACAGAAAATTCTTCTCCACTCCCGAGAAACTCATCTGTCTCCCTCTCAGCACTTGCTATCTCCACTGTGGGCGTCATTCAAAGTCATCTTCTCGCCAATTAGTCATCGTCTAAATACGCAGGCTTTTATTCCGCGACGCAAATGTTAAGGGAAGGACTGTAGTTAGAGATTCGCTGTGCTTTTCGAACCGCTTGTTAAGTAACAACTGCTTCGATGGTTCTCTTCATCAAGAATGCTGCGTAAAAGAACTCTTCTCCTGTCTAGGATACCATTAACGTGAAATCGTTAATCAGTTAATTGCCCTTAGCACTTATCCAGCATAAGGCTCATCAGGTAGCAATTTCTTTCGGAATATTTTAACTCGATTCAAGAGAACTTGAGCTCTTTGGGCTTTTAAGAAAATTAACTTTTGTGTTTCTCGACTTAATTCTTAAAACATTATTTTATTGTCTTGTAATCGACAAGGTTTAATAATTTTCCATTCTTTCAAAGTGTAATACATTCATTTACTTTAATGAAGTTATCACTATCGCTTTTTTCGGTTAAGTATTTTTTTATGCTTACTAATATTAACTCTCTACTCCTTGTTTTTATTCTAAAATTAAACTTACCATCATATGCTAAAGGAAATAGATGGAATATTGTACCTCCTAAATTCTAATAAAAACACCACTTTTCCCATTTATCATATAACTATGTGGAAAGCTTATAGTTTTCTCCTATTGATGCATTGTGATATTTGGAATGAAATCATATGTTTGGCTTACATAGGGATTATCCACGGGCACAGTTAATATGATCGCTGAATCATTTGATTGTAAATTCGGCAGCAAGTTCATTGCAACTAATTTGAGCAGTAAAGTGAATTAAAGGAACATGAAATGAAATGGATTTTGGAAAATCAATTAATCCGTTAATGCTCACCTAAAAACTAGTATATTTCCTGTTCACTTTTAACAATCTTCATATTTTACGTTCCACGAAATTTATCATAAAATGCAAGCGATTATGGATTATAATAAATAATTTTTATGGCGATGCTTACTCATAAAAGAAAAAAATAATAGAAGAGTTATATTTTGTGAAGGAAGTAAAAATTTTATCGGATGTGTCATCATTAAAATCAGTATCTGATTGACCTAAATCATTATCGTTTATAAATATGCAGCAGAGTTGCAGTGAAATAAGCTTTTAACGAATTTTTGATTAAATGAATTGGTATCTTTCATTACGCCAGTACTCATTACTGTTGATAATGATGTTGATATATCTCAATAAATCAGTATGAAGCTCACTCTTGATGTGAATAAAAGACACACAATAGTTAATTTAAACCACTACAAAAAATTAAAAAATCACTCGATATTATTCTATCAAAGCTATATCTCCATGCTCAGTGCTGAAGAAGTGATGGAAATGAAAAAATATATATTAACCAGAAAGAGCAATAATTCTTCCTTAATATTACCTTTAACTACACCCTCCAACTTAAATTTAATATATATAAAGGCATCTAAAAATCTGGAAACGTTTAGAGTGATTGATGATAGATACATCCTTCAATGAGAAATACCCTTCTAAAATAACGGTTTCAAACGTCCATAAGTTCACTCAATTCGGTTTCCATTTCCAGCATACTCATCATATGTAATAACTCTCTTTCCACGACTTAACAGTCACTTTAACAGAAATTAAACTACCAAAGCACCGGGAGTATTACATTGAAGAATTTGAAAATATTTTAGAATCATTTTTAGGAAATTTTACTTTCTTGCCCATTAGTTCTGATGCGTTCCCATAGAAACTTTCAGAAACAAATATTCATGCTATTTAAAGAGTTGTGTATAAACATGTTAGCATGAGGGAATTTGAATTCTTACAATCATTTAACGGAAATAATTTAGTACGTGAATGGATGAAAAAGAAGATGATTGTTAAAAATTTTATAAAAATATCGATCACACCAGTGTAAGCCTCAGCTGTTAAGCAAGAGTATGCCATGTCCTCAACCCGAAGGTCTGCCACATCGGCGAGAGAATAGTCCTGTCGCACGACACCCTTAGGCTTGTGAAGTTCCGACACTGTAGTTCGGTCAGTTCCTTGTAGTGTGACACCAGCGCTTTGATCAAAGTTCCAGCACTCAAAATATCACTCAGAGCTTGACATCATGAACACGAGGCTGTGGTGAAATAACGGGAATCTTGGCCCCATGAACTGGTGTGCTAACCATTTCCAGAGGCAGCCTTTCCAACACTTTCCCTTACTAATTCAATGACTTGCAATTTCCCCGAATTAAGTCTGAAAAAATTTTTACTCAATTTTTTGTCGAGATAGCATTCACTCGAAACTGTTGGAAATAGAACTTTTCCCTGAGATACGGTTAAGCTGCACTTAACCTGTTAATCTACCATCTTAATTTTCTTGAAACGATGCAAAAGTTTTCAACCTCATAATGAGCCAAAGTCCGGGTATAATAATTTATGGGGTATTTCAAAAAAGAAGTACATAATTGCACATTGCCGGTAATGAGAGGAGCATTTCCATATCGTAAAAATAATGCATTTTGATAGGCTCACAGATACAGTAAAAGTAGTCATTGATCATGAGTTTCCCGGAAGAGGAAAACTGAACTAATCATGAACTTATAGGTATTTATTGTAATGACATAATTTTTTGCACGTAAAATAATAATATCTAAAGTTTTTCCTCGGGCCTAGACCTTTATCGGCTAACTATATGATAGCGTGTTGCATTGTGAGGTCGCTAAGAATATATCAGCCTGTACTAAGCTTTAATTGTTGAAAATACCTTTTCCCATGGCTCTAACATTTTGATATTTTTAAAGGTTTTTGGCATTGATATCTCACGACGTTTTCAAGTTCAGAAAAGAATTTTGCTGTTTGGGCTTTTGCTGTTTGGGCAGTGTTTTCCCTGGCAAAATTATTATCCAAATTATAGAAAAACCAGGAAAATAGGAAAAGTGAACAGACAAGGGCGCATAGGGTTGGTAGCGCCTAGGGTCAATAGTTTAGTACCCTATCCAACTCCTCAAACTAGAAAAAAATACACCTTCGTCATCAAAACAGGAAAAACGGTATGGGAAGGCAGTGCTATTGACGGGAGCGTCAGTTGAGAGCGATCTCGTGGCCAAAAAGGGTAGTGACTAAACCTCTAAATATTACGCCGAGAGCTGCAATGAGGGCATAGGCCTGAGGCTGTTAGAACACCAGCCATTTTAATGGGTGGTCACAGAGAAGAGACTAAGGAAATGAGAAACTTTTTGGGCGGATTAAAATGCTGTCACGCTTCTTTTTAACAGTCAGAAGTGATGTAGGGGAATGAGTTACTATTAAACACATTTTAAATTAATTGATTTTCGGTTATATTGTCGCCTTTTTAATGTAGTGCAAGGTAAACTAAAATTGACATCCGCCGTGTCGAGTTGAAACTCATTAAATAAAACTTTTCCTCGTTGCCAGAGTTCATCGAGTGCTCTTAAATTTTCTAGTGGCGCCTCTGAATCCAGTTCTGACAATAGTTTTGCGAACAAAGAATTCTATAGTAAAAGCGGATAAAATGGATACATGCAGAGGAATCCCGAGAAATCGAAGTCAAACAGGGTCTCTCACGCAGAGATGAACGCGTCCCAAGAAGCCCTTCCCCGTCGTGAGATCCTCGTATGGCATTGCCATGTTAGCCACAAGCAAGGGCAGAGCGAGGTGGGGGAAGGAGGTCGGAACACTCCTGGCTGGAGAGGAATCGAGTCTCACTGCACAGGGATTAACCAGGGTATGCGCTCTCGCAAGACGACCGGCCTCGGCATGTTACCGGCAAAGACAACGCCTCCACTATCCGTTGCATTCCGACGGCGGGAGTCGCGATCGAGTTGTGGTGTGGACGTGTTGAAGGAAGCGTTGTTTCCGAGGTTGTAAAGAGGCGGTTGGATGAGAGGGAACGGAAGGTGATGTGGGGCGCGAAGGAGAGAGAAGGGGAAGAGGTACTGGAATGATGATGACTGCGAAGCGAGGGGCGTTTTCGGAATGAAAACCTTAGACGGAGGTGGACGAAGATTAAACGCTGGGGAACATGTAATATTGATCATGGAAGTCTTTTAATCCGAAGCGCACTGGAGTAGAATGCGCAACCTCGTGGATTATAGCACTCTGCCCGAGTTATCTCCTGAAACATTCATTCCATTTAGATGCAATGCATCAATTCATTTCGACTGGCTACTTTCAAAAGTCCGCGGTGAAAACGTGACCTTAATACTACCCCAAGCGTGCAATGCAGCTTTTAATTTGCACCTACCCCATTTTCAATGTGACGTTAGTGATCAACAATTTACTTAATTTCAATGTAAATACTTGATTTTTAACCCTAAAATAAAGTATTTCCTTCTTCTTTTTTATTTAGAGATACGACTGCAGATAAAATGGTAGTTATGCCAAGGACGGATAGCTTGATGCGTGAAACAAGAATGGAGAGAAACCTTCCAACAGCATTGGCCCATTCATGACAAAGCTGCACATAGGGGAATTAATGTTTAAGTTCAACAGATCCAGGCGTAATATAGTGAAAGTTCATCATGATAAGTAACAACAATCGCACTTTTCCACGCATTTCAATTAAGTATATAAACACGACTCATCTCACGGAGTCATCATCAGGTGCAAGACTTATCCCTGATGGTGACTGCACGAGTCAAAACGCTTTCTCCGCTATAATTAAAATCCGTAGAAAAGTACAACTGTTTTTTCTTATCATTTCTTATTAAGTCCCGTATGACGGAAGGAGTACTTAACTGTTCTTAAAAAGCAATTAAGTAAGAAAAGAGGTTTTGCAGAAATACCTCGCCCATTGGATTCAGCCCTATGTCTCGGGAAGGAAACAACTGATCCCTTACATGGAAATTGCTCCATGCTCCGTCTTCGAGAGGAAAAGGTTCCAAAGACCTAATTTATCTATCATGGTACGCATATTATTTCCATCACATTCTTCCGCGTATTTTCTCAAAGGTCACCAAAGGCATATTTTGTTCAAGCGACTAAAATTTCATCGAAATTAATCTTAAAAAGAATCCACTGTACGTTAACTCTTAAAGCTTCTGCCCCAGAAAGTCACCTTTAATCCACTGAATCTGCTCCCTTATTAAAGCGAGATGAAGTGCCCTTTTAATGAACGGCGATGATATTACGACGACATTAATTGCATTCTGCTGAAATTCTCGACAATTTGGTGGAATGTAGGACGTTTATGAGGACATAAACCTCCCATCGGCCAGCTCGCCGTTTAATAATGCACTTATGGTATCTACCAATAATCCCCACTCAGTAACATACGTTTTACGTGCATGGTGGCATTTTCAGGACTGACAATTCAACTATATTACTCAAGAGTATGTATATCTTCCTTTTACGAGTGCCCAAAACCGTTGTTTATTTCTCTAAAAGAGTGTGTGGAAGTCAAATTTGTCTTTAGTTAGCGACCTTAAAGCTGCATGAATTTAACTAACATTCTGATATCATCTTAGTATATGGAACAAACATAAAGGCAACACTTCAATTGCTTATATACTAGGAAAACCTTGTTAATCAAGCATTCTTTAGATATCCTCAATATATTTTCCAAGTACTCTCTTGCTTACAAAATAAATAGTGATTTTTAGACTCATATTTGAGACTGCTTACGGCATGGTTACCCCTAAAATAAAAGCTTTTCTTTCAATTTAAAGCTTAGATATATTTAAGAAGGCATTAAAAGTCCTAGGTGAACATGTCTCGAGTAGTTAAAACGGCTTAGGATAGGTTTATAGGAAATGCCCTTTCAACTCTCGGACAGTCGGTTAATTTATTGACGCAGACATTCAGAAATACTCACCATCCAAATTCCAAAAATCATCAAATTTCACGAGACATTGGCATTGTAGACTCATTTTAATAGTTTAAAATAATATTTGACGTAACTTTCTTACGAAAAATACAGAACTACGCCTTTTTTCTCGATAATCATGATTAGGATGCAGAAAATATTCCTGAAATCAGTTCACAAAAATAAACAAATTTTAAAGAAATCATCGGATTTCCTGCACAAAGTACACCTCGAGAAAAAGTATTATAAGCTAAAATGGCTGATCAAAGAGCAACACGACCAAGAAAATAAAACCGCTCATGTCGTCAGTAAAACTATCATCAGACTCAAACATTTCTCATCATCTACCTGTCCTAAGTTCACCATTCGGCTGCTTTTGCCATCTCGACCCACTCCTGTCCCATTTTCAAGGAATAACGTCGTTTATTGGACAGTTTCTCACAAAGAAATCTCCACCAAAGGAGGAAGTAGCGCCCAATAATTGCCGCTCCTACCACCAGAGATGATTAAGGACGACCTCCTGCGAGATTGGTGTTTGCTCCTTTTGCCTCCAGAGCGCGCGCAGATGGGCCTGGTGATAAAGCTCTGGATACAGAAAGTAAAGAGAAGGTTTTACAGTGGCAATGCGAACGACGAAGCTACGCCATTGGTTGAGCTCGAGACACCACCGCCATTCTATTGGGCCATGTTTACCTATGGTATCGTTAAAACTAGCGTGTGAGAGCGCACTTCCGCGTGTTTTTCTTATAAGCGAAGACTATGCCCTATAAAATTGCATTTGCCAAAACTAATATCAGAAAATTAAAATTTAATCTTCACCCATTGGGAAGGACAATGCTTCAAGGAGAGGGATTTGGCCTCATCAAATCGGAAGTAAGAATATAGAGGGAACCCGAGGAAATTACTGCTAGGCAATCCTCATTTCTCTTGATGATTTAGCATTCTTTTGTGCATTAAGCCTGGTTATATTATTTTTGGTGGAGTATTAAGTTCACTGGAATTGATTTAATTCAAATTGGAACGAATTTTTAGGATAATGAGACTTGCCATAGCATTACCTTTACGGAGTCGCCCGCGAGTACTTTGTAGTGTGAAACTCCACAGAGGAAAAATCAATCGCCTTTCCCAGGATTTGAGCTCAAATCCATCGATATCGCACCGAAGTCTTTAGCGCTCTAGCTACCAAAGTGTACACCTCCCCGAGAGACTTCTGTGGGCCTTTTTAGGAACAAGACGTTCCAGGCTGCCGGAAATCCATCGTTATGAGAAGTCCTTGGCGTGCGCTAGGCACCGTACGCCGCGAGGTTAAGGGGACAGTATACCTAGATCGAAAACGTTTCCACAGATGTCTGCGGGCATTGATTTTACGACTCTAGTTTGCTACTTAGGATCAATCTGTTTAAATTGACCTTTGAAAGGAAAATTTATGACCAGAACAAGTGTCATAACATCTAGCTTTTTTCTACATTACTGTTTTGACTGCAGAAGAGACGTGAATTAGTCGAAAATCATGTTATCGCCAGGACGCAAATGACGTACTTTTCTTCAAATATTTGGACTTTAAACCTTTGAAAATGGCAAGTCTTTATCTCCATAGGGAATTATCAAAATGTAAAAAAAATCGTGTCTGATAACGTCATTGCGAACTCTCTCCTGAACCCTTGCAACACATTTTCCACGGTTTTATCGGTGGCGCATTTTTCCACGGCGGGTAAAAGGAGGGAAGGCGAAGATCTTTCCTAGGGTATGGCAGAAGTTAGAGCTAAAATGGCGTTTTCGGCCGAGGTATATACAGCCCCCTTAAAGCCAACTTTAGAGTACAATGAGATGCTCCCTCTTTTTGATAAATACTTGGGGGGGAAAGGGGACTGGCCAACTTAGTACTTTTTACCTTTCTGAAGTAACCCGGATGTAGCAAATGAAAGTAACTTTGTTAATTCACATAAACTTTACAATGTTGAATAAATTACACGAAGTGACGCCTTAGAAAAGTTAGTCACCCGGATGTGTTATTATGGGCCTAATTTTAACAAAGTATTCAGCAACTCGTAACCAGGGCTTTATAAAAACAAATCAAATCGACCCTAACTTGACACCAACACTGCAATTTTTTTGCAACTTATAGTTTTTAGTATGTCATCGATCTGTAAAAGCGTACTAAATAAGCAAATACTAATAATTTTTAAAAATTCTCCCAAATTGGAGCAATCCTGCAACCTAATCGTCGTGAATTTGTTTTTAATTACGATTTAAATTGATGATGTATCAACATTTAATGAATGATAGATAAATCAAATATAAATCAATCAATCACGGTGATCCTTTCGGATGATTGGCCCACCGTCGAGGAGAGAGGCCGACCGCCGTCGCTTCGGATGTCTCTCCGAGTCATTCGACGGAACGGGAGATGCGCTGGGCGGTCCGGGGAGGAGAGAAGATGCCGGGGTCCACCCGGGGGGAAGGCAGGCCTTCCCGTCTGCGACTCCGCCACGGGAGCGTGAGCCGCCGTTATGAGACGCTCGGAGAGACGTTTTTAAAAGAAGGAAGCCTGAGGGGAGAGGGTCGTGGGGGTCAGGGGTCGGGGGGCTTCTTGTCCCTTTTCTTTCTCCCCACCACTCGACCTCGTCCTTTTGAGAGAGAGCCGGATGCGGAACGCGGAACGAGTGCTTGTTGGTACAAAGGGCAATAATAGCCTCACTCTCCTTGCACCCTGGGGACGCTCTCATACCGTGCAGTGCAGCAAAGATAAGGGCTTGTGTGGAGGTTAGTGGGTAGAAAAAATATTGCTAACAATTTAAAAACTCTCCACCCACCATCCCTTTCTTATGAAGTTAACACTATTTAATGATTATTATATGATTTGTAATTTTTATATACTTTAAAACTCATCCATATGCATGTTTCCTTCAAATATCGTGCCTATATTTGGCACCATATATGAGCTCCAATCGGTCCAAATATTTTAAATCAATGTAAAAAACACCAATATTCTTTGAGGCAAAACGGTTAAGGAGCTGAAAAAATAGTTGTTGGCATATGCAATGATCATGCTTGTAAAAACTGGTATAAGTACCAAAGGTTTTGAAAACATTTAGATGCAAAATTATGAAAGCGAAAATCTACTTCAGTTATTGAATAACTAAGAAATTTATGTAAATAATAAAATAAAAATTTTCAGTCCTATGTAAACAGCGTTTGGTTTGCTATATAGCATGGTGAAGCATCTAACATAAATATATTTGACACGTATGCATCAAGGGTGGAAATCAACTTCTGCTGTTGGCATGTCTCAGCATTTGTAAGCACACTATTTACTACTAAAGAATGCATAAGCTTTTAAAACGCATTGAGCATCCTATTGGTAAAAGAAGTATTACTTAAGCAGCATAAAACAAATTGTGAAAAATTTAATCCACTTGAGCATAAATAGCCATGAGGGTATCTCCCTCAGTTAGTTCTACCGTGAAATCATTTTGATGCCACTCTATCCATGCATGCAAATCTTATTGTTGAATTGCTGTCTTCAAAAAAAAAGGGATAAAATTGCGACCAGAAAAATTTGAATTAATTCACCATTCCATCCTACCATATATGTTATCAGCAATTTGTAAAAGCTATTCAACCCAAAATGAGCCTGTTACCTCCCTCATGTATAGCTATTTTCTTGTAACGAGATAAGTTAAAATTAAGATAAAGGAGAAACATTAAAAGAATACGTATTTAAGGGAAGAATAAAATTTTCCCTATCTATAAATGCTATTTAATGTTTCTTTATCATAAATATATTGTTGATAGATTATATTTGCTATACAAATGTCAATCATTATATTATTTTGGCATATGACACGCATTCATAATTATTACCTACCTGTTTTACTGGCTAATGCACATGAATAAATGAAATCCAGGCCTCCATTGAAAACTTACCTTAACTACAGTAATATTTTACCATTTATCTTCACAGATAACACCTCCAAGTCCAACTACATTGCATATAGTTTCAAATTTGTGTGAGGGGTACCTCAGTACCTCTAGTTAATTTCTCTAAAGTGACATTAACATTCTTTTACTCGCAAGATACCAGTTTTCAGAGAATATTGTTTCAGTAGGAATGAAGGTTCTCCGTCACTGGTATTTTTGTATCTACTTGAATGTATGTCATGTTAAGATTAAATATTTCATAAACTACGACGCAAACCCAATGGTTAAATATTTTTTTTCCATTTAAAAGTAAAGAAATGATGAGCATGAATTATTTCCTCCGTTACTCCTAACTTCTCATTCAGTTTGAAAGTAGTTACTCCATACACGCCTGCTTACGTCAGTTAAATTCTCGCGCTAGCATCTTCAGAACGTCATCTTGACGCTTTCTTTCTTTTCGTGTTTCGTCAACCGCTCTCTCCACAATATTACCTTAACCTTCTATCGCCCACACAAAATGCGCAACACGCAATATTCGCCCTAGGTTTTTTTTTTAACTCCTCGGTCGCCTTGGTAAGCGCGTCGCACGGAACCCAGTTAAATCCCCACCCCCTGGTGGCTGGGTAGGTAAACGCGCTCAGGGAGAGTGGCCCCTGTGCCGAGCAACACCTGCTCTCCCGCCGGTGTCCTTTTTGCGGTGCCACTTGGGATGAATGGAGGAACACCCACCGCCATACACCCAGCCTCCCAAGCAGACGGGCCGGGGAGGCGTTTAAGCACCTCGAGGGGCGGAGGGCTTAAAGGGCGGGTGGCAGGCGGTGCGAAAATGGGGTACGCACATAAAAATGCCGTGAGGTAATAGCCGCCGGGACTCCTCGGGCGACTCTCACCCCAAACCTCCTGCCTCCCGCCGCCAAGTTAATAAACGAAGTGATATTTTCAATTGAAATAATTATGGTTCGGGTAACGGAGGATGGATTTAAGATGGCGGTCGCACCAGCACCCCCGCTCATTTTTTGTTTTTTTTTTTCGTTTTTAATTCTTCGCCTAATTCGATTTCGCTTTCGTCGCTTGGGAATTTGATTTAAGGAGCGCGGGAGACAGAAGACCTCCCTTCTCCGGGGTTGACTTAAGTGTTCCGGCGGGAAAAATCTCCAGTTATTTTCCCTGGGGAGGAACCCGGCACGGAACATATCTGAGAAACCCTTCGTGGCAATAGCACTTTGTCTCACCCAGACTCAAAACGACACCGGGAACGGGTGGCGCCATTTAAGCGAAGAAAATTTGCCGCAGTTTTTAAGTGACTTTGGAAACTGCAGATACATGGAAAATCACGCACAGTCCATAAGGTAGTCTTGTAAATATTTAGACATAAAACTAATTAACATTCATAATTAAACGTGGATAAGAGACGTAGCAGCATTTGGAAAACGTAGCTTAAAAGTAAACCGAGTGGAAAGAACAACAAAACAAGACAGAGGATGAAATGCTTCGGGAAAATTATAAGAAAAATGAGAAAGAATTTGAGGCAAACAAGTGGTGTGTGCTCAGAAGAACGATATGGAGACCAGTAATCTATACAGAGTTTGCATTGATGACTGCTGTTGATGAAGATAAATTGGCTTTTCATCTTCGGTAATTCCTTTTATTGTAAAAGATAAACCAGTAGTATCCCTATACTGAACGAGAAATGTGAAAATGTATACATTTTTCTACTTATGATAACAATAAATAAAGATAAATATGCACTTCAAATAATGTGTTATCTGAACAAATCAAAGGCATGTAGTTGCGGTGGAGATCTGATTTCAATTATCGGCAATTATGTACATTTTTCCACTTATCTTTTCCGATTTGAATGATTTCCGAGTGAACTCCCTAGCACCGGGTGATAAGTGGGACTGTAAAGCAATCTTTACGCTTTGCACTCCGTTAAAACAATCCCGGTTCCCGAGGTACTCTCCTCCATTCTGTCATTACCTTTGTAATCAGTTCCACATTTTCTCAGGCATTTCTGGCCAACTATTTACTTATTTGAATAGAAGATCACATACAGAATGAAGCCATTATATAGTGAACAAATAACAAACGAAAAAGGAAATAAAATTTAAAACAGAACAAGAAGAAGGTAACAAACAATAATAAAACATGGGGAGATAGTAAAAATTACCTTTTTTGGGAATGACATATGGCTAGGTTTGTCAAGACTTTGGAAGATAAGGTGAAAAGTTCAATGTTCTCAGGAGGGGAATTTACAAGAAAAGAGAGGGGAAAATGAGGAACCGCTTAGTAAGTGATAATTTTGGAGTAGGGATATGGAGCAATGAGTGAGTCCTAGTGTGTCGGATGGGTAATCTGAGATTTATCAAGGTAACAAGGTGAATGGTTGAACTATGCTTGATGGTGACAGTGTCCACATTTTATTTTCGCTTTCCCATTGACCCAACAACTCACTGATCACTGAGCATAGAGAGTCGTTAAACTTCGCACCTCAATGGTTGAGAGACCAGCTCGTTTCTTAGATTTATTGATTTAATTTAATAAAGCTGAGAAACTCGTAATATCAAACTGTTAGTATGGTATGTGTTGTTTTACAAAGATGCTTCCTTCGGCCTCGAAAGCGAATCCTTCTCCTTAGTAGTCGTGTACTTTACCTACCCACTGTAAGACCACACCTCCTCTCCAATTAATTGAGTGACCGAACACCTCCATTTATATTACACATCTGCGCCCAAAAGAAGCTCTATTTATGCAATTAGCATTCATAGTTTTTACGTGTGGTGCATATAAAAGTATATGCTCATTATAATGAGCCGTTGTAACTCTCACCTCTGGAGTTAATACCTTGATATTGCAAATCTTTAAGTCATAACCGGATGCTAATTGACGCAATTAAGAAATATTGTATTTTAATAATGTTTCCTATTTCCAATGCTAATAGAAAAAGGTGTTCACCATCCAAAATTTCCATCTTTGACTCCTGACCGCTGATGCGGATATCTCTGTAAACTTAGCGGCGCATTATTATAGCCATCCCCCACAGAACATATTAACCTGCAATTTTAATTTTTTGTTACACCAACGAAAAGCAATACTTGGAGCCTTGTTCGATTGCGTTAATAAATTCATAAAATGGGAAACTCACTCACCTTTACATTAATATAGGCATATAGGGGTATTATAGGTGTTCATAACATTTTTTACGAGTCTGAATTCATATTCCGTTAGAAAAAGTACAACTATTATCTTCTCTTACGAATTCATACTAGAAGACGAAACCAGAACTAAAGCTTATTTTGGTTCTCCAGGATTACCAACCGTTTAAAAATGTCTATTTGTATCAAAGTTGTTAGTAAGTGAGGTAAATTATGACGCAATGGCAGTAGTGTAGACCACTAAAATCGGTGAATTTTTTCACGATTCTGTAAAAGGCTTCTTCCTTCCTGGGATCTGACGCTATGAGAAGATTACCCCTGGAGCCATTGTGAATCATAGGCAGCTTTGGAGAAATGTAAGGGTATCTTGAAGTTGCAGAGAGCCGAAGTTGGGGAAGAACAGCTAATATTAGCTAATCATAATATACGGCCATATTTACTCTCACTGCGTCCGAGGCAAGAGAAATATTCTCCGGAGTTTGCCAAAGAGTGGACCAGGACATGTTTTATGGCGTAAAATATAGGTTCTCGGGATTAATTTGAACCAATAAAATGATGCGATGAGTGCGGTGTAAGGAATAAAGTGTGTGGGATGATATTGGAGATAAACTTTGGCCTACCTCTGAAGATATAACAGAAACGTAGGACATAATGAAGTACCCTGCATGGCCCTATATTACATTTGTCTTCCTCCTGGGCTCTTGCTTTTGAATTATTTCTCCTTCAAGGACACAGATCGTAACAGGGCCTATAAAATACATGAATCTAAATTTAAGCGAAAACTATGGCCAGACTTAGTGTTTCTAAGGCACATTCATTCATGAAGTAGGCGCATACGGAGTGTTGAAAAATGGAGTTTCAAAAACTTTTACAAAATTCAAAATAAAAATTTTAACTCTTTTTACTGAAAAATTGTTGCAATTTTTCGAGTCACATAAACTTTTTAATTCATTAAAAATATATTCAGCTATCAACATGGTTTTCTAGGTATTAGTCTTTTAGAGAGTTAGAAATGATAAAAGCACTATACTTACCACACTTGGACGCGAACATTCAAAAAATCTCCCAATTTTCGATAATCCACTCTTCAAGGCACATGCATAATATCAACTTGTAGACCAACATGTTTGTTGTTATGCTAAGACAACTAGCAATCAGGTGACACAAAAACAGAAAAACGCAAAACTCTAGTTATATTTAAGATGAACTGAGGAAAATGGACACTAAAAGTGAAAGCTGAAAATAGAAAAATGTCGTTCTATGACAAAGATTAACCAATCCGTCGATACCTGTTGGAAATAGGTTGTAGATATCAAGATCCATAAATAACACTTAATTTGTTTAATTTCCTCAATTTTCATTGGAAAATTTTCTAGGTTTTTTTAGGTAAGAAACTGTCCTAGGTTTCAACATAACCCATGTCATTCTTAAGGTAAGTGACGTTTAAAACAATTAAAAATAATAAAAGTTGCGTGGAAATTTAACAGATTATCTGTTATTTGGAGATTTTCTCTTTGGATTAAAAATTCTTGAGCAATTAGCCCATTTATTGGTGAAGTACAATGAGGCAATAAGTCTGAGTAATTATATTATTTTTCACAGGACCCACTATAACTTTCCTTGGGGTTTTAGTGAAGGGTTTTGAGACCTTGCACGGTATCGTAATTAAAGTTTAAATGAGCACTGCGGTTTTATTTTAGCCTTTAACAAGTATGGAATAATTGAGGACTAGCACTGAATAAAAACTTGAGTCAACATAGAAACCAACCATATGGATACAATATATTTCTCACTCACTTAAATGAGCCGTTAATATATTTCATATTTATCACCGCGAGGATTCATTTCAAGCTTGTTTAGCCATATAAGCCATCCCTGCTATTTCAAGTGGCAAGTAACAGACCACCTGCCAACAGTTTTTAACTGAACAAACGTTATTGAGTGTATTGGACTGAGCACGAAACACTACTCGCTTGCTGGAAGCCGTCAACGCAATGTCACCGTCATATCTCCATCGTGCTGTGAATCTTCACTCCTTGTCTAATTTCCATGCTATACTCTGATTTGAAAAGGGCAGCCCTCTAGGTTAAAGGCCTCGAGAACAATTTATCTATCAACCCTTAATCCCAGAAACGTGAACAAATGAATGCATCCAATTACTAGCGATCCATGCAGTGGTTGACGCAAGACATTTTTTTCACACCCTATTAATTTCTGGCCAAATATTCTATCACTGGTGATATTAAAGACTCCATGGATGAGCAAATGGGCATGTAAATCACGACATTGCTGGAAATGCTAGTATCACCGAATACTTTAAAAATCTCTTTACAAATAACGGTATAATCACCATTTTTTAAAGGATTAATTCCTAATTCTAAATTTATATACTACTTAAGTAAGAGTTAAATCAGCGTTTTTTATTTATATTGACTCGTATTTCAGAGAAAAATGCAGGGGAATACTTGTAAAGGTTTTCGCCCCAGTCTGCTCATTACGTTCCTGATCAAGGAATTGATACTGTTACACTGACTATTATCATCTCAAAGGAGAAAATAGCAACTCACTCATTAAACCCCCAGATAAAGATAATTCCTTACTCAAATAGAAAAAATAGGCAAAAAAATGTCCCTGGCATGTGGCTAGCATACACATTTTCTAATGGCATTTTGCGAAATTAACCGTATTTGCCAAGAGAAAAAATCAGAGAGATGAGATACAAACGTCCCTCTCAGAAACAACAAAATTTGGGTTTAGTATCAATAACCCGCGCTCTCTTTTCAGTTCTTCAAATATTCCTCATATTTGCATGAAATAGAAAAGAATTTTATTGCCAAATGCATGGCCGTTCTAATATTTCACATATTTTTAATACGCGTAATGATTTACGCCATTAAACTATTTCCATTTGACACCTTTCCTAACAAAGAGGCCATGTTTAGTTATTATCCTCTAAGTTTTCATGATTTCTACGAAAGTGAATATATTGAAGGATTAAGGAAGAAAAATACCGACAGAAAATGGTATATTTATGCACGTAAATAATATGATGCGTCTAATTTTGTCTATAGAGTGCTCATTTTCACACATAAACATCTAAAACATACTTTAATAGCAAATACGCTTAAGTATTGACCTCATCTTAAATTCTCTCGTGCCAGTGAATTACTATGCATTGCATGCAATTATTTCTGCTAATGTCACCCTTTCACCCGATCTTCCTCGGCCCCTTGGAGTTCCGTATCCTCATTGGTTCACGCATATTTTCCATGAAGACTCAACTTTTCAGACTATTCAACAGGGACTGTATGCATAAATAATTTATAACAGTCGATAAAATGCTTCGAATATTTTATGGAAACATCCTACGGAGGGAAAATGGAATCCTAGAGCCAAGCCATGATTTTAAGCCGTCCTTCCTTACGCACATTTTTACATCCGTTGCCGTGAGTGTCTCAATCCCCCCAGTGTTGTGACCGTTGCATTGGTGTAGAGCAAAAGGTTTGTGACTGGATCTTTGTCAAACATGAGCGTGCCGTGAAGCGCAAGTGCTTCCCCCCGTTCGCTCGATCCCGGAATTTCGTTCACCTGACTAATTGCACGGGCCAGAAAGAAGTAGGCTGGGCGCTGGAACGGCACGTTGAATGGCGTGCACAGAAGTAACTGAGTGGTGTGATTGACTGGGAGGGGTTTCGGTAAAGAGTGCTGGCATTTTTCAAGAGAGCTCGAGAGGCTGGAGGCAGCGGATAGAGTATGGTGTAAAAACTGTTTTACTTGACTGGGTGGCGATAAGGGACAGGATTG
Organism: Ceriagrion tenellum; assembly: GCA_963169105.1. Classification (NCBI taxonomy): domain Eukaryota; kingdom Metazoa; phylum Arthropoda; class Insecta; order Odonata; family Coenagrionidae; genus Ceriagrion; species Ceriagrion tenellum. The sequence goes on from OY720638.1 coordinate 73,231,090, forward strand.
GTCGTGAGGAGAAAACATGGAGAATGTGCAGCGATGCACAGTTGCGTGTAGACTTTTGCATCGAAAAGTTGGCACCGATGATACTCGCAGGGCAATCTTTGTAATGAGGAATTTTAGTGCTTAGCATTGCTCCCACGTTTTATTGGCTTCTTCAGGCGGGAATACTCTCGTGAAGACGTGTACTTCAACATGAGAAACAAGTTGATTTTATCAAAATGCTCTCTACTTAGCAAACTGAAAATATTGCAGCATGAATGCTAAATTCTCAGATAACAATATATTCTAAATAATCCATTTCTGTCGGTATAATTGGATAAATTCCAGCCGCCGACATTCTCTGAGTTTTATATATGCTTTATTGAAACAGCTATATTTTAAATGCGTTGCCGCATCTCTTTTGAGTACGTTTCTGTGTTATTAATGTGGTTGCAATTAAATGCGTATATAAAATAATATTTTTAAAATTCTTAGTGCTCACCGGGTGGCCCTGAGTGTATTGGTAACCTTATATTGCCATTCATACGCGTATTCAACGAATTTTTTTCAAGACTTTTTCAATCACCCATGTTTACATATTACCCATAGGGAAAACTATTTGTTAAAGTATGCATTATGAAACATGTCGATGTAAAAAATTGTTTCCGCGTTAAATGAAAATAAATTAAAGTAGAGATTTGTACAGAAACAACCTTTGGATTGATAACAGCCAATGATGATGACCCACCTCCGTTGAAAATAATGCAATTTGCGTCTTTAATTTTTTTTATTTTTTTCATTACCTACAGAGCCCTATTTTTTAGCCAATCATTAAGTATCTCTATTTTATTTGAAATTTACCAGTTCTAAACGCGAGGATACGAAACCCTTGCAATGAAAATGGAGGATGAGAAACAAATTTTCTCAACTGCAATCGAGATTGGCTCCAATTGGTCTCTCCGCTAATTTTCCAGCTCTCAGGTCAGCATGGGGTTGGATCAACAAGCGCAACAGAGGTTAATTACGGAGTCATCCCATTGAAGGTATGCGTAATGAAAGTCGGAATCGTTACCAAGAGACTTAAAGCAATCCACAGCACATAAACCTGTTCACTGTTTTCGCTTGACCTATTGAAATAATTTAAATTAATGCAGTAGAGATCGATAATCCGGAATATGAAGGATCCGATTCTTTCTGGAATTGCTGTATTTATGAAGTTCAGGTCACTTTCCTTTTAGTGGACAGTATGACTAAATCTCTTTAGAAACTCATCCTAAAGATGCTATGATAATTATTTTGGTAAGTAATAAGATAAACAAACATATATAATACCATGAAAGTTGTTTGAGATAAAAGTATTTTAGCCATTACCATTTATGTCATCACCAGTGAAGACTAATACACTGTAGATTCAGGCTTCACTTCGTGGAAGTTAATAGTTACCTACTTAAAGAATACAATTTTGTACTTTTCCACAGAATATTTTATAATTCTGTGGAAAAGTACCAAATTGTTTTCCTAAGCAAGGGATACCAGTGAATACATTCATAGCAAGAAGTAGGTTACTCTTCTTAAAAAAGAGGCGCGATTTTCTTTACTAAAGTCATCCTTCTTTAACCACAAAATGGCCATCATTGCCATGATGCATCATAGAAAAATGAGATTCGCAAAATATTTTTTAAACTTAGCCGTTATTTAACCGTTGTTTAGTTACTTCATTTGTATATAATTCCGAATTATCGATCTTCAGTAGTATTTCGATTCCACAGCACGTCAACGGACTTGTTAGCCCATTATTTTCACCGACAGTGACGTATCGTAAAGGCGTTCGATGTCAAAACTGGACGAACCTGAGTTGCCGTCCGTGAAGCGTCGTATCATCAACATGCGAAAGATGAGTCTTGTAAAGTGTGTTACAATCACCAGCCACAGCCATTGCGTTCAATAACTCGATCCATCGGAAGGTCTGCGAGCCAGTGGTACGCGTCAGTATGTATCACAGGGAGTAGGATTAGGACGTCACAACTCTTAAATCCCCATCAAAAAACGGACGCTATCTATAAATCCTTGCGAGTTATTGGACATATAATCGGGAGTATGAGAGAGCATGAGAAAACTTAGCTCTTCTCCGAGGATTCTCATGAAACGGGCGCTCAATATTCGACTTCTTCAAATTCACAAAAATACCTCCAATTTCGTAAGTACTTTAATTATTCCTTTTAAGTATGCTATCCCAACCTTTATGTTACCACCAATTCACTTATTTACTTGCATGCATTTCCATCAAAAATACGTATCTAGTCTGAAATACGTTTTACGAAGTGGTGGTATTGTCACAAATCAGCTAATGAAAATAGACTGACCGTAAATTTTTGTTATTTTTTTCGCAAAGCTATTATTATCGGATGTCATTGCATTTTCAAGCTCTAGAAAGAGAAGGTGATTCTATAAGTAAGACGAAAACTCAATATTTACGTGAATTTTTAAGCGTTTTATTCACGTCAAAACAATAGATTTTATATATAGATAGATGGAACACAATATAGAAATTTCTTGTAGAGAAATTTGTCACTTTGATGAATTCAGGGTGGTAAAATTTGGAAGGAACCGTCCGAGATCAAATTTAGTTGATTCTCAACTCAACTTAAACGGATGATAATTTAAAAATGCCCTCTGATTTTTGCACAATAAAATTTTCAGATTTGCATTCTACTTATCCAGGTCGTAAACGGTCCATGACATATCAATTATTTCATTATTCCGAATAATTCCCTACTAGGGAGACGTTTTTCGGGTAGTTTATCTAATACTTTTGTTTATCATTGGTACAAACTTGTTTTCATGCAAATCAATAATTGCAATCCAACATATGGTATTCCAATCAGCATGTCACTAACAATATTAAAAATATACTACCATAAACTCCGATGTACGATTCAGTAATGCAAGATGAATATGGTTCAGCATTATACTTTCTGTTACATGACCCACTCACCGGTGTTTTATGAAAGATCGTACAGAAAAGCAATAGTTTTGGTTATACAACAGGAATATTTGATGGTCTCTTGATTGACGAATGGAACGATGGGAACATCTCGTTTTATCACCGGAAACTGGGAATCGACCATAAAAATATTGAATGGACATATCAAATATGGACAGAAGAGCAGTCGGGACAGGCTCCGTAGAAGGCAGGTGATTAGGTTAAAGATAATTAGACCATCTGATGCATAAAATTGAAGAAACAACCATCTTCAGCGTTTAAAGTTCACGCTCTTCGTCAAAAACTCTGCCATTTGCCAAAAGTTATGCTCAAACAAAGGCTGGATAGTTGTCTGAAGCCACTTTCACGAATAGTTCAAAGAAGGTAATAATCTAAAGCATGCAATACCGTATCATTTTGTTATACACCAAGCCAAAGAATTATTTTCCATTTACTCCTTGAATGGAGCAATTTGTAAATTTCCGTGAATTCAATTTTCCATGGCGAAGCCCGTCTTTAAAGATGACAGTCTGGTAAAAATTATGACACTTCGAAAAATTGTACGCTTCGCAAGAACGCTTGTAATTTGAAAAGGGCGAGGTCATCCCACTCAAACAAATATCCAGAGCGACCCCAAAAAATTTGATATTACTACTTTTGGCAAGAAAATATTCAATGAACAAGGTCGTCTCTATCATGATACGCACAATCTACATCTACATAATACCCTGCGAGCCGCCGCATGGTCGTGTGGCAGGGGGTGTTAGATCACCAGCCGTGTGAATGTGTAAGTTCTATATATACAATATAGTATTAAAGATTCGGAAATCTCTACCATAAAAGTATAGAGATAGGGCATTAGCATAATGAAACCGGAAAGAATCACAAGGTAACAGGGCAGAGGATGTACAAACGAGAGTTCATTCTTGTGGAACCTACTTTATATTTTCATGAATGAAATACATCCCAGATGTGTACCATTGCTAGATACCTTGCTGGACTCTTTGACCTAAAGACTCGTTAGAACATTGTAATATCCACAGATAATATAAATGAGCCTAGGGTTTGTCGTTTAGAAATCATGAATGTTTTCTGTCAGAGCCAAAATTGCAGACGCCTACTAAAATGATATGAGTCGAATTCTCAGTCAACCAAAAATAGGCCCAATTCTTATTGAACCATCTGACGAGATAGGAATTGTAAATATATAGAGGCACTATCATGGAGAGCACAAAAACTACATGCTTAACATTGAAGCATCTCGTAGAAAATAGCATGAGATTTCGAATCTCCAAAACACTAACCAAAACAGTCCCCATCATCGGAAATAAACTCCCTAGGCTCATGGAGAATTATTTCAATGGGTAGTAAATTAATCACTGCTGAATATATTTTGGACAAACTTTTAAGGCACAACGTAAACAATTATTGAACTTGATCAAGTTTTTACCTTCCTATCTTTATTAATTCCCTTCCATTTCACTCGCACATGGCTTATGGGCAAATTTTGTGGAAATAAAACTCGCTCACTCTGTTACTTGTCCGTTTTCAACTCATGTTAAACTCTAATTGATCTCATACATGAGTAAAATATCTCACTTAATACGAGCATTTCCTCACATGGATAGAAACTCTGTCTCCTAAGAACTCTTTTTCGATCAAAATCATTTTCCCTGCTACTAGTATTCATCATAGTCCCCTTATCTTAAAACAGCTGCTGTCACGCCGCGGTCCTTTTTTCAGTGATGATTTAGATTTCACTGAGTTATGATTGCGGGCGATAAGGGCAGCGATTTCTTTGCTTCAACATCTGCTGGGCCCGAGACGTGCTCAAAATAACTGCAAGGAGATAAAGCCGCACTCATTTAGCACCTTTGTTTCCCATGAATATGTAATGATTTCTTGTCACTACCCTCATTGTTTCCACAAAACTGATACTGGTGGCATAAATATGCACTGATACAAAAGCCATAGTCGGATCGTAATATAGTAAAGGACTGATCACGGAAAAAGATATAAAATAATGATAACAACCTGATTATTATGTTGCAACGGTATTTTTCCATTCATTGTCCATCATTCTTTTACTCTTATAATGCTGCCATTGATATAATGACTCTAAAGTTAAATACTTTTGAATAGTTATTTCTAGAGAGCATGTGTTCCTCATAAAGCAGCGATAGAAATCTTCCTGGTGTGTCTTCAGTGGACGACACTTATTCACATCTCACTTAACTCCCAAATAATGACTGTCTATTCACAATGAGTAATGCTTAGATAAAATTCAAATCGAAATAAAATTATATAAATGCTACCGTAGGATTGTGTTCCTAAAGAGGGCGAGTTAGTATTTTCAAGACACCATTTGGAAAATGTAAAACGAATATTACTCTCCACGAGTTTATCAAAACTATCATTATCAATAGTTTACTGCAGTCATTTCTCTTCACCCTTCTTTTATTCCTTATAACGGCGACTTCCTTTCAGATTTTTTAAATGAATTACTTTGCTAATTACTACGCGGTATTTACTTCATTTCGCTGGCACATGGTTCAGTACAGGCGTCCCTCAACAAAAACTTTTACAGTTAAATGCGAATTAATGAAGGGGTACAATTAGGATGATCATGTTACGACGAGACTTACTTTGAAATACACAGTCATTGGGCGCCTTTCCTCGTTCCACATGAAGTAATTCATTAAAAAAATCCTTAAAACATCCGCGCGGCATATTTCCTTATACCCATTATCTTTATCTTTGGTCCATTTCAGGAATAGCTAGTCATATAATGAGACATCATAACGATCATCTACATAAAAACAAATTCATGGCAATGATTTTAGCATCACGTTTCTTATCCTAGAAGTGGCTGTTCGAGGAACATATTCGACCAGACACGGAAACACCCTCAACTCAATTGCTATGTTAAATCCACATATGCTTCCCTCAACCTACTTCTCACTGCCACTTCCAAGTTGGCCGCCACTCAGGGACCACTTCCCCTCTCGTTTTGGTCATCAGCAACAGAGTCGAGTTTGACTGCAGGATCGAAGCGAAATCCTCATTATAATTCCAATTCCTCTTCACATTTACTTCATTGGTCAAAATTCCCTCACTTCCATTAAACCTGGAGAGTATGATCTTTTACACCCGTTCGCCACAAAAGACCATTTTTTCGGCGGCTTAAAGGGTTTTAAGTTTGTGCGTGTGCGTGGATGGGCACGGTGTCTGAATCCAACCCACTCCGAGTCTATTCGCCGTTCCAATCTCGCCATCCGGACGCCCACCACCCACCAGCCCACCCAACGGTAGCGCCAGACCAACCAAATTCAATTTCGCCCAACTCCCCCTCCCTCCTTTCTGTTTACTTAGAAATTCAGTTCGATTCGTGGGCAGTGGGTGGGAGGAATCGGGGTTGGCGGTTGAGGAGCGGGAATGGGTTGGATATTGCCGCAGGGCAAGTAGGGGGGGGGGGCGTGAGTCGGGTGGGTGCTAGTGGTGATGGGTGCGGGTGCTTGCCGCACACCGCACCCTTGGTGGCTGCCTGGCTGCTCCTCCACCTCTTCTTCCCCATCCGCGTCACTTTATTTATTCACCTCGTTACCGCCTATGCGCAGATATTTTCCCCGAAGCCCTTTTGCCTGCCGATGGCGAAAATTTCTTTCCACAGTCTATATATTTTTTTCCCTCCTTTTTTTCACCCCTTCAGTTCCTCCCGCTAATGGATAAGCCTATTTAGCGTTTCCTTGCATTAATAATGCATCAAATAAAATTTGATGTGACGCCGTTAATGATTTTTACTTGTGCCAATTTTGGGGTGATTCCGCGCGCTTCGTCGTGCTCAAAAAATATAAAGGGATAAGTGGCCGACGGATGAAATTACCCGCAACCGCGATATAAAAAAAAAATGTTCGGATTATTTTTAGCTGCTACGTGTGATTTAAACCGATGGAAGCTCGATTGATTTGACCGTGACGGACATTTCAGAAGGGGTTTTTATGCGATAGGGTCCATGGATTGGCATTTTTCATTCATTTCACTATTGCAGATTTCTCTTCATTACGCCATGAACTTACTTTCTGTGCCCACACCGATTATCAGTAGGAGGCATTCGTTGAAAAATTCGTTGAAAAAATTCGTTGAAAAATTTGTTGCACCTTTTTACTCTACTTTTCGGATAGTTTGTAATTTTATTCCTCCAAATCTGAAGGAAATTGAAACCTTCATTACAATTTCCTTAAGACTCTGCAACTGTCATTTTAATTATGATTCCCATGAACTAATTTTTCCAGTGCTGATATTAAGATGCTGTTGCGCCTCAAAATGTGTCCAAAACGTTTCGTCTTTTGTACTTCAGAGAGTTTTAGATGGCATATAGTCCTCCAAAATTCATTAGGACTTCTTCCCAGGTTGTTCTCTTTCTTGACGATTCTTTTCTTTTCAATCATTAAGAATCCCACAATTCCACCGCGGCAAATCTTTTTTTGCCCGGCTGCAGTTATAGTTCACCTTTACTGTCTTAAAAGAAAATGCTTTAATGTAATCTTGAACACCCAGCATTATTTTATAATGCACAGATTTTGCTAAGCGGAACACTACGTTGGCATCAATACGAGACATTGAGACCGACAAAGTTTCAGGAATTAATGTCAACGCAAGAAAGACCGTCAATAATCATTGAATACTCCGTTCTCCGAGCAGCTTAACTACATATTTGTTCTTTCCTAATTGACATTTCAAGGATAGTCTGCGCCATAACCGTGAGCTGCGATGAACTATAGCTTGAAAAATCGTTAAAAAGCCCAAAAGAAACAAAAAAAAACTCCTTGGAATCTCTTTCGCGTCTCAGCTCGTGTGATCCGAGTGCGGGATTTGATGCTTTGAGTGGTCCATTCTCTCGCACTCAACCTCACCGATGCCGAATGTTTCCAAGTAGATTTAGGTTTTTTGGACTGGTGCGTCAACGGCTAGGTCATTTTGCACTTCTTCCCCTTCTTATAGCTATGCATTAATCGTAGTGTTTCTTTCTTGTTTCTGGTAGAGCGGCTAATTTTAATTTTTTATTGCCCAGTCATATTTTGTTATAAAGTCAACTTTGCTTTAAGAATTTTATCACTTCACAAATAATTATTATATTAGTATTGAGGTCTACCCGAATGTTCATCTGGTCACGCAAATCTCGGTATGTATCACACTCCGTCAGAAGGTGCCGTATAGTAAGAGAGGAGTTACAGTCATTACATCGGGGAGGTATTTTCTCTTTAGTGATGAGGTAAGAGTGAGTCAGCCTATCCTCAGCCTAGTGATGATGACTTCCTCCCTACGGCAACGCCTGACGGATGTGGGCCACAGAATGTTTCCAAATCGTGTAGCTGGGTCGCCGAGGTGTCACAAAAAAGGGGGTTTACATTTGGTGAAACAATATCTCCTGATTTCATGTCACAAGATATTGTTCGGAGCGGGCTTCAAATCTTTAAGCTTCACATCATCATATTCTATCTTTTGCAAGTAATATGTTGGAGTATCATTTGCTCACCTCTATGAAAAATTCACAACACAAATTAAGTGATTATTCGGCTGCTAATTTGTTTTTTCCTTTATTCAACGGTCATTATTCTTAAGGGCATAAATATGTTCTGATTAGAATTTCTTTTAGTTTTCATTAACAGCTAAGCCTCTTTCTATGGCTAGTATTGGGATTCCATTAAATGAATAGACTTACGACAGATTGTGCCACCTAGCTATTTTCCGACGGCGGGGGTAAAATACAGCGTATTTTTGTAAATATAAATATTTCAGGATTAATTAATTTACATGAAAACCCGTAAGTAACAATCGCTAAGCGATTTAGCGAAAGGTATATCTCACTGGTTACATCTCATTGTCATGGAACCTCATTTCCGTGATGCTATGACAGTTTAGGTTACTGCTAAATGTTAAATAATTATATATTCCGGAAAACGAGGCTGAATCTGTTACAACAACAAAGATGAGGCTGTGGGTATCTCGCAAACACTGGTCAGTCACCGAGTTTTCTAACGCTTAATCCTCACAAAAGAGCCCCAGACGGTCTCAAAAATGCAAATTCTCAAGCATTTATATACATTCTTTGAAATAATACATTATTAAATAGGTATTGAATGAGTAACAATTGCCAGAGAAGTAAAAGTATTGAACAAAAATTTTACATCACCGGTTGCCACTGCAATGCTCATCAATATTGATGAGGTAAAGTGCTTCATTAAAGCTCTCGTGGGTCGCTGCCGCGTTCTACTTCACTGACCAGCAGCCATACTGACGCTTCAAGCAACTCCTTTAATATCAAGTATCGCGGAGAGATGCATAATGTCATTCGCTCAAGAACCCGCTTTCATATGTGGCTTCACGCTACAGCGATTACGCCGGCTCCCCAGTGAAACGATCCCTTTTCCATGTAACGCACTATTGGCGTGATGTCCATGCGGGGGAGGAGGGAAGGGGAGAAGGGATGACGGGGGTTTGGGGGGCGGGGGGGGCGCGACATCCCCCTCCATCACGAAGCATTTTTCCGCTCCGTCGCAGTCAGAGAAACCGGAAGAGAAGGGATGCCAACGTCGCTTAGCGCATTTTTCACCGCTGACACTTCTCTCGGGAGTGAAAGCTAGAAAGCTCGGCAAGCTGAATGCATGTATCAACGTCCTCATTTCTCTGCTACTGGCCCTTCAATCGATAAATGCACCGGGGGTGTGCAAAGTATGACTCTCTCTTTTTTCCTTTTAGAGATGAAAAACTAATGTTTATTTAGCATTTTAAGATGCCGTACTAGTGTATATTGCATCTTTCACCCATTCAGTTCCATGTCCTAACTGATTGTCCTTACTGACAATCGGGAATTAGTATGGAGTGGTGGCTAGTGCCCTTACCTTGGCTTGACTTCCCAAGCCAAGGGCACTGATTTGAATACTGGCAGTGTCGGATATTGTCCAGTTAAATTTCTTTCCTCGTTTGAGTCTCTTGAGGTGTGCGGAGCACAAAGCTCTCTTTTCTTCCTTTCAGAAGTGAAAGCTAATGTTTGTTTACAGTTTTAAGATGGCTGTTTTTATGCATAGTTCATTCTTCACTCATCAGGTTTAACTATGGTTTTTCTTGACAGTTGGGAGTCAGAATGGAGTGGTTGCTAGAACACTGGCTTCCCATGCTAAAGACCCGAGTTCGAATACCGGCAGTGACGGATATTGTTCAGTGAAGTTTCGATCCTCGCTTGAATCTCGAGGTGCACAGAAAACAACGCTCTCTTTTCTTCCTTTCAGATGTGAAAAAAACTGATGTTTATGTATAGTTTTTAAATGGCTATTTGTTTTCATAGTTTATTTTTCACTCATCAGGTGTAACTATGATTTTCATTGACAGTTGGGAGTCAGGATGGAGTGGTGGCTATAAAAATGGCTTCCCATCCCAAAGGCTTGTGTTGGAATACAGGCAAAAGTGGAATTCCAATCTCTACCGGAGTCTCTTGAGGGCGGCAGTTTAAGTTAACAGTTACATGTAAGCAAACAAATAACCTGACTCACCCTTCCATTGACTTAGTTTCCTTCCATCTACCTCCTTTCCTCTCTCAATGTCACAAAGATCCCCTCCCATTCCATTGAAATTTATAAAACAATACCTACTACAAACATAGGACCTGATTATGCCTACTCCATATTCCATATTTCATTCCTCCGAAACACATACAGTTTATGTGAATTAAGTGGGCAGTATCCTTTTATATCGATTCTCATTTTTTGAAAGTTCTGTTGCACCACATCTTGCCTGAAACGGTTGACTTGACTATTCCAATCCCTTTCAAAACTGATCATTAACAATCAAAACTCAAACGGGTATTAGGCTCAAAAATTTCACTCTCCCGCCCTTTACTCAAGACAATAGTAAAAATTTCAAAACTTTGAGACACTCTGTTAGATTACAACTGACTATGATTCTTTCCCTCTTTCTCATTGCCCCACCCTTTACATAGCAAAGAATACTAGCTCCACTGACAGTTTGCTCGGTAGACGTTTTGCTGCTTAGACGTTAATCACTTGTTACCTCGCCTGTGTATGAACTGCTAATTGGTAGTGGTAGACTAAATGCAATGACCAGCCTCAATGAATGCCGCATTGTTTGTGCGGTGTATGAGGTAAATTGTAGAGCTCATATATCATTATGTTTCCAGAATATGCCTTATTAGCCACCATTAAATACTTTTCAACAAAAAATACTTGAAATCCTTAGTGCAATGATAGGTAAAACTTATTCAAATAGGATTCCGGGTCGGTCTAATGGATAGAATGGAAGACTTGTTGGTCCTGAAGCTCTATGATGGAAACACATAATTAAGTGAAAAAGTATCACTAAATATTTTCTAAATGATAGAGGAAGAAGTTGAGCGGCCAGCGGACTTAACCCAGTCAACCTTGACTTTCAAGTCCTTCCTTTATACACTAGACCAACTCAAGATCGTGCTTATATGATGTTTTCTTATCACTATAATATTGAATACTGATATACCCGAGTAAAGATTCATTTATATTGATAGGAGTGGAGCTTATTCAGGAAAAACCACGGTACAATGGGAAAAATATGGCCTCCTGCATTGAAAATATTACGACAATCAAGTAGAATATTCAACCTACATAGTATTCCCTTGTGTGTATAAAAGATGAAATCATATTACAATGTTCTAACAAAGTTTTCCCGACTGATACATTAATACACACCATCTGGAAATCGCTAAATTTAAAAAGGTGTGCCAGGGTAAAAAGTATGGTGCAGGAGGGTAAAGCAAGCGTGGGTGAGACGGAAGGGTAAGCAAAGTTATCCTACGAAATTGACCTCTCAATGGATCTCATTCCATTGGCCGGTCAGCCTCCTATAGTTTCTGACCATGACAGCATTCTCCAAAGTATGGAGTACCCCCACCCTCTGCATTACCAGTATAATTTGCGCTGGCAAATTCTAAATAATGACTAAGTCAGAAGAGTTCTATATATGTAGTTTATTCCGCGCACTTCTAAAAATTGTATTCGATAGCTAGAAAAAGAATGCCGGCTCTCTATGCCAAATGACCGTAAAAGGCATCATACAGCATATATTTAAATGTTAAAGGCACAGAGTTGTGTATTTTTTGATTGTAAAAAATTAATGAATTTCTCACCAAAACATATATGTAGTATTTTTCAAAGCATCGTTGGTGGTGTAATTTTCAGTGCACTGCATGAAAATTGAAGTAAACTATACTCTGACAAAATAAATAATCTGGCAAGTCCAATCATCAAAGTGAAGTTTTTACGCCAAATATATGTACGTGTGCAACTCATGGTACTTGAAAAATAAATATTTATTCATGTATGTATGTGTTTGTGTATATATACACACATACACATAAAAATTCTCTCCCGCTGAGGAAGAGTTCTCACCCGAAAGCTTCCGAGAGCAGTGAACACCGGTGTCGCCATGGATCGCCTTTCTGTGAGTGTCCACTGGTATACCTATCTATCCCTCCCCAACCTCAACGCCTTGTTGCTAGATTATATTTCTAAATTTATTTCCTTTTCTTTAAAATATATATATATATATATATATATATATATATATATATATATATATATATATATATATATACATGTATATATATATATATATATATATATATATAAAATTATAAGAGACCAATCTTACTTAAACAGCCTTTGGTGGTATCAAAATAAGTCGCAACTTGTTAGCCAAATTGACCAAAAATTTGCCCTTATAAAATAAGTCACCATATAGTAAAATTACGGATAATGTGTATCCTAGATTGATATCGCGATAGCGACTGGGCCCAAATTCTTTTTCACAATGTTCAGAAAATTACCACTGCAAAAAGTGTTGTCGATGTGATTTATTTAATGAACGCCTTTAATGCAAGCCGGCTTAGTGACACTCTCTTTGAATAGTAGTTCAAGCCACAATTTCAGCATTTTATCGTAATTAAAACCTCCTACCGTACTATCGTATCACCCGCCATGAATAATTTGCGAGCCAGACAGGTTGACATATACTGGTCGCCAAAAATTGTATGCATTCCCACATGTTAGTCGATTAAGCGCCATCTGGACGGGGAAAATATTTACGTTAATCCCCACGCGGCGCTCCCGACGTCATATTTTACTCAATCACTGTATTCAATCTCGCTTGCAAAACCAGCTCACACCCTTTAAATACCTCCGCAGCAGAATTCATTAATACCTAACCTACTTCATAAGCCAGTTACACCCTTTAACTTTATTTCGCCCCACGTTTCAATTTGCGATTCATAAGAAAACTACTTAATCCAAGAGAAGTTTCGAGGGTTGAGGGAGCTGGGGCGAGAGATGGATGGAAGGATACCTCATCATGAATAAGTGGGCGAGAATATTATTCCTCTCGCCCCGCGAGGAGCGGGATTAACCTTATTAATGCGCAATACCTTCAACTAGAGGCGTAAACAATCCTCCGCTGATCTGGTTTCTTAATGTAACCAAGGAGAAGGAGTCTTTCCGCTGCAGCTTGATATGCTAATTACGAACTTCGTCAGGAAAGCGTTGTAACTTTGAGAAGCAAAGTTCGCTCGGCATGTAAATGGAAGCTGTGCATTATATTTCGAAAGGAAGGGAGTGTTGACGAAAAACGACACTCTGGCCTAAGCAATCGCCCACGGACTCCTTCCCTCTTCATTATACAGAATCGCACCGCATGTCCTTCAGCTAAATGTTTCAAATGAAGGCATGAAAGATACTTAGATATCAATGTAACAGCATTATTTTCCATTCTATTAGCCATTAGTTTCTAAAATGACAAATTACGGAGTAGTGGTTGGTGAATGTTAAGTGACAAATCACAAAACGAACAATTCGACGAGTATCAATTTTTTTCCACAAAATTTCCACAAAACAAATTTTACTGGTACTAGTTTAGAGAGACAATTTAGACTTGTGGAATTGGCCCGTAAATAAATTTTTCCTTGTGTCATTTGCTAGTTTTGTGATTTGTAAGTTATATTTCGGCTCCACAGAATCGCCTGAATCTTTAGGATTGACGCATGTTATTTTTCTATGCTCTCTGACTCAAAAACTCTTTGTTTTCCGTCATCAATTAAGTGTATCACAAAATATTAACTTTCCCAATCCACAGTTGATAAAAAGGGGTAAGTTTATAATAAGTTTATAAGAATGTTATTCATTCATCGAAAGTTTACATCTCAAAACAAATGAAACGTATGACAACATTAATCTGAGTCTGAAAATAGTATCTCCGGCAGATCTATCATCATTTGTAAATGTTTACATTTAAGAGAAAGTTCCATTCCTTTCTCACTGTAACCTCATTATTTATTCATACTCCCTTTTCCCAAATTTTATCTGCACTTACAACACTACAGTTCAAATATTCGAAATATGTTTTTGTGTGCTAAGATATAGCATACCAGTCAATGAACTTAGTGAAAAACATTTTGACGCGTCTTGTGCTAATCTTGGTTGTTCAGACGACACGCAGAAATTGCTTAAGCAGTTTAGCGCAATACTAAGCAAATGGACCTCATGTTACAAATCCAGCTCACGTAAGCACGATCAAAATTAGTTATAGGATTTTTGGAATGTTGATAAATATCTTTTCGATTTTTAATAACATTGGTGCGAATAAATCCATTGTAATGCAGATCTGTAGTCCATGCGGGAGGTTTGATGAGCCTTCCTAGGGCGCAATTCAAAGAGGGTACACAATTCAGCAACGCCTACCCACTATTTATTTCCACTCCTCGTTCACCGCGTCCACGGTCACGTTTCGTAGGCACAGGGTGTAGGACTTCGCGTGAGTGACAAACGCCCCCGTGCCTCCTCATGCGGCCAGAGATGCGCCATTAACTCCCAGCTAAAGGAGACGGTGCTGGTAATGCCGGTGCCCCGTGGCCGTGCACCGGGGAATCGCGCACCAAGGACAGATGTTCGGTTCGATATGAACGGGAAACCGTATGCAAATTCTCCGGCCCTGGTTCCGACGCGAATCACACCGGACCAAGAGCGTCATGGTCTCTCGTTTGATGCGCCGCCGGTGAGGTCGCCACTGCAACAAGGTCGCTCCGTCACTGAAGGGAGAGAGACTAGTTTTTAACCTCTGGTTCACGACAGAGTTCCCATGAGGAAGTTTTCACTCCAATCGGAAAGCTAATGTCGAGCATGCTCCATTTCCCAACCGATTACAATCAACTCATCCGCTCGTCCTCCTTTTGACAACCAGTCACATAGACATTGCGCCCATTTACCTATATGCTCATCTTTAATTAAAAGAAAATAGAATTCCATTCATATTAACTCAACATGAACTCTTACAATTTTGCCATTATGAGTGGAATCGGGAGGATTTGCAAGAATTTGAGTACGGTACGGAAATTATATTTTAAAATGCTTTTACATGCCGGATAGAATTATTATTTCACACAAAAAGGAAGTTTATTGAACGAGATAAATTATTCCCTCAGCAAAGAAAGATACATCTTGAAAGTTTCCCAATTCTTTGGAGTTAAATCTTTAATTTGATACATTTGCATAGTCTATTGTTCACAAACTATTTGCATGAACGAAACTAATGGCCTTAAGAATCCATTTTTACTCTCCAATCAGTAACTTCAACAACATAACCTATTTAAATCTACAGCTGGAAAAAGGTTTTTATAGGCGAGTTTATATTTTGTGCTTAAAATTGGAAGAGTTGCTAAATATATCGGATCAAAAATATAATTGTCTCTTAGCTAATTATTATATCTGAATAATGAAAATATAGAAAAAGGCTGAGGATAAATAGATCAAATATTGTTCAAGTGTAAATAATCTCAAGAAAAAAAAAACAAAGTCAACTGCTCTTTTGATTTACCATATGAGAAACTACTTTGGCAGAGTTTAACAATGTGACACCAACAGTCTGAATAATTTCCACACTTACTGTAGCTAAAAGAGCTTAAACCCCATCCGATGTGCGTAGCGAGTGCCTCAAGTCACTAATCAGCAATGCAGAACAAACGCTAACGCTCGATATTCCGACCAACACTTCATGAAAATTCAAATACTGCCGTCATCAACTTCCTCAAATTTTCGTATCCTCCGTCGACACTGAGAGAAGACACAATGGGCTTCCACATCATGAATGAGTCCACCGCGAATAGCCGGCATAATTACGGGAGAGTCTTTTGTGAGAGCAAGCGGCGTTTCGGGACAGGAGACCTAAAACCTATCGGTTTAGCCTGGGATGGCGCTAACAGGGGATCCTATTGGGTTTCGATTAGTGCCCCATCACCAGTTCCCTAGCGCTTCGACGGTGACTTTGGAAAATATGTGAAGCGGGATTCTCAATGAGAGAAGGAGCCCCTTGGGGTCTCGGAGTGGAATGCGCGAAACAGAATGAGGGCAGGCCCTCGCCACCCCTCGTTCCCCCCTCCGCAACCCTCCTTGATATTTTAATCAAAGGCGCATGAGACGCTCGCGCGTCGAGTGAATTCCGCTCAAGCGCTTTCGACTTCATCATCTCCAAAGCATCATCGTTACCGGAAAATGATTGTCGTTCCTCAACTTCTCCAGCACTCTTCGGTCCCCCGTCAACTGCACGAATGCCACGTTTTGCCCTATTAGCAATCGCCGTTTTCTGTAGCACGTGCGTATCAATCAAAGCATCAAGAGGATCAGGTTGATTTTCGAGTACTGGCTTTCCATCCAGAGGGCCAGCGTTCAAATCTCGATGGTGGCAGAGATTTCTATCGAAATCCCGATCCGTGATTGGGTGCTGCGTGGAAAGCACTTCAAGTGTAACACTCCATCCGTGGGATGAAGCAATAAACAGTGGACGCCTCTGCGCCCCGTTAAGCGTAAGGATAATGTCGACGCCGGTTTTCTCTTCACCCTTACTCCACTTACGGCTAATTTTTCCCTTACAAATCGGCCCAACTCACCTTCAGGTAGTAAACGACTCAAGTAGACGGTCGCTGCCTCAAATAACCAAACCACCAGTTAAAATAAAAAATCGATAGATCCTCGCGTAAGAGAGTGGAATCCTTACATATTGAAATGATAACATAAGAGTCTACATAACTAAGGAACTATAGTGGTAAATTTTATGTTTGCGGGAAACTGCACATTTTATTATTTCAATTCAATCACAGTCAATTGACGGTCCTGCTCATAAATTTCCCAATATATCTTAATTTTTTGTAACTTCTTTAATTTACGAGCCATCTATTTCCTAAGCATGATATCCACACATTCTTCTTACCCTTTGATTACTTTTATTCTATCCGAAATTCTCAAATTCCTCCTCCCTCTCCACCGGATACAAATCATTTTCCCTCCATTGTCTTCTTAAGCAAACACTTTTACTGTCTCCCAATTCCTCCAAATAGCCACTTTCCCACCCCCGACCTGTTTGATAAAACACTACTCTCCATTTAACGATTTTGCTCAAATACTTCTTTGTATCTTTACACTACATTCCCCCATTAACAGGAGGGAAAAGAATAAAAAAGGTAAATACTACGGAGCTGACTCAAGAGTGTTTGTACCTACTCATAAGGCTAACTATTTACCTTTTTATCCTTCTTCCCCTCCCGCCAAATTTTTTCTAATATTAGGCTAAAAGGCGAATATTTCCTTATGTATTTGTACTTGAATAAATGTATACTAATTATGAAAAGAATAAAAAATCGAAAATATTATTGCGATGCGAGGTCTACAACGTTTCTGCCCCAAACAGGTTTGCTTCCTCGTCTAAACGCTCCGCTCGTTTCCCTCTCCCGCTCACTTCTCTCTGATGTTTTCCTCAGTTCAAATTCTGGGGAAACGACGTAATCCGATGAAAAGGCTATTTATTCTAATAAGGGAGCTAGATCCCTGGGTAGGCCGTCCAGACGGTATATAAAACGGAGGGAAAGTGGAAGAAATGGGAGTAAAATTGAGCGGGAATTGAGGGTGGGGCTCGGCAGGGGAAGTTCAGGGCTGGCCAAAATGAGACTCGACCTTGAGACGGAGCAAATGGAGAATGAAGCGAATTTCGGAGAGGGAAGAATGTAATAGAATTAACGAGGACCCCGGGCTAGGGGTCGAGAGGGGGAGAGATCTCATCCCTTACGGCAAAGGCATTACCCTTTTAGTCAATTGATACAAAAATTAAATCAGCCCTTATCATTTAATTTCCACAAGGAGATGGGCGCCACTCAAAATACACTCCAAGGATTGTAGGAGGCAGCTCAGTAGGAAGTGGCGTCCAAATATGAAAATGCATTACTCGTGACTCTCAAACTCCTAATTGGCACTCTACATCGTCGCCAAGAACAATGAGCAAAGTGATTGCCGAAGAGAATTTCTATGACATTAGCCCCGAAGATATCTACGAGGTAAAATGGGTAGTCAAAGACGAAATATAGAAGAATTTATTATCATTAGAAAGAACGACTTGAAACATTAATGTCACCTGTGACTTTAAAATTCAAGCTGTCAGTCAGTGCCATTATAGCTTATGATTTGCAAGTAAGGTGGAAAGAAATACATTGTTTATTCGTCACGTACTTTTTTTGCATGGTATCCACTCTTTCTATTAGTTTTAAATTTCAAATATGTTTTAGCTTAGTGATCGAGTTTTTTAAGCCGCAAACTGCCAGTTTATCGCACTGTTTTACCTGATTACAGATATTCTTAGCGAAACATGACCAGAGCATATTTTGGCCGCAGTTTTGAGTAACCAAGACCTCTACTTTTCATGCAACAGCTAAAAAAATAAATGACTTCAATGGTGCGCACAGATAACTTTTGGTTGATTAACTCAAAAAAAATGCGATCGAAGTCGAAACTCGAAATTTAAGTCTCCGTTGAGGCGAAGGTAATGCCTCCGTCGGTTTTGCCTAGATCACAGTAATAGGATGTGGTATTAAATCAATGGTTACATAGCCACTGTATAAAACGTTTTGTACCCAATAGTTTTAAAGCCATTACCACATGGAAGGCAGCCTTCCGACGGGCTAGTGGTCTTGAGGCTGCCCAAAGCTCCAAATAATAAAAAATCCGCATATAATAATTATAGAACGACAAACATCAATTTTAATATTATATTAGGATGCTACTATAGGCTAGTAAGTCGTGGCTTTGCGCGTACAGATCTATGAGACATATATTTTCCAGAAGCGTTTTTTACCTAGTTCATCTTTGCTCATTTTTATGCAGAAATAAAAGCCATCACTATTATGCCAAGTATAAAGACTCACCAAAAATACGAGAGGGACAGTGACCCATGGTAAGCTGCGACATTGTTTTCCTCGTTTTGATATTCAATATCAAAAGATATAACTTCAGTTAAGTCATTGCACTGAACAATTTTAACTCTTTTTGGGATATCATTGCTGCACCTTCCTTTCATCTAATTGTTAGGTTGTAAATGAACATTAATGGGCAATTGGGTATTTCCTAGTTTATTTTATGGTAAAAAGATTATGCTTTTTCTCACAGCTCTTATGAACGTGATCCTACGGTTTACTTTGCTTTTCTACTGATATATTTTCATCAGATTAAGCTGCTATACTTCTCCAAAATACTTAATTTTTACCTAAAGGGGACGATAATTGACTTTCAAAAACAAATCAAGATCGAAATTGACACACAGCCTAACCCAAATCGTGGCAACACTAGCAACGACCATACAGGACAAAGCCCGATCACACAAGTGAAAGGTAGACTGTTTGACGCAGTACGAGCAAATCTACAGGAGCAAAAGATGCTAAAAATAAGAAATTTTCATTATCGTACTGATAGGTACAAGAATTGCTTCCCATGTAGTCTGAAAGATTACAACAAAACCAGCATGAATAACCATGAGAACATTTATGACTTCTTTATCTGCCCCTCTTACTCGTCCCCTATCCCTTTCCTCTTCTCCATACTTTCTCTATAGCCCAGGAAACAGCCACATGTCCCATGACATTATGTTCATTAAGATAACATGAGGTGGATCGCTGGGTAGTATATAGAAGAAGAGATGAAGCATGGCAGCTAGATTCTGGAGATGATATTTTGCAAATTTCACCTGGGCAAACCTCATAAGTCCATTGCTGGCGTAGAGAATGAATGTTTTTGTGGTTATTCACATGAGGATATGGGGTTATTATGGAAATAAATACGATTCATAAAAATCATAAAGTAACGAATACATTTTAGAAGGATCTATAAAACTTTATGTGGATCCATTTTATAAATGCAATAATATGATAGTTTATTACATGGCATAACATTTTTCTCAATAGCAAAAATATTTTTGGTTTTATTTTACCTTTGTGAGGTCTCATCTCAAAAGTCCCACCCCAGAGCTGATGGATCCGCAGGAGAATACAGCAGTGAGCCAAAGTTAGCAGAGGAGGGCCGCGGGAACGTGCCAGCGAAGGGACGAAGCTCATGTTTCCGTGAATGCAAGGAAATGAGCGCGCGGCCTGGGGATACGTGTGTTGACGCACCCGAATTTACCTGCGCTCTCATTGTTTGGACGACAAGCGAAGAGAGCGAGCGACCTATCTTGCGTGTGTCAGCCCCGGTGAAAATTTCTCGGAATTAGTATTTTGTGACACGGTTTTTTTTGACGTACGCTAACCCAGTTAATACAAATTGAGGGTCTTGACTCTGTTGATGTAGTGGAATGAAATATAATACCAGAACGTCACCTACGCCAGCCAATGAGAAATAATCGCCTCATTAGTCGAGTATTTCACGCGATACCATATCAAAGACTATTACTGTTTTAACCTCACTTATTTCATAGGCACTTTATTCTTACCGGCTTTAAGATTTGTCTTGCGTTCCTCCACTTTTAACGAAAGAAAATAAAGGTCTAATGGCATGCCGGTTTAGATCATCAATCCGGCCAGGTGATTGTCATCTACTAATTCCCACGTTTTTTTTATCTCATTTCACTTTTTGTGTACTTCAACTTCACATTCGGCTTCATTTTAGGGCATTTTGTTAAAACGTAATAATTGGGATTAAAAGAAGTGTCGGCCTTGGGATATAGATTTATTTGAACTCTAGACCGGGTTATAGAGTGAGTAAAAAACATTAGCACTTAGGGCACCAGAAAACAACTCACCCTTTTGCCTGATTTTCACTGGCATCAATGTAAATTAATGAGCTCACCGAGGGTATCGGGTTGGTGTGGTGACTAGAGTACTGGCTAATCATACGGGAGACCACGGTTCAAATCTCTACAGAGGAGGACGTTTTTCAGAGGAAACCTGATCCCTTCTAGAGTGTCTTGTGGAGGGCTTTTCAAGTACAATACTCCGTCTGTCCGATAAGATGCTAAACCGTGGTACCCTTGACCCCTTTCATTTAGTGCAGGCTAATACCGACGCTGAGTTTCTATCCACCCTTCCTCCCTTACCTGTCTCCTATGGCGCAGATGACCTAAGCTGTCGGACGCCTCCTCAAATATCTTATCCAATCAGATTACCAAAAATGCTAGTGTAATCAAAATTAGAAATACAACACTTCATTAAGGAAAATGATTTCAGAGTCTCGAACAAATTTTTGCCGAGGTGGGCTGATGCGGATTTCATTCAAATGTAATGATTACCTCTCATTCGATTATTCTACCCCAAATCTTTTACGTGACGACAAGAAAAAATCATGACATTGCATTTCATCGATCATTTAATTCCAGGCGCTAACTCTTACAAAGAAGAAATTTCCTCGATCAATTTTTCATTCCTCTGACAACTATCTTGGCAATATCCTGAGAAAAATGGAGTTTCGATATACTTCGCCATAAATCTGTGAGAGCAAGTCAGGTGGAAGGTCTTCTTGATGAGGGTACGAGTTTTAAGGAAGAGGGGAAGCGAACGTTTGATAATATTGGCCCCCGTTTGCTAAATGAACGGATCGTTTATAAAACATTACGGGTACCGAAATGAAGAATGAGACGAAAATGGGAAAGCAGTTAAAAGAAACGACTCTGATAAGTCCGCAAAAGAAAGGTCGTCAGGTGGCAATAAATAAAAGACCCTCCCCGAGTCAAACCCCGACCAATGAACTTAAAAATAAATACTGGCCATCGAGAAATGAGTCCAAATAAGTAACAGATTAGATAAGCTCGTTCATCAATTCATTATTGCGTCAGATATTAAGCGTTATGGAATAGCAACGGGACGGGCGGGCGAGGGTCGGAAAATGGGCGCTTTTGTTAACCATTGGAAGCGCGGAGGGTCGTAGGAGAGAGACGAATGGGGATGCCTCCCTCTGGGTGGCGCAAGGAAGGTCGGTGGGTGGGGCCGGGCGAAGGGACGTCGAGGGCTCGGGTAACGGGGCCGGGTGGGTGGTCTCATAAAGGTTCGGGGCATGGGGCGAAACGTCAGGCCGGAGGGAGCGGGAGTCCGCCGCGTGATGACTCGCTCAAGTGAAAGGGATGAGTGGCGGGTGGAAGGAGGACGATGAGGCAAGGTAGTTAGGAACAAGTGGTATTTGAGATGAGGATTGGAGATGTTTCGAGAACGTCTCGGCTAGTCTCCTTTTAAAGTACGGGTGTGAGAGGTAGGTTATCATACGGGCGCAGGGCTTGTGGGTTGTGAGTCAATTGGAGTCACCATTGCTTCTAGCATCGATGTACCCTTCAGCCAATTACCTCAAAGAGGTAATAACCTCTGACAGCCCTCTGTGGAATGAGTAGTAGTTACGATGTTTGTACTCAAGTTGAAGGTAAAATATCAAAGAACGTATTCAATCTTCCTGCACTCAAAACATTAAGATAGGATTATTTCCTTCTACCAATTATATTGTCAATTGCAAAACTGAATATCAACCAAGGAGTCAAGCCACAAGTGAAACATAGCTATAGAAACGAAAGGAAGATTTTTTCTCAATAGAAAACGAATGAAAGCATTTCTCGCGTTTTAGTGCTATGGTATTGTTACCGCAAATGAGATTTATGTTGAAAAATAAGGATTAATAGTCTCACATGTCTACCGCTATGTTCTGTGATGTTTGAACAGCCTGTTCAGTCAGTGAATAAAAGTTCACTTAAAAGTTATTCAACGCCTTTTCTGTAATATATATGCCTTTAAAAGAAAATGAAAAGTAAACACATCAATCTACTCAGCCAGTATCCAACTTTTGCCCAGCGCATATTACCTTCTCGATTTACTATGTATGACGCATTAAATTGGGGATCAAAGACGATACCTGATGAAATCGTTAGTTATAATTAGCTAATCCAAAGAATCATCTTGCATCACGTTTATTATGAAATTGAAAACTTTTCCAAACCTGAAGGATAGATTTTCAATATTTAAAGGTAACAATATAAAGAATGTTACTGAAACAAAAAATCTAATTTGCAGAACTTCTCCTTAACTTTGAAATTCTTTTCATAGTTCACACCTAAAAAGGATCGAGAAGATTTGTTCACCAAGTTTCATCGGAGAGCGTTTTTGAGAGAATATTTTTTTGCGCGATATCGGGTTACACCGCAGAATCTTTCGGGATTTTTCCGCGCAGGCTGCGTCTGAGGCTCGGGAATACAGTGATGGGCACGCTCCCCTTGTTAAACACGTACGTCAAACGCTTGACATAAGCATTTACGGGAAAGCTCTCACCTATGTGCTTCACTACCTGTTCATTGTGTAAGTGCTGAAAGGATTTTCCATTTTCCGAGAAGTGTGGTTCCGTTCTTTACGCAAGAGAATATACCATTTTAGATTCAGACACGCAGAGTATTCTGAAAATAGAGATGGATGCATTAATATTCAAGCAAATAAAATAATGAATACTTAAGAGGTATTAGCTAGAGAAATAATTTAGGTTCCCATGTAAGAAAAATGTCATAGCAGGGACTAACGTACTTCTCTAGGTAATCGTATACTCGGACTTCAATTTTAAATGCATTTTCTTCTCTTACTCTCCTCAAGAAATTGTTATATCAATTCACTATAATACTGACTTTCCTGAACTTCCAGTTTCTTAGGCGTCCTGAAAGTATCAAACACTCAATGTGTCACAATGCAAGAGAATTATAAAAGAGATCTTGGCTATATTTAGTCGTGCACCTTTGGATTCCCTTCTAAAATATCAGATTTTCTTCATACGAGAAGCGTAATCAAAACAATCAGAGTGCTATGACGCCCTGTTGCATGTGCAGAAAGATTTTCTCATGAGTCTCGTTCCGCATTGCCAAACAAGCTAGATCTCAGGCAACTATAGGTACCTAAATTACATCATGTAAAAATTCTACCTAAAAAAATTGCGCAAAAACTTAGCATTGAAAAGAAAGAAAATGGTTCAAAATGCTGTGTATATAAACTTATTGTTATTTATTGCATCGTGATCACTTTATTTATTTAAACAATGCAAATACTTTGAAATGCTACAGTTCTATGTCCATAGTAAAGCAATTACACTTCTTATGTGGTGGAAATACACTTCCCATGAATGAACTTGCATAACAATGGCTTTTTGTAAGGTGGCCAGTCAAATTTCATAACATTGTAACGGACAGCGACTTTAATAACGAAATCACCATCTCATATGTATTAATGCCGCAATATGATTGCAGCCGAATATTTTACTCCCACCACCATTAGCATCCACTATCCAGCTTGAATTTTAGGTTTTTATTCAAATTGACGGGAAGAGCCCAAGCATTTTTACTTTGATCAGCTCAAGTCTTCATACCGAAAATCTCCTAAAGTTTATTCGTTGCATTACTTTGTATTTCAATAAGGTTTCAATGGTTTTAGGAGCAGTTATTTGACTGAAAATGAGTAATAAACTCATAAACAAGCAGTAATCACACCACATATAATTATAATGTCGTAGAAAAAATTGCAACCATATAGTTTGTTAATACAAGCTTGGGCATTAATTTTTGGCACCTAAGAGCGGTTTTTTTCAGATTCCTCATCACAGCGTAAATATTTTTGTACTTCTATTATTAAAAAAAGGTTTTTTATATCAATCTTTCAATTTTTTCAGCCATAAACCTCTTAAATCATAACATAATATATAATTCTGTAAAATTAATTTTCGAGAGACCGTCATGAGGCCATTTATGTATACATTACTTCATTTTCAAGCAACGTTTACGAATCTAATGATATCTGTTCCTCAAAATATTTTTTAACGGAAAATAGTTCGTAGAGTAAATAATTCTGTTGGGAGAATTTTGAAGAGCCTGAAGCGACTCTCCATTTTGTAGACATATCATGTGTGATTTTTAGGCGTGACTGTACAATACTATCCCGAAAAGTTCATAAAACCATCTTACTATATCTTTGTCCGTCTAAGAAGCAATACTGTGAGAAAAATATTTTTAAAACTCGACTAAAATTCATTACCTACGACAGAAAAAAATCGAATAAACATATTTTTAGCATTGCTCAAAATATTACATTAGCGAAACTTTAGTAATATATCTGTGTTAGCTCTATGAAGGGTTTTAAGACCAACATGCTACTGGATAGTGCAGAGAGACTTGTACCATCCAGTAGCGCTTCAATTTTCTAACCAGTCAAAGATGATAACTAATGTTCACCCATTTTGGACTTAATAACCTGTACACAGCTGACACAGATGTAAGAGGTGAAAAATACAAAACACTGAGAAAAAGTACTACAATGTGAAAGTACCAATAGGAATCTTACAGCAATAATCGATGGAAAGGAAAACTGCACCTTTCACTTTTTCCTTGTAACACGCTTTGAAAATGTCCTTCGGACACAATTTTGACGGAGTGAATGGATGGCGTCGTCTTCTGAACTGGAAAATAGTCGCTTCACATTCCATCAAAGTCAGGATGGCACCCTAGTTGACACTCAAGTTGTAAGCCAAGACCTTCAACCGCGAACCCTATTTCCCTTGGTCTCCCCTCATGAAAAAACCCCTCCCCTCCTCGCCTCACGAATCTCCCCTGGCCCACCCTCTTATATTCCTCCTCTGAATGCTCATAAATGTTCCCCACTCCTGGCAAACTTATGTCTTTTTTCCTACTTTAGCTTTCAAAATTCAATTTATTCAAAAATGCCGAAAATTAAACAGAAAAAAAGTCATGAGGGCCATTGGGAAGAGCATTCAAGCAATAAAATATTGAGGCCGTAATATATATTCCAAAATAAGGCCCCCTCAGTCCCTTCCTACATAATACTCATCAATTCGCTCAGTAAACCATTAAAAGAGAGTCTTAAATTAAAGTAAAAGGATTTTTTTTGCTAATGAGCTTTCAGTTCATTAAAATGAAAATCTAAGTCGATCCGCTGAGCTGTGTTGGTCCCAAGATATTTTTCACCAGAACAAGAATTTCCAGAAAGAAAGCACTCATAAAATGACGGCATCCCTTTAATTGGATCGCATTTTTTGATCGATTCACATAATCATGGTAAAAGGTCTTCCGCCACAAATTTTATGAAAATATTTATGATAACGGCCGTTTGGAGGAATTAGATCCTTCCGTGTTTTCTAAGTTTCCTTTATTCAAATTTCTCGTCGTGGTTGAATTGGATAAGGAAGCGGCATTTAAAAAAGAGATAATAAATGGCTTTGAGCTTGTTCCGTGTTTGCACAGCGCACTCCCCTCTCTCACTTAATGAGGCTATGAAAGTGATCTAAAATTTAACTTTATGAACAAGAACCAATTTCAAATGATTTTTGCCATTTTTCTGTTTTCGCTATTGGTTTATTATCATTTTCCTTAATTTCCTATATTTTATATTCCAAATGAAGACCAGAATTTAAAAAAAGGAACGGCTTTTGGTGCTCATCGATATGACTATCATAAGAGTGAAATATTTATCCACAAATCAAGGTGCGAATAAAGTAGCTTTGAACTCTAGGTGAAATTTAACATGCGGGTATCAGGGTTTCAAAATGACTCAGTGCCTAAATGGTTCAGTAATTAGTCATCTATTGCACTCAACACGCATAAAGGCTAAAACGTAGCCTATATAATAACCCTGCATTTGTGTAAAAATTCGCGTAACAAAGGAAATTTGAGTCAGCACTACTGAGAGGCATTAGCATAAACTAAAAAAAATCAAAACTGATACGGGCTCCAATTCCACAAACACTAATCGCTAATTTCCATGAAGTATATACATTAAGCAAAGTAGAAAAATTTAATGACGTGATTGAAAAGCGGTATAAATAAACTTGACTTCTGTGACGGATTTTTTACCATTCCAGTCCCACCAGGGACTGGAATGACCCACCAGGGTGGGTCAGGCAATGAGGCAGTGGAGATCAGTCTTATTAGACTTGTCTTCCTCTCTCCTTACATATAGACACTTGCTTTCCGATATCTAACTATACTGCACAAGCTATTCCTTAAATTGCTCTTCTATCAAAGGCATTTAACTTCTCCAAACGAAGCAAAATATTCCTTCTGAGAAAACGTCAGACCTACAGCTACTATGGGAAGAAAACGAAGTATTTTCCAGGTTTCTAGTCATGTTTCATAGAAGTTAAATACAGTAAAAGATTGTTAATACAGATCATGCACGGCCAAATCTGTTCCAAAATCACAAAAATGCTGTGGTTTGGATCATTTTCGTTTTTCTGGGGGATGACTGAAAAAGCTAATGCAAGCCATTGTATTTGATGCTCCAATATATAATATATATAATAAGTTGGTAAGTATAGATAAAAGCAAACATTTATACCACCATAATCTTTTCCAGATAAAATAATCTAAACAATCCCCAGCGAATGTATCCTCAAATAAAATAAGGTACATTTCTGTGGATGGAAATTGCGATATCTTTGGCTGGGATCCGAGGGGTTGATACAAGGACAAACAGTGATTAGCTTCAGATTTTTAAACGACATAACAGCAGTCATTGCCATGGCACGGCATAACAAATGAAGTTGACCAAATTGTTGATAATCCTCCGTTTTATCGACACTCTTTTTGTTTAGAATTCCAGATAATTGATCCTCTACAATAGATGATAGAAATTTTACTGACTTTTCCTTTATTTGTTATTTTTATGCTTTTTTACTATTTTCTGATGTGATAATGCAACTCAGGTTATCTGCTTGAGAATTTGGTTTCATTCCCTCAAGCTTACTTTGCAATGGGGCAAACGTTGTCCAAAACGAATTGTACTCTCATAGCAACCACCCTTTCAAGGCTTTTCAGTTCATATGATCTTTCTAGTGTGTGTAATGATGCGCTTTTCCGATGAATATAGAGCTGTACATGAGACTTCACATAAATGCTCGAGGAAAGTTTACCACTCTGAGTATAATTATAAGATACCCCCTAGCTATTAGGATAAATTCCTC
Organism: Ceriagrion tenellum; assembly: GCA_963169105.1. Taxonomy (NCBI): domain Eukaryota; kingdom Metazoa; phylum Arthropoda; class Insecta; order Odonata; family Coenagrionidae; genus Ceriagrion; species Ceriagrion tenellum. The sequence goes on from OY720638.1 coordinate 73,259,371, forward strand.
ACACGTATTAAAACTAAATACGTCAAATGGATATGAAGCTGGAAGCATACACATTTCTGTGCTAGATTTCACTGAGTACAACTCTTCAAATTGAAGTACATAAATCATGGGAGTAAATTAATCAAAAGAGAGACAGAACGTACCACCGTACCAGATGAGATTTATTCTAACATGAAATGTTCAAAATTCTCATCTTAAGCATTGATTAATGCATGAACCAGCCATTAAGTTGGATCCTCATTGCTCTGATGTATCCCTAGAGTACTGCGCATGGTTTTGAGACCTTCCACAATGCGGATACAAAGACTCTCTACATCTTGTTCCGGGGTTCAATATACAAGAGCTTTTAAATGACCCACATATAAAAGAAAATGGCTTCTAATTTAGAAATTATGCGTTCCTAAACCCATGTCCATCTAAAATATTTCCTTCTACGTACGAGAAATAACGCCTAAAAGTTAGGTCGCACTAAATTCTAAAACCCAGTATATTCTTAATAATAAGACTAAAAAGTTCAATTCCCGATCGGATAACCGCCAATCTAGTACCCCATTCCACATTAAGTTACTATAATGGTGTTTACGCACGGGTATTCACGGGTAATTTGCTCTGATATCATTACTCAATTCTAAATTACTAACTTTCATTTGTTCCTATATCTAATAAAGTAGCATTATATTCAGTTATTTAGTTAAAAAAGAACGGTATCATACCTTACCAAACATTAGGAAAAATTCAATGAATTGAATACAATTCTTATCTCGCCACCGCAATACCCGCGAACTTAATTCGATTCCACGCTCATTAATTTAGCGCGGGAATCTGCAAAGATCAAGGTTCAAATCTCAAATACCAATCCGCCCTAACCGCCCAACCATGTCTCGTGATTTGATTTACATCGTATAATTTAGCTCCAAGGTTCGATTCTGCTCGACGGCAAGCTCAACTGTTTCCCTCATTTGGAGTCAGTTAAGGGAATACGGGTCCTTACCTGCCATTAAGGAGATCAGTTCTTCAAATAAACAGGGAGGAAGATGACTCGGAATTAAGGCAAGGGCTTTTACCCTCTGGCCACACCGCTTCCATTTACCTGGATTCAATTCAGCGGGCAAGCCGCTCACTGTTCGGACACTGCCCGCCTTCCGCCACCCCCCTCTCACCTCTTCCCTCCCTCCAACCCCCACCCACCCGCCCCTACCATATCCTCTTTCCTACCCCAGCCACTTCCACCGCACACTCATTTCCCTGACGACTAGAGCATCCCCACACTTCAACCATACGTGCTAAATACGACCATCTCCCTCGTCTTAATCTCACACCTTGCCATAAAAGGACGAATCCAGGATGATGAGAGATTTTAACGAACCTTACTGGCAATGGCGTCAGTATGCACTTAGAAACTAATAGTTCTAGAATGAATGGGAGGAAGCAAATCATGATGTAAGCGTGAAGAAAACTAGTATTTATTAAAAAAAATACTTTCTCTCAAGGCCATGGTCTCCTCTTAAGATATTACTACAATGAGTGACTATGATATATAATTGTGCCATTAAATCATGATGTAAACATAAAGAAGACTAGTATTTATTTTTAAAAATACCCTCTCTCCAGGCACTGGTTTCGGCTTAAGATAGTACTGTAATAAGTGAGTTTGGTATATGTTGAAGTTATTTAATTTAGATTACTGACTTGCACGATAAAAATATAAGCTGAAATAGAGGCCTCAAACTTATTCGGATATTGACGACCCATGGCTCGAAAAGAAAGCATAAAATGGTGGAACCGTTAAAAAAAATTAATTATTTTCAAGTACATTTATTATCGATGATGGGTTAATCCAACATGCACTAATGAATCAAGTTCATTCATGAATAGAAAATTTTCTTTCGACTGAGGAGACAATGGATTATTCTATTCTCCTCTTCATTTTCAAACATCTCTAACGTCCTGACCTAGTTTATCTTATAAGCTCAGCACACCTTCTTCATCTCTTCATCCAGGCAAACATGCATGTCCCGCCGTTATGCGAAAAACCTAATCTTCTTAGTAAAATATTTCAGCATACCCTCACCTTTTTTCGGCCCAAATTTCCCTGGTAACTGGTCTGCCCCAGAAACTTCACACAACTGCAAAAGCAGTAGCGGGTGATTCCGTCAAAGTTACTGCGTGGCTATTTCTGTAGTTCTTTGAAAATACTAAGAAGCTTCTTTTCCTGTAGCATCAAATAAAATACCAATTCACTTTTTAACCCCTAGAGTTTGCTAAGTGGCTAAGAAAGAGAAAAGTCTCCAACCCTCTAAAACCTGGTGCCAAACTCTTCTAAAGAAATAAGTTACACATATAAAAGAAGAAAATTATAAACTTATGTGATTGCTTAAATATAGATAGGGAAGGTACAGCGGCTAGAGTATGCTCAATTATAAAAAAAACGTGAATATATCCCTACAGAAGTGGATAATTTTTTTCCACTGGGATCCTTATCGCAACTTGGTTGCTATGGGGAGCGCATTCCAAGTTCATTAACATGTCCATCTGATATTCCATATGAATTTGAACCCCTTGGCGTAACAGTAGCCTAATGCTGACGCTGAGTTTTTCTACTCTGTCTCCATTTTCCATATTAACCTAACCGTTCATTATCCACCCACCTGTGCCGAAGGATCAAAGATTTTTCAATTAAGGTTACCTCCTCCCGGATATCTACAAGTAAACCAGTTTAGAGTAATGAAGTGGTATTATGTCCTAAATATAATTGACTCCATCTTACACATAAATAAATGAATTTATGCACAGTCAATTAGAAGTGACGAAATGATTGATACAAAAATTCCTACTTCCAACGAAAAATAATGGCAGTAAAATTAACTGAGCGAGACTTTTCCTTGGAGCTAATTTCACAATCGTCCTTTTTCCTTCTTCCTCCCTTCAACAATGCTAGATTCTCTATGCCACAGGCCCACGTAGCTCATTTTGTGGCATGTGGATCTTAAAATATCTTGTCGGACTAACAAAACCCCAATTGGCAGCTCAGAATGGTCACCGGCACGTTTTCATCCTTCATCACGAGGCTTTCAGTTTTTTTTACCACGTTTTTATTAAGTCGCTTTCTTGTTTGTTTGTTGCTTTGTCCTTCCGGGCAAAATCTTGCAACTCAAATTGAACCCATTTCCCGATTAGCTATCGACTTAATATTTTCAGTACAGATCAGATCCAGTTGTCGATGCATTCTTACGCTATAGCTAGCTCTTCAGAGGCAATATGAGCCGCTATTTTCGACAATTTACATTTGTATTAATCGCTCAGATGTTTGATTTGACAGCCATTTCCTCGCTTTGCGAGGTGGCCCAGGGAAAGGAACTGGCCCCCCAACCCTGAATGTGTGAAACTCACATGCCTTTGGCTTAGTCTGAGGTGAGCTCTACCCTCACCTACCCCAAACCAACCTTCGGGTTGAAGCACTGAGTGAGTGAGTGAGCCATTTTACCACGTTTTTATTAAGTCGTCTAGTTTGTTTGTCCTTCCGACTTGCCATCTGACAAAAAGATCGCGAGCGGAAGGCGTCTGCTGCTCAAAATCGAAATGAAAGCGATCGAATTTCTCACCTTGCTAAAGATCGAAGGCAAAAGTTCTTAGCTTGAGTGAATGAGTCTCCGGATGCCTATGTATCTCGCCTTGCTTCTCATCGAGAATACGCTGCAATAATCCTTTGTACAAGGACTTGACCATCAACAACTTTGAGCGCATGGACGAAGCGGATATCGTCCACTACATTCCTCCGGAAACACCGGAGCAGCCGCAACTAGAAGAAGCTGCAGACATAAGGAAAGTGATAATAATATAGTACATATAGGACATTAGGACAAGGTAGGTTGGCAAGATGAAGAGTTGAATTTCTAATTGGGGGTTGTATACAAGCTCAGAACTTCCTCTTCAAACACGTTTTTATTTAAACTCACAAGAAGAAAAATATATAATACAATATATTAAAAAATTAATCTAAAAAACCACGTTTTCATTTAAACTAAAAAGAAGAAAATAAACCACCCTGCCTTGACCCAAGGTCCCACGATTAAATTTTACATATAAAAGACTACATGTTCCAAACCAAAAATGTGGTGCGCATCAAATTCAATATCTTGAATCAAACTCTTTCTCTGTAAATATTTATTACAATAGTAAAAGTAAAATCTCAAATATATGATGATGAATTTATATCACTCCACTGTCAAATGTAGAGCGTCAAAAAAATAGCCTCAGAGTTGAAGTATAATTCTAATACTTATGGCATTTCATATACCTTTTTCGACAATACGATTTTAATAGAGACAGGAGATGAACATGAGAGAAAAAACAGAAAACTCCATTCCTTAAAGCTACTTCTGGGGAAGTCACTTAATAATCAAGGCAGCTCAGGGCTCCATAATAAATAGATATTGAAATTGATGCGCACCACGTTTTTGGTTTTGAACATGTAGTCTTTTATCTGTAAAATTTAATCGTGGGACCTTGGGCCAAGGCAAAGTGGTTTATTTCATTCTTTTTAGTTTAAATAAAAACGTGGTGTTTTAGATTAATTTTTTAATCTATCGTATCATATATTCCTAGATGTGCAACTCAAAGAGTACCGGTCAAAGCATTGGCAATTGATTCTAAGTGGGAAACCGAGTGAGAAGAAAGGATATCATTCACCTCAATGACTTCTCCTGCGCACTTCTTCTCGCCTCGTGTTAAGAATTGAGGGAATGAAGCACCGAACTCCTTCGTTCGGTCTAGAAATATTTCAACGCGCCCTTCTGTCTTTTTTAACACACCATCGTTCCGTGACTTGGGAGCTGTAGCAAGTAGATGGCGCATCGATCGAAAGAGACAACAGACACAACGACGATGAAACTTTCTGAAGCCGGAGTTGACTTGGATTAAGTCAACATCGAATCGTTCTTCGCTGGAGAGAAAAAAAAGAGACAAAAAGTGATGGAGCAAGCGTTGACGTGGACCAAATTTTCTCGTCATTGAACGATCTCCGTAGGCTGAAAAAAGATGCTCGTGAAAAACCTAATCGAATGGTTTGCTCACGGCGATCATATCCTTGAGGTTATTTTTTCCCCTGGAATCGATGACGTTCCCTTTGAGGGCTCGCAAAACCTTGGAGGACGAGAAACGGCAGGAAAATACGATTGAAGGCCGACAGATATATGCTAGCTAGGTTCTATGGGCTATAGAGCATGACTAAAGGCGATTGACGATGCAAATCAAAGTATTTTTATGGTATGTTACCTCATATCATCAGAGCCTCCAAAATGATCTTATAGACCAGCCCTGGAGTAAAAAATTGAGTGAATTCACAAATTCACAGAATTCTGTGATTCATTATTCCAAAAAGAGGCAAATTATGGTGGTTCAATCTAACAGAGAATGGTTAGAAAATGACTGCAATACAGTTAGAGACGCCTAATTTCACAAGTGAATATTGAAAGACCCATTTAATAAACGAATCAATTCAACTGTGAGTGCAAAAGCTAAGTCTATGCTATAATGCGATATGCCATATGCGATAATGACATAATAACATAGCTAAGCTATGTTATTATGTCATTTTTCAATACTACGGTGCTAACTTAAATTTTATTATACTCTAAATAGTCATAAGAATAAGACTGGATAAGCTGCCTAGTGATTTTCAGCCACCCATAAAGCAATCGGAATAAACTGCCCATACCTAGGTACACAATGATTAAGCTCCTATTGTACATAATCACTATTTTGATTAGAATATGAAATTTCACAACAAAAATTAGGTTTTGCTTCAGTTTTCTTTGCTTTTTATCCTTTCATAAGATTTATAATGCTTTCTTTCCTTAAAGGAATAACTTTTTCTTACTATTCCCATACAAGCCACTGATTATTTTTTACTTCATTTTTTAATTCCTCGTTTCCCAATTACCTCTGCAGCATGCAGGGGAAACAGCAGGATTCTGCTTAATAGCAGAAGTTGAGAAAAATTGGTGATTAAGCAAACGCATTCAAGCAGAAGGCACTAATGTATCCACGTTTTCGTATTCCTGGCACCCATCCAAGTCTTACAGCTTTAAGGGACAAGCATTCTATGCCTTTTAATCTTGGATCTTCCAATACAAATTATTTTTTGAAAATTGACGGGAAAGTATCCCCACAGTAAAATTTTAATGATTTCCATATTTATCCTCAATACGAGGAAGAACATGAGACAAGACAATTTCATCGCTCCACCATTGCTGTTCATGCTCAACATAAGATGAATCGGAATTGCAGTCACGAATATTCAAAGGCGCAAAAAAATTATTCACTTTATATCGCGGTTGATAAGATTAACTTATAATGGTTTTTGGGCAGCATGACGTATGCTTCTTTGATTGGAAGCCTTCCTGGATTAGGTGGAACATAAAATCAAGGTCAAATAGATAATCACTAGCGCGTAGGAACAGTATCCATAATTGCTGCTTTTAGGCTGGCGTTTAATACTCGCAATTTCTCATTCAACGGCTAATTTAAGCCAGTGGATTTGTGCTAATTTAATGGATATTTATTTGTTTTCTGCTCTGCCGTGCTTACCTTTAACGTCTGCTGGTCCACAACCTTAATCCTTGTTGCCTGAGATTCATTCCTTGCAAAGGTCTTGACGGATCGGTGCATTCCTTCCAAAGCATTTGTGCAAATTTAATGGATATTTATTTGTTTTCTGCGCTTTTTATTTCGGGTTCAAGTGATTGGGGAGGAGATCACGAGATTCCTAATGGTGAAGGTGCAATTACTTTTCTCTTTCCGAAAATTCTGTCCTTGCCATTGCCTGCCATTGCCCGCCGGAGCGCAAGGGGTGGCTGCTTCTGTAGGCATTCTTCCTGGTAAGGTAACAAATCTTTCAAGTTTCTGCCTACGTCCAGTGTAGTCATGCTGGGTCATCTACTAAGCTACTCTTCATGGAGAAACGAACCACTTAATTTTGCTCATGAGGCTGAATACGTATTCCTGCCCACAGATCCTACGCGAAATCAAAGATATCTGACAAAGAATCAAAGATAACTGTAGAAGTGACCTCAAACATCCGAGGCGTACTTTGGTGTCTTCTTTTTCATGGGCTGTTGAAAGGATCTACTTAAGTTTTCTACTAATTGTTTATCACGATTCAAACCGTGGTTACAGCGGGCTGAATACGACTTCGTAGGGTTGAATACCACATTATAATAAATGAATGATGAAGTTTAAAAAATATATAAAAATATATTAAAGCTTGCTATTTTGTCTTTTTGATAAATAAAAAATGTTGATGATGTCACTTAATAAGGTTTGACATTAAAGGAGAGAGAAATATCTGAGAGATAATCAAAATGTTTTCGCGAATTTACCTCAACTCATTACATGAAAATAGGCACACTAGAGTACAAGAGCAAATATACCTTTTATTCAAGTAATAATGGCCTTCTTCCTGTTTGCGATTATATTGATTCAATCCACCATAAACCAACAAAGAGGCCTGAAATATAAATCGCAATTGTTCCATCATTTACAATTGTTTTGAGTCCAGCGAAATAAAATAATTTATGTGTATTGGAGGAGTCTGGCGCATAGCTGATTTTAGTTTTTCGGCCCTTTCAAGTCACAAGTAATGTCCATTAATAAAGGTTTTCTGAGATTATTGCAATGTTTGCTGTCTATGTTAAAGCGCACTTTTCAATAATTACTCTAGCTAGGTGGAATTTATAATCTTACGCTAATCGGCCGGCAAAAGACTATTTTTTCACTAATAAACTACCAGTAATATTACTCCTTCCCTACTTAGAATTTGCTAGAAATACTGCAAGCAAGGATAAACAAAAACTATGGATTAATATGAGAAGTAGGGAAATGGAACCTAAGATAATCATCGTTGGCGTTTGAAGAACGTGTGAGACTACTTTTACATTGATGTACAATGCTCATAAGTTAAGTTCTAAAGTGCATGTATCCATTAATTTTTGTATTCATTTCCCAAATACTGCTATAATTCACCGATCAATTCGAGGAAAATTTAAGTGCCAAAATTTTCGCAATACATACCATATTACTTATTATCACATATCATCTTCAATTATTGAATATATATTTATTGTTAACCAATGTCGAAAAGGAAATACTCAGTATTACACAGGAGCGCAATGCAGTAAAATGCACAGAACAATTTGTCATTCAGTGTAAAGGAAAATGAATGATATCGGTATTATCCAATGCACTACATATGGGATAAAAATACATTCATAACGCGCAAAAATATACCTACACAATGTCCTTTGTAGGCAAAAATAGAAATACTTTGGGTCTCATTTGGTTATTCACCACATCTAAGACTGCGAACGATAGAGGAAAATTTTAAAAATAAACAGAGATGACTCTCACCATAAATTCTAATGGAAAATATTTTCCTTCGATAGGTAAGGTTTAAAATGATGCTAAAAGTCGATTAAGGATGAGATTGGTCAATGTTTTAAAACCCAGGCAAACGTTTTCTTGCGCTCATGATGAGGAAACGTGAAAACGCACACAGCTCGTATAAGTTTTCCTCTTTATGCGAGCGTGAATGTGACAGAAAACGCGTTCATTTGAACTCGAAACCTGAGTTTCACACGAGTCACGTTCCCGAGAGCCACTGTCGATGCCGGAAATACATATCCGAAATTGCCCCGGATTCGGCCTCCAAAAAGAGTTTTCAACTTCGCTCCCCCACAAACCTTAACCACTCTAGCCCAGTCAAGGAAGTCAATTTCTTACCCTTAAGGGCTCATAGGCAGCGAGTTTTCCCCTCTTCCCTCCTCCACGCGAAGGACGGGGAGGAAGGGCGCGAAAGAGTTTTGCCGTCACCTTCAGTCTTTCCCCTCTCGTCCTCCGCGACGCCCCCACCGCTACCTCCCCCGCCTCCCCCGGTCCACCCGCACACTCTGCTTAATTTCCTCCATCCGGCCACGCACTTGATTACTTGCCCCCTCCCCGCCCGACACCCTCTGCCCTCCACCCTGATCCCATTGTCTTCTTCGGGCCGTCCGCCCCCCTCTCCCGTGAACGACCCTCTTCGAGACCCCCGCCGGAACCACCCCCGACCGGAGTGCTGACCGACCCCGCACTTACGCCGTGATTAGTATGACCGCCAGTACTCGCACAGACACCCTAACGCACCAAGTGCGCTCTTTTTAAGATACGTTGTCCTGCGCGCATGGCTGCATCTCGCCGCAGTTTCGCGAGTGGTAGGAGATTTCCATGAGCACAGGTGAAGATTCATATTTTGCCTATGAGTGACCAAAATATTCTTCACAGCACTGCGTCTCTAAACAGATGACAAATGAAATAGAACGATAACATGGGGAGAAACAACTTGATGGAATCAATGAAAAGGAATCGAGTCACAATGCATCATGAATGGAGAACGGTTTAATATTTTTCGATGTTGTAAATCACTTCAACGTAACTAATTTCGTCAGTTTCTTTCTTAATAAATGAAAAAGAACTAATAATAAACTAAAATACATTTATGACTACATTTTCACGGCACTTATCTTTGTGTTCAAGAGTATTTCTGGCTAATTATCTCTTGTCAGATATACAACACAACAGAGTTTTGTAGCTATCCATTCAAAATTCCATATTCTATAAAAGCAACCGACTTTGATGAACAATGTTCCCGAAATATGCCTAGCTTCAACATCGAAAAAATCCGATGTAATTTTATGTACATGTTGGTTTAATTGTCGATATAAACCTTCTCATTAAATTTAATTTCTCTCTATGCCTCGAATATATGGCATTATACGATTTTATATAGTGTTTTCCAGACCTCGTATTTTTTAACACACCAATTGTGACTTTAGTTTTTGAGGAAAAATACTAAACAAAAGTTTAACAAGTATCTAAGATCAAATGCATATTTTGGAGGATTTTTGATTCTTCAAGATCCTGTTCAATCAGCCATAACTGAAGGGCTGTATAATTGCAGATAACTTTTTTTCGACGAGGGAGTATAATTAATGGCGCATCTTATTATGCATAACAAAGCATACAACTGGCATCTACAAACCGTACATATATTCTGCTAAAAAGTTTTAAAAATATTAAAAAATAATATGGAAATTATTTTTTGGCATTCTTCTCCGCATGTTGTAATCAATTCCAATGTATTTCCTTCTTACACTTTAATACAAGCTTTTCCGTCCTAGTCTATTGAAATTGAGTGTTTTTTGACGAGTTATGATGGGAATCTCGTCATTGGATCATATGCTTGCATAAAGAAAGACGAGGGTATGATGCTTATTGATATTTGCAGCAATACATTCAATCCAACAAAATTCAAGGGAATAAATAAATGAGGTCTATACTAGCAAGTCTCATATACTCAACTAGAGAATTTTCATATACTTAGGCAGACTGACAGTAAATGGGCAAAGAAAAAGGAACTTTTCCTCAAGAGTTTGGCTATTTTATAATTGGAAAACCACTTGGCTTCGGATTAATAGTTTTTTGCGGTAAAGTCAACTAATTTGAAATAATTTTTATTTAAAAATAAAGACTGCATATGGGTCAAATACATTGGTAAGTAACCTTTCGCCATATTATGACTAATTCTCTGACGAAGAGTTATGATTTTAAAGGATGGCGTGGTAGATTAATACGAAGTCCGTATTGTTCCTCATGGCAGATGCAAAAAACGCCACATCGATTTCAGCGTAATACGGTATTTTTTTCAAAAAGCCTTACAATGAAGACGGGTGCATGCCACATTGTATTAGTGGTTGAAGAAACGAGATATAATAAAATGAGAAACTATATTACTGATGAGGATTGTTTTGAAAGAAGAGATAAATATTAATTCGCGAAATTCGACCGCCGTGAACCAGGATGAAGGTCTGACACAGTGAAAAGGGAACACGAATTCAGAAAAATGAGAAACTATATTACTGATGAGGATTGTTTTGAAAGAAGAGATAAATATTAATTCGCGAAATTCGACCGCCGTGAACCAGGATGAAGGTCTCACACAGTGAAAAGGGAACACGAATTCAGAGAAAATAATGGTACGCAGCGGTGCGCATTCAAATGTTTGCGTAAAGCATGCAATGAAAAAAGCATAAATATAATTAGGAAAAACTTCATTCATTCACCCAAAACTATAATACATGGAAGAAAATAAAATAGAGAATATGTAAAAGTTATTTTTTGAAACTCTCATGAGCATAGATAATCAATCTCAAAAAAGATATCCATTAATTCATCTCTTTCAATCCTCATGTAAATAAGAAAATACTATGCTTTAACCACAAATGGAAATCAGATTTTTTTCTCAACTTTTTGATGACTTCTGGCTTGTATTTTTACTCATATATAACGCTTTACATGGGATTAAGTCAGGAAATCCTTATTTTTCATCTCAACTGGATTAGAATTTTTGCAACGAGACCTTAGAGACCGGCTAACGACACTGATATTACCCTAGCTCACACATTTGCTAAGAAAATATCTGCTTAATTTTTTATTTGATACTTTATGGAGCAAACACATGTACAGTCCGGGATAAAGTGGATAAATACCTAGAGAGTTTTGAAATGTGGCTCTGGAGAAGTATGGGAAGCTAAAATTGAGCAAAGAGTGAGCAACAAGGAAGGACAGGCAAGGATGAATGAGGAAAGGAATATTTTAAAATCAATATGAAAGAGGAAGGCAAACTGGATGGGACACGTCCTGAGGAAATATTGCCTGCTGAAAAGAATACTATAAGAATGTATCAATGGTAAGAGAGCGAAGAGAAGACAAAGAAATCTGTTGTCAGATATAATGAATGGAAGGAGTTACAAAGAGCTGAAGGAGACAGCACAGGATAGACCAGCATGGAGGAAGCAGTTCAATTGAAACCAGTCTAAGGACAGATTCACCTTAGAAGAAGATAAAATTGCTTCTGAAGAATATATTTCCGTAACCACTAAGATTCATTTATTCCTACCGAGAACAATGCTAAAACTGATAATAGCATTACTGCAATCGTTGTGTGGGATAATTCATCACATTACGTGATTTCCGAGACTTTCATATTGATATTATCCACTCGAATAAACATTTGACGAGTACTTGAAGAAGAACATTGAGTGCATTTGTAACTTGTCAGGTAGGATATTAAATTATTTCAAGGCTGATATTAGGTATCAATCAAAAGGGGATGAAATCCTTTAAGTATTAATTGAATAGAACGATAACGAGAATAAAAGATGACATACCCTGATTTACGGAAAAATAGTTTGGAAAGATACGATTGTCTTTTTAGTTTTGAGCCAATTTTCAATTCAAAAAGAAATGGAAATGTTGAAAGCCATAACAACGAATCATCGACCAGGAAATATCCTTGGCACAAGTGGGCACAGGCGGGTAGGGCTACTTAAAATATTACAGCTAAAGACCCAATCAAATCCGCTTTTCAAGACAATGAATCAATTTGAGAAGCTCTTTGTTTCCTCCAAACTCTAAAACACTTCTCCAGGAATAATACTCAGCGAAATTGAAGAGCACTAGAAACAAAAACTTATTTCTCAGAAATTCAACAAAAACGATTCATTTTCAAAACGAAAGAGATTTATAAAAGCATGGACCAAGACTATACTTGAAACATTAGCGTCCGTTTACGTAATGACTATGGTATTGAAGAAAATTCAACATTAAACTTTTTTCCTTATAATTTATCCTGACTTATGCATGATAAAAATAAGCTAAAAATTCCCCGTATAATAGAGATGAATGAATGCATAAGCAATTAGGGAGGTATTTCGAACAGTAAATGGCACTCATGCTTCATACATAACAACCTACTCCGTCAGGCAGGCATGCAGGGTGACAATAACCCTTTCCTAGCATCAACTCCAATTTTACTGAGTGAAACATTTGACAGAGCCGAATAATTTTGTTAAATTCATAAACTGTTTATAGGGCAACGCCTAAAATTTTAGGTGATTAGATATGAAAATACTATCCTTTTTTATCAAAATAATGAGTAATTTTCTATATTTATCCATATATATCCAGACTTCAAACCCTTTTAAAAATTATAATTTACTTGGAATCTCTACCATGCAGACAAATGCTTTTTAATTCATAGATGATTTAATGAAGAGGACATCCAACTTTGTGAGAAGCAAGGATTAAGGCTAATTTCTACTCGAAACTGATGAAAAACTTAACTCGTCCTCTTCTAGAAAAAATTGTATCAGCGAGAATTAAAGGACTCTTGAGAAACATTTGAGGTTTAGAGTGTAATTTGTTCAAGGAAAGAATCACTTCCTTGTTTGGAAAACAAATTTAAAACATCTTTACTTTAAAAACGATGTTGAGAAATTCCAAAGTGCCATGATCGCTTCCTGCTTTATATTTTGCAAAGTTTTTTCATTGTACTAACGATAAGACACAACAAAATAGAAAATAAATGGAAAACAGCATCTCTCAATTTTAATCAATAAGCATTAAGCGATGCAAATGAGATTTGATAGACATAAACAGAGACAAAAACTTTTTTTTAGAAACCACCTGAAATTTTACCGAGTGAAACATTCAATAGAGTTGAATAATGAGACTGAAGTCATAACTTGTCTCAAGGACAACGCTTGAAACTAAGGGTGATTAGATATGAAAATAATTTCCTTGAGTATTAAAATAACGAGTAATATTTTATTCTTATCCGTATTTATCCAGATTCTTAATCCTTATAAAAATATTTATTTACTTAGGATCAGTATCGTGTAAACAAATATGTTTTTATCACTGATGATTTAATGGAGAGGACATTCAACTTCGTGAGAAGCAATGATTAGGACTAAATTCTACTTGAAGTTGATGTGAAACTTAAGTAGTCCTCATCTGAAAGAGATTAAATTGAAGATATGAGAGAGAAGTAGAAGACTCTTGAGAAACACTCGAGGTTAAGAGAGTGATTCGTTCAAGGAAATAATCGATTCCTTGCTCGAAAAACAAATTTAATGCATGTTAATTTTAACAACGACGGTGAGAAATCCTACAGTGCCGTTGCTACCTGCTTTGAAAGATTTTTATATTACTAATGATAAGAATGAAAAGAAATGGAAAAGAAGCTTAATTATCTCAATTCCAATCAATAGGCATTGATAGGATGTCAAATGCTTTAAATATACAGAATATCACTCATTAAAGCCAACTGTGAAATAAATAAATACCCTTTATGGCGCTCTAGTAAAACCGTGTTAAAAAGAGAAACGTGCATTTACAATTTGCATTATTGTTCTTAGAAACTGAAACACTTTTTTTATGTATCGAAGTATTTATATGTCCTAAAATTCACTGTTAAATTTACTGCACATGAGCGGTACAGAAAAAGGAAACACTCGATGGCATATTCACAATCAATAGTTTCTTGCGCATGTTTCCTACTCATTTTAAAATCTGTTGCACCCGTTAGATAGCCATGGGGGCCCTACAGCCAGGGGTGGGCAAAACACACCTTAACACGCAGCACGATGCCGTTCACCCGAAGCAGGTGACAGACAGCCTTATAAAGCGTGGTACTGCCGCACCCAGCAGGCCGAGCCCACCGAAGAAGCCGCACGCTCCAGACTTCGCAGCCCATAATCACCACCTGATGCTCGGCAAAGAGAGTGCTCAGGGCCAGCGTGGCGGGGAAAGGTAGGGGCGGGACAGCCAGCCAGTTTCAGGAGAGAGAGTATTTGGGCGTCGAGGTGAGAGGGACAAGCGGACGACTGTCTTCCGCAAAGGCACACCACTGGCTCCCTCACTGGCTCGCTTAGATTAGTGCCGCCGAAAGCAAAACCCACCCGGATTCCAGAACGAACGCCCCGTGCTAATAGAATCCTTGTCTCTCCTGCAAGAACTGCATGCCATAAACTGAAATAGTAGACGATCTCAAAATTGATCTATGCTAAATAGTATCCTACACACATCACCTTACTTGTGAAACGGAGGAAAAATTTAGGAGACGCACAGCCGCGGCTTACTTCTTTGTTATCGGGTAAGAATTCCAATATGTAGCATCTACACAGTAGCCTAGAAACTTGGGCATGAACTAGTGGATACATCAGAAATTAGGTTGGTGTGCTACCTGGAGTCTTACCTCCCAAAACTAAAAGCTCAAGCATGAACCTTTGGATCTGGTAGGGATTTCCAAATGGAAACTTCAATCTACAAATAGCAATATCTATTTTAGATCATTAGTCCATCAGTCTATTTGGGTTTTAAACATAAAACCTCACTGCACTTCTTCACTTTTCCACAAATGATCATTCAATTTTCAACCTGTTATGCATGCACGTACGCACGCAACACGATTTTACTCTCAGTGTAACAAACGACCTCAACATCTTTCCTATGATTCCGTATTTGAGCTGAACCTATGTGTTAACAAAAAATAATTCATTTCTTTCTTTCTCCCAAGATAATTTAGGAGGTACCAAGTCTCTCATTGAAATATATGATGATTTTGTAATGCAACTGACGCATTCCATGTGTGCAAGAGCATGTGTGCTCTTAAAACTATTGATATTTCTTTTTTTACAAGTAACATTCTAGTCTCTAGCAACAATAGATTGCTGTCAGGGATTATGTTCTCTGTCGATAATTTACTATAAAAGCGGACTTGAATACAATTAAATATCCATTAAGAAAGAAGATAAGATTCACATGTATCACATTTTGTAAAATACTTGGGATTTATAGTAACAATAGATTTGGCGTGTGAGAAACGTCCGGCAGTGCATCAAAGAGACAAATATTTATTCTCAAGTAACTGAGCAGCGATTCTTTTCCTCGAGGCTAGTACCCAATATCCAAAATTGCCCTGTCTATTTTCAATCACCCTGACGTGTCCTAACACATGTAGAAATTCTTGGAGGATACAAAAAGACCAGCTGTTCCCGTTAATGTTACCTATTATAAAAGTTCGACCACTCGTAATTTACAAATACGTGCGGCACTGCCGCATATGAAATAATTGAACTGATGTTTTGAAAAAAGTGTTTCCGAGTCATTCATCACCAGCTTTAGAGGTGACATGAGAAATAGAAAGAGATTTCATTTTTCTGGATCACCAAAGAAACACATATATTTGAAAACCTATGCTGGATCCCGATGGAGACTAAAATGCAACACTTAATGGCTAAAATGCTTGAAGAAATCAGATAACGCGAGCTTCAAAAGAATACGAAATATTTTAGTTTAACTCTTATCTATGTATTTAAAGCTGATGGAGGAGAAAAAAATAGAGGCTGGATCTATCTATAATAGAAAGTCAAGTAATAATTTTTTCTTAGCACCATTAGTGGCAAAAGCTGATCGTCGGCGTTTCTATCCACTCTTCCTCCCTCACCTATCCCCTAAGGCGCAAATGACCTTAGCCGTCGGTCGCCTCTCCAAATATCCTATCCTATCCTTGCATCTACCCGATAATGTAATCCTGAACCAGCTTCAAATTTAGAAGAACCTCTCACCCCGTCATAATTGTAAGCATCTACTGTCAGCGCTTATTTTTCCTCATATTGATTATTGCTGCCCTCTGTACCACGATCTTATACAAGAGCTAAACGCAAAGATTAAAAAGCTATTAAATATGTACTTAAGATTTGTATTTAACCTTATAAAAAGAAAATAATATTTTCCCTTATTTTACTAATCTTGCATGGTTGAAAGTCAAAACTTGAAAAAATATAAGTTTGGGACGTTTTTGTTTTGTCTTTTCAAACATTAACAACCTGGATATTTACTGCAATTTTTTTCCCGTCAGAGAGACGTTGTAAATTGTTACAGCCAGATTGGCTCCCAATTATTTAATCACCCCTAATTATAGAACGTCCACTTACCCAAGATTTTTTTGTGTTGCTGAGTCAAGGAGCATTACTCTGAGGCATGAAATATTACAAGGAACAGTTATGGTACAGTATTCCTAAGCACATAAAAGATTCCACCTCACTGTGTATTTTTAAGATAAAACGTTATCACCATCATTATGTCCTAGAAACGGAAAATCAAAAATATTTACCCCATGAGTTATTGTGTGATAATTTATCGTTTCCCTATTTAATGTGTTCCCACTTTTTCTAAAACAATTATTAGTAATGTATTAGCTCCATTACTATACTTTATTTTTGTGTATTCTTAGTGGACGACGAATGTCCAAGAGCAATAAATATTTCTGTATTCTTTACACTAATCTCCCTTTTTAAGGTGGTTTAATCTTTAAAGATCATACATGTCATTTTATTTATAATATAGATGTTTATAGAAAAATGTCTTCTAGTGGATATAATTAACAAATTTGTACATTTTCATGCTAAGTTCCTCGCTCATGGAACTTGAAATTACATTGTGTTCAATGGAGGGGTTGGAAAAGAACGAGGAGAAAGGCAATTTCTCTATCTAATAAGAATGACATTTTCATATAAATTATTTTAAAAAAGCAAGAATTTTTGAAAAAATAAGTAAGTAAACTAGATACATCTTACCGTCTTACTTTTTGAGCTATGAGCTAATAACGGCGAAAATTGAAATCCCAATACGGTAGTTTCATAGCAGTGGCGCTGCTATCGGTGCTTATGGCTGTAGAACGGGGTTCATTAAATATATATTTGTGGAATAACTGCCATTATTTTGCATTAGTTTCGGGTTTCCATCGCTATAGCAGATGATCAGTAAAAGCAGACTTATTAAAACCATCTGAAAAAACGTCGGAATGTAGTAGTTATTTATACTCACACAGACTCAGTGGAACCATCTTAAGGGTGCCACCCTTAAACCCGCGGGTATGTGTGCCTGCGTCGGCTCTGAGGGTAATACGTACGAGTAAATTGACAAAATCCAGTGACTGAGGCGAAGAAAAGTCCGAGATCGGTAGAACTGCTAATTCTGTCCACATTTATTTGGTATGAGGTAGCTAAGCGGCAATGGCTGCTGGAGCGATGACTCCGGACAAAAGAGTGTTGAGGAAAGGAGTTTCCACGGAGTGTGGAAGGAAACCGAAAATGTATGCCCACCTCAAAGTTTTCATTGGAGAAGAGAAGGGGCGGGCAGCATTGATGAGGAAAATCCTCCCAAGCGAGAGCTAACGATTGGTTTAAGGAAGTTTCTTCACGGCTTCGCGACAGTCTCGTTTCCTTGAGCCACTCAGACCCGTGGGCTCCGCACTCGCCACTTTTTCCAAACCAATTCATTCCGTCCCGAACACTTCCGGTTGCGCGGTTCGGAAAACTTCAATAATCCCCCGAGGAGAAACGCTGTATTTCTACTCCCCCCCAGCAATTGTGCGCCCACATCCCGCCTGTGGGAGACGGGTCCCCGCCCTTCCCACATAAAAAAATAACCGTCCTCCACCAACCCCTCAATCTCTGCCTCTCGGAACACAACGAGAAAGTATTGATAATCTCCGTTCACGAGTTTCCTTTTGCCCGGAACGGGTCCCCCTGTTCCAGCCATATGGCCGCAAAACTCCAGATTTCACCGCCGAGTGCCCGAGACAATTTTACGTCCGGGCATTTCGCCTTTATTCCGTCAATTTATTTACTTTTTTTAACCCGGCCCTCGCCCCCGACCAACACCCGCTCCGGCTCAACGAAAGATATATAAAAAAGTACAAAAACGAGGATATCCTCGGTAGTGAGGGGAAAAAAAGGAATCTTTTCATCAGCGGGGAAGTGCGGGTGGTCTCTTCATTCGCATCAACCACCCACCAGCCCTCCTCCCCCGCCCACCTGTGCTACCACTCACTCCTCCCCCCCTCGTCCACACACTCATTCTGAAAAATCTCTCCCCTCTTACGGACCACGACCACTCGATTCCGCCTTCCGCAAAAACCTTCCCTCGTTAGCCGACCCCATTAAACCCAGCCCCACGTGCACCGAGTCAAATTGGTCACCGCCGTTTGATACGGAGCGGCAAATGCGTGAGTTTTTTCACTAGGCGAATTTTTTTTTGCATTTATTCCATCTTTTTTTTCCGCCTCGCACAAGGGAGCCGGAAGGTGCGGCTCTCAGGCCGGGGAGTGACCTAAGGGAAGCTGCGACTTTCAAGAAGGGTTCGGGGTGGGAAAGGATACGCCGGCACGATACGCGTGGGGGATAAATGAGTACTTATCGCCGAGACTGAGGGTGGGAGGCGGCTTGGGGTCACGGACACCTGCACCCGGGTCCCTTTGGAATCCAACTCCGCGATCCTTCAATACAAGTCTCACAAAATTCTCATTCAATCTCGTTAGTATTCTCTCTCGAAGCCTCCCACTCCTATTGGTGAATAATGTATCCCTTCCGTACTGCATTCCTAAAGATGAAGGAAGTTGCAAAACTATAATGATGGGGTTTCATTCATCCAATGACTGGATCTTCTGCTGCCTTCTATTCTGCTATCCCCTATTTTACTTCCTATGTCTTCATTTTTAAGTCAGTCGCAATTGGTCTATGGATTCCATTTTACCGTAACTTGGTCATTCTTTCTGTCCATTTTTTCTTCTATTTCAGGTATGAGTATGTTACAGAAAAAGAACAATACGTTTATCTCCTCTACTTTACCAAGATGTAATTGAACTCATAGTAATTTTTTCCCTCGTTTTTGGTGTTTCTTTTTCGCTATTTAGTGTTTATTTACACGAAGAATTTTAAATATTTTCTGCATCTTTTTCATTGAATCTTGGAGGTTCAAATCTCCACCATATCTAACGTCTAAAATAACTTGGCGAGGCCGTTGAAGCACATATTACCCTTCTTACGTTGCCTCTATCAATTCTTTGTCCCTTTATCCTCCCTTCTCTGTACACCAGCAGCCCTTTGTTAACAAATATATAACAAATTAGCTATTCAAATTGGTATTTTATTAGAATTTATCTAACTTATAGCATCTAAATGCTGACCTAAGTCACTCAGATTAATCATTCATGTGAGGCCAAAAAATCTCAAATAATTCTAGTTTTGCAACATAGTTATGGTGAAAATAAAGAAAATTGCCTTTGCTCGAGGTTAATCAAAAAATATGCGTTAACTTCCATATAGTGCGTCGATGTAAATGGATAGAGTTTTGAAGCTTAGATGGACTCCTTAGATTCCATGGGTCAATTATTTTGACATTTAAATACATTCTGAAAGTTTTAAAATAAATATTCATAACGCCAAATAAACTAAAAAAACTCCTTCCATGCTTTAATTGGAGCTAGCCGAGAATGGGTCGCCGTCGCTCATAAGTTACCGTCTTCCACCAGCACATCTTCTCACTAACGTTGGTTGCTCGATTTCCTCCCAACCTTTACCCTACAAATAATTGCTTGTCAACGTGCTTCGACTGACGGAAAAATCTTTTTCTGCGGACTACATGTCATGACTAGGGTGCTTGATAAAGAAAAATAATTAAAAATTTAACAGTGAGATAAAAGAAATAACGGCAAGGTCCATTACTGCATCGGCCACTCCTCGAATTTTTGCCGAATCGGAGCGATTTGCGGTCACGTCGCGTCCTCCACTTCGCATGTTTCATTCGAGAAAGGTTTTGCCCACCTCCCCTCCACCCCGCCAACCCACCCACCTACCAACTACCATACGCGCCCCGACGCCGAAATTGCATATTCAGACACTCACCACAATTCACGGAGGAGACATATGGTTCGAATTTGCATTGAACGCGATGCGAAAAAAAACATGCCTTACTCCGACTACTACTGTGATGGATTAAGGCATGTATTCCACCGGGATTTTATTCAATTTCCTTGATGATGGTGATAATAGCGGGACAATCTAAAAGTGAATTTATCTATTCTTTTTCGGCCACATGATTATATTTTCTTTCCAGAAAAAAATTTTACGTCATTCAAAACTCGCTCACTTTTATTCTGCATGAATGATAACTTACAGTCGTTGTCCATATTACAATGAACGCCATTAGCTGGGACGCATTGCAGGCATGCTTATTTACCAAACCAGTATGTATGTGAGCATGGTAATATTTTTTCTACCGCATGATGACCTTTAATGAAATTACCTCTAAACTATCACGAGTTACAATCTTTAATTCAAACTACCTAACATGACTTAATTTTGCTGAGCGCAATTGGATGAATTAAATCTAAACTCAGAGGGCTAGAAGAATGACGATCTTTAAATCCTAGCGAAATAAAAACGCCTTAGAATTTTGAGATATTACGCACCGTATTTTACCGAAACCTTATGTTCAAAGCAATTAAAGCACTTTTATTCCGTATTATCGATCGGTGGAAATTATGCGTCGTTAATGGTGCCGCCTAACGAATGTAGACAAAATGATTCTCTTGGGGATATCGTCACGATGAAGCTTCCCAACACCGTCGGATTAATAGGAACGGTATTTTCACCCCTTTTTCGCCCTGCATACCAAAATATTTGGAGAAGCATCAGTTCCTGTTTCTCTACCCTCTAATTTTTGATTAATTTATAGATAAGTTATAAACACTTTGCCTAATACACAAAGAGATTTCATTTGTATCAGACTCGGCGTTTAAACATCCTAAATAAAATACCTGGTGTTACTTGAAATGCACTAGAGTAATATAAAAATGTAGTTTAAAAATACATACTTTTGAGGAAAATTTCAATGTGTCCGATTTTTATATCGAGATTGATTTTAGTGGATACGGGCCTCAAAGCGAAACGATGATTTCTTTCAACTTGCCTGCAGGGTTAGAGGAACCGAATAGCAAGCCAAACCGCAACGTACACGATATTGCATTTTGCTTCACCTCACCGCTTGATCGCCCTCCCGACCTAGCCATTGCATTGCTTTCCCGGCCAGGTTCCATGCTCAACCTTCGCATTTTCCCGCGAGGGTGCAGAATTCATGTGGCTCGTTTGAGCTCCGGCGCTCGCCCTCGGGAGACACTCGGGCTCAGGGCAGATTGAGCATTCACCATGGGCACAAGAGGCGGTAATCTATTTTCCGGTTCCGTGTAGTACGGGGCTCTGAAACGATAATATTTTCACCTCCTGCACCAAGCTAGACTATGCTGCTAGAATACATTTAGAGACCACGAATAAAAAGTTTCTTCGATATCTTTGTTCCTAGAATTCATGCTTTTGAACAGCTTTATATAATCGTGATAAATACTTACGTGATATCGTACCATCAGAAAATATGCGATGTAACTTAATATCATTGCTCGCGTGATGTCTAAATTTGCTAATTATTAGAACAAATATATTGATGGCTGAATATACCAAAGAAAATAATAAAATAAATTCGGTTCGAATACAGTGAAACATTTGTATAAAAATAATACTATTCCTGTATACTAGAGAGTAACACTTTCCGGCAAGCCATATCAATTTTTGCAACCCTGATTACTCATGGCTAACAATGAAATAAGTTAAAGATTGAATATTTACACCTCTCAGGCTAAGTTTTTCTCTTGTCCCGTGCTTGAAAATATATGCATCACACCAGTCTTCTATCGAAGTTTTTTGCTCAAAGCGATGGCATTGGTTCCCAAAAGTTGTTGATTGACGTTTCTAAACATCTAAATTGCGGTATTTTTAATAAACTCAGGCAGTGAATATGCTTCCACCAAATTATAGATCCATCACGTCGGGAGATATACTATAAAATACCATTATAAACAATACTATGAGAGAATTCTTAATCAGTCATGATTTTTCAACAAAGAATAAGTAATGTCTGGCAATTCATGTGCAAAGTATGCAGCAACAATAATAAATAAAATAGCCATAAAGGCGTTTGCAATTCTTTTTCCCCACGTCGTAAACGTGTGTAAGCAGTGGCTATGCTGTCACTCAAAATAGCTGATAGGTCATTCAATCATAGGCTATTCAATCCTAAGGTTGGTTGGCTGCAGCCCTCCACCCTTCCACATCTAATTTTGTTACCCTATTGAAAGATACAGACAAAAAATAGCTCTAAATCCATACGATTAGAGTCAAGAAATAATTTGGTATCAGTGATTTAGTACAATGTAGAAGATAAAAATATACTAAGGAATTGTACTCTAAACTAATCCATAAGTTATACACATACATTAATTTTGTCTTCGGTGACACTTCTAACGGTCGTAATTCATACAGGAGCGTTGCGGGGTAAAACTCCTTAGTGAATCATTCTATCATAAATATTTCGAATTATTTGAGCATAAACTTATTCCTCAGAGTCCTTGAAAAGAGGTGATAGATATAAGTTGGATTTCACAACTCATTTAAAGCAATTGCCTCTTATCTTTTCTTCCTTTAATAAGTTTACTAAGCGTTATAGACTATTTACTACATTTAGAATATAATTTTTTGTTCCATGAAAAGATCGCGTAAGTTGTTGAAATGGATGGTCCAATTTTAGTGCTTTGAACTTATCCATATGGTAAGGTAAATTAATTTATTTTCCAAGATTTGTTTGCTAGTCATATTTGAAAAATATATACAGAGATCTTAGTGGTGAATCTGTGCAAAAGATCTTAACTTTACCCATCTTACTATTACTTACTACTATCGTATTAACAATGCCAAAGCATTAGTTTAACTGGAAGTGACTAGAGGTATCTGTTCACAAACTAATAATATGTCTCAGTAATTTGGTGATTGCTGTTTTTTTAGAAACGTGGAATTAGCGTTTTAATTCTTCCGTAAATTCGAAACTGTTAACGCACCACCAAAAAAAAACGCGAACTTTGCTCTCACAACAAATACATTTGAGAACTGAAGCATATCAGCATGATCTGCTTCAGAGGCTCCATCTCTCGGGAGATTTTACCCCAAGACAGAATTAAGCACGCAAACCAAAGCGAACACTTTTCTTATACCTTTTGGAGCACGTTTTTATATTTTATTTTAATTTCACCGCACGCTTAAACTCTTACCAAACCAAAGAGGCCACCACCTCCACGCTCCAACTCCCTCCTTCTCGGGGAATGCCTCGACGAAAATTTCTTTTTCTTCAAATTCTGCTCCACCAATGATTCCCGAGTCGACAGGCGGAACCATGTGCACGGAAAAACACTGGTTGCTCCTCCGTAAATCTCCATTCCTTCAAAGTATCAAGAGAAAACTCTAGTGGGGAAAGCCTGCGGGGACCCTCCAAAAAATCTTGAGAAGGATTTTATTTGTCCCGGGTACACATTCGAAGACAGAAAATAAAAGACAAAAAACGAGATAAGCGAGAGATCAAATGCTCGCACGAACGCACCGGCTCCGTCGGCGGTGCATTCAAACTGAGTAACCACGTGTCTTTGAGAAATGCGCCTTTATTCTTTCAGTCACCTCGCGTTCCCGTTTTGTGTGCGTGTGCCGTCGCGCAACCCGTCGCAAATTGCAGGCTTCGTGCCCCTGGGCTGTCCCCCTCCGACCCTGCAGGTCTTCAGGCACAAAGCTTCCGCTGAAAAAGGGGCTCGAAAGCTTTCATCACCCTCCCCCCACACCCTTATAACCACCTGCCAAGGGGTTGGTGGGACACAACAATAATCCAAGACCGTCGACACACGACGGCGCGTTTTCTTCTTTCCTACGAGTCTGAGTGGAACAAATTGATACCAAAAATTCCAGGCAAACGACGTCAACTCCCCCTCTCAAAGATCCATCGCAAGATCTCTCACTTTTTTCTCACTGAGAAATTGATGTGGAGTAAGAACTAAAATCTAAATCAATGATCTTCAGTCGGTGTACAGCAGTATACAACGGCATGGTAGGAAGAAGTAATGACATCTGATGTCGCACGGAAAAACATTTAATTGTTTGGAGATCACATTACCACATAGACGCGTTGTTTGTTTTCTTAAGTCATCTGGATTATTAAAAGAGATACCGGTTCAAATAAACAATATTTCTACTTACTGCTAATCTTATCATCATCCTATGCATCTCTTTTATTGGTTGAATGCACGACTGTCCATTTCGTGCATCCCTATTCAGATTTTTTTCTGCCCATTAACCTTGTTCTGTGGGCTCATCTCTCCTAAGCAACTACCAGTCTTTATCCTAATGACTCTCCGCACTCTCTCTTTTCTTACAGCTCTTTTGCTCATTAAAGTAAACTCTATTTCATGTCTAATTCTTTATACCTTATCCATTTAATATATACTTTTTAAATTTATTGTGTGCTTGATGTCCATGGGTTTCATTTTCTTCTCATGACCATGCTATTACCTATATATTCATAATAAAGTACTTATGACGTATTTCATCATTCTCAATATTTGTACTTGATGCAGTCAACTAATGAGGGGATAAGCAATTAAATTGCCGTAACATGAAAATTGACACAAAACAGGTAGGTTCTTTACCCAGAAATGTATTGGAATAAGTCCCTACCGCCAATAGCACCAATAACGCTTTGAGTATTTTGAAATTTCCTAAATATGAGTTGAGAACATTGCGTTGCAAAATTCTAAAGGTATAAACTCTATGATACCTTGTTTTACAGGAACGCATTCCGTGTCTTAACTATTGAAACACAATTGGTAAAAAGTATTACTCCGGGATATTATTTAAAGCTTTAAATGCCACACGAATAAGCCATGCATTAAGAAGTTTAGGCAGTTATCATGTTTATAAGACATAAGGCTTTCCAAGAGAAAGCTTTGAATGTTGGCTTGGGTTTCTAAGCTCTTGGGTTTCTAAGGTGAGTAGCACCGACGTTTCGAAGACATAGTCAGCCATTTTCCACAGAGCGAAAAAGGTTGTGATTCCCCCTAAGGATGATGGCAGACTACAACATCGAAACGTCGGTACCACTTAATATTACCTCATCAGCCAGTTTGAAACACGAGAGCTCCAACAGATATTTATTCCCTTATTTAAACCGCATTTCTTACAAGCAAATTCAGGAATTTTAATCACACCCGGGTAGATTACCTTCACCTTAGAAACAAAAACCAAATGTTCCTGTTCCTTTTTTGAGCTTTCAAAGATTCTCTTGCATAGATATTAAACATTTGACCTTAGTGAAGCGTCCTGAGCTGTTTGTTTCCCTTCACGACTCTGAGTTGGGGACGCGACCGCAACTACTACGGCCGAAGTGAAACGGTAGGTTGGTCGGAGGGTCGTCCCTTCACCATCAAATACTCTGTAACTTGGGAGCGTCTGTATTTCAATGGATTCTCTGCCTTCTAAATAAGTTTGCTTAAGAATTTGTACCAGATATTATTTACAGTTCGAGAATATATATGACTGTAATAGCACTCGAGTGGAACCAGTTCTTCAAATTGAATGATGATAACATGCGAATTCATTGAAAGTAAACACGACGTATAATTTTAAAAATAGCAAACTCATACTACGATGATACCTTGCGCATGAATTTTACACAATTTTTGGATATTTCGAAGTTTTTACACCTAATGGCATGACAAATTGTGAAGAAGTTTGCAGAAACAGATGACTGCAAACAGGCCATTTGATCTGATTTCATTTTGGCAGGCATGGAGGTCAAACTAACTCTGATAGTAAAATAGCATCTATTTGAGTGTAAACATCGTGAAACACTCATAAAAATATGACTACCGGCAAGTTACTGCCTGCCAAAAATCGAATGTAGGTATATTAATTTGTTTTAAAATCACCGTCTATCTTTCCGTTCTATATTCAGGCACACGTGAAGGTGAGAAAAGTCTCGTAAGAATATGAAAATAGAAATACGATAAGGGTTGCACTAGATAAGACGGTGCAGTTCGTACTATACAGGGTTATTGTCAATCACATCTTGATGTGAATTAGTATGGAATGATTACACATTCTTTTATTTATTCCACTTTTCTCACTTGACTATTAGTTAAATGCAGATTCTACTGAGTGAAAGTCTCCTGAAATATTCAACTGACCCCATATGCAAATAGATCATGCTCGGCAACAGGGATTAATATTTGAAAGAGTGACTGCATGCCATAATGAAAGCAGTAATGCTATCATATAGACAGCATCAATAAACTCATAGTCTAGTGGATTAAATACGGTCCTATAAACTAGCAGCGGAGACGGCCAATGAACTGTATTCTATCAGAAAAATACCTCTCTTTTTACTAATGGAATTTGAACGGGAACTTTGAGTATGGATAGTACGAATACTGTAAGGCCCCGCTTTTGTTTTGAGCAAGCAACTTAAACCATTTACAGATATCACAATCCCTCTCCTTTAGCCATAGCCGGTAAATTATAGAAATTCTACCATATTACGGGTTTCCAAATGCCCTTGGAACTCATTCGTCAAATTCTCTCTTCGCACATAACTAAATATCCATCCGTACTCAAAGCAAATATTTATTCATGTGACCACCGTTCCAATTATTAACAATCATAAATAATAATATATCAATTCATGCGCCACTTAATAATTAATGTGAATAGTAAATTAGTGAATTTAATGCGATATCCATTTTATAGTAGCCGTAATGGCACTCTCTCAACGGCCTCTGAGTGTACCAGCCATAAGCCTTGTGAGCCAGCAAATGTTAAAAGATTCTTTTGAAGTAAAAGTTATTGTTAGCGACTATAAAAATAATTAAAATGAAAGTAAATTTTATAAAACAGAAAGCCATTTGTTTCTTTTCAAGCAGTTTTAACAGTCATCACTGACGTTCATCTCTTGTTATTTAATCTTAGGGCATCAGTATTTATCAACTCTAGCCAACTTGTATCACGATTTACACCAACGGCTTCTACATATATGAGCAAGTATATCATTGATGTGCACCTCAATCAATTTAGAAATATCAACATAATCTCCAGGCTCAGAGAAATTCTTTTCTACAAAGCAAGAAAGGCAGCAATTATTTTCTACAAAGTCTGCTGTACTAAGCCACTGAGTAATTTCGAAAAAATGGTAATCGATCAAAATATTGGTTGCAACTCATGTAAATTTAAAATAAAATCACTAATAATTCATGTAATGCAAGCGCCAGTGCGAGTATAGGCTATCTCAAGAACGAAAATGTGGCTCTACCAATGCCGGATTGGTGCAGAAAGCCGACGAGTATCCTAATCTACTATTCATTGATTCGGTTAGCGAGGAAATTCAGCAATGATACTGAATGACGAAGGCAGTATAGAAATGATCCGCTGTTGATGCCACACTAGAATTTGTAGAATGTTGTATAAAGCATTTCACACAAACTTCAAATAAAATTTTCACTTTCATTATATTTTAATTATTATTGCACTTTTACTTTCTACGAAAAATGCATTGAGGCCATATAAAGGTTCTACCTAAAAATCTGTAGTTTATAAAACGCAACAGAGTTAAGAGCAAGATTTATAATTATAATTAACAGAAAAAGACATTGGAAAAAAATCACTAGTGGATTTTGGCATCTTAAAAAGACCAAAAAACATCACTAGGGCGTAAAATTACAACCTCATAAAATGGGTAAATTCACATTTATTTATGCTCATTGAAAGTGATTCCCACTGCAATAACATTCAAAGTATGACTCCCGTCAAACATTGAAGATTTAAGTACACACCTTGGATGGCTGACGTTATATGTCTAATTCCTAGATCCTCAACGAAATCCGACTCGCGCTACGGTATACGTGCTTCAAAAGGCCTGGATTGGCTTCACCGTGCAAATGGGAGTAATTGCAAGGCGTCATTTGGAAGCAGTCGCCCATATCAGTTTTCCCGGCATTTATCTCACTTTGCGTCACTCGGCCCAGACGTCCATCTCTGGACTCCGCTCACCAGGCACGTCTCCTCGGTCCTCGTCCACCCATCTGTACCCCCACCCCATAACCCGACACCCTGCACCCCCCCCTCCCCACCATCTCACAATCTTCCCTTCGCACACACTTTTCATAACTCATTCCGTTCCTTTATTACATTTCCTCTTATAACTTTCTCCCTCCGGCCTACACGTCCTGTTCCCCTGTTACCTTCAGGATTAGAGCTCACCGTATGAAGTAAGCAGTAGATTCATGTGTGCAGGCAATAAAGGAAATGACAACGCTCGGTCTCATTACGCCCGCAGAAAATAATACGTACTTTTTTTGCGAGACGCCTTCTGCGACGAATTATCGGAACTCAAAATCGCGCCCAAACGCCGGGTTTCTTATGCTGCAAAATCTGAGTTTTAATACTCCAATGGTCTGAGTTAAAGCAGACAGTAGCGGTGCAATATGATACCAGAATTATTTTCCTTTTCTGACGGTCAATATCATTGCAATGGCTGGTGCGTTAATGCCTGAAGAAAGCACCGAACTGGGCAAACGACAAGGGCAAAAAATCAATAGCAGGACTGAGTATCCTTCATACTTAATCCTCTCAATGCGAGTAAGTAATGAAACTCCTAGAAACTGAGGAGATATTCACTGACCCATTGCACCTATTTTACATGTTATAAGATACCATAATTTCAACTTATAAAAGGGCTGTGAAAATAATCAGCTTTTTAAAGAAGGTAACGATTAAGAAAGCTTCGATTCAAACATTAAAATTATATTCGGCAATAATTGCAATTATATCTATAACATATCAGAAAAAAAGAAACTGATCTTTCAGGAACTCGTCTTCACTGAGATAATATTTTTCCATGAGGCATATTTTCTCTGAGTTATTTAAGGAGTGTACAAAAACCCTTCTCTGAGTGAGTTTTAGGAAAACTCCCGCTAGAATATAGCCACCATCCATTTCTTCAGCTACATGTATGGGACCAGTACGGTTTGAAAATGTCACAACATCAATGGAGGCAGTAGTGTCAACGTCGGAAGTCGCTCCGAAAAGTCCAGCAACTTTCCCGACGGCAAGATGCCGTTCAAGACGCGGAGATTAGAGTGCCTTTTAACGTGCACTTTCCCCGCGACCATGCCCGTCTTTCCTTCCACCCTAAACACATTTTATCCTTCCGCCTAATCATTTTCCGTCCGTCCACCTTCTTGCCCACCCCCGCCCAGGGCATCCGTCTCTGCCACCTCCACTCAGAGCACTCGGGTCACCGCAACCGCTGGACACTCCATTACACCCGCTTCGACCTTCGCCTTTCCTCCTTCGCCCTCCCTCCCCCACCTTCGCTTTGGCCACCCTCCCTCACCCTTACGGCAGACGGGTCGCACTCTGCCCTCCGCCAAAGGTCTTCCTTCGTGCGCGGATCAATTATAAATAAAGAAGAACTCCAAAGTCATTTCCCAGGAGCGTTTACACTGCATGCTGTTTTTGGGTCAGCGAAAGGTTTTCCTTTATACACCAAACGTTCCCAACTTTATTTGGAATCCGGAGTCGTTTCTCCCAAAATTAGGAGAATGTAACCCTGATGTGAGAAGAATGGTATTGATTTATATTCTCGTAAATATTTCTAAATTTCCATTCCCATTCTTAATACTCTCATATCCACCCTTTTCAGCGTACCTGAACGCCGAGCCGTACCGCCAAGCAGATACTCCATTAGGCACGCGTACCGCAGGTTGGGATGCACTGCTCTATACCATAAAGTCGCAGAAATTCACTGCCTTGGTATTGCAATTGAGTTTCAGGTGCTCATAATATTCAGCTAAGTCACACCGTAAGACGAACACTTCAAAAGGTGGAGTTATCTGGATGCCGTATGGTCACATTTTGTGAGCGCCGTAAGCATCAGGGACGAAAGGCCAGAAATTTATGACTGGCGAAATCAATAATACTGGATGAAAGGCCGCATTTTCCATCAGAACTGGCCCGATAAAACAATACTTTGACTCATCTGTTTGGAGGGTTAGTTTTGAAGGCGACTCCACAGGGGAACGAGACCCGATTATTTCATGCTACGGTCACTAGAAGAGTTTGTGCCGCAGGAGTTTCAGGGGGACACGGTGGATATACATTACCCCAAGCAACATGTATTGGACTCACAAAGCGTCGGAATAAGATACATTCGCTGAGGCATATAGACTTGAAATAATTCATCCACGCGCATCACTAATGGTTGCAATGAACAAATATCAATCCATCTAAACGCATATAACTTTTCATACTATAATCTTTCATTTACCTCCCCGATTTCTTTGTTACGTACGGCTGGCTTCTAACTCCTGCTACGGTGGCTTTCATGGTTGTAGGCTGTTTAATATGCAATCTAGAAAGAATCTAAATGTGTAGAAATTGTTCTATACCTGTATTAAGCCGAGTTTGATGAAGGAGCAACACCTGTATTCAGGAAGAAAGTGAAGTTGAAAACGAGAAAAAAAAATACCTAAAAGTATTGTTTGGGAGAGCTGCTCTGCATAGGGCAGAGGCGAGGACCATTGTAGAATAAAACCACAGATAAAGGGGAACATTTGAATGATAGTAATGGAGGTGTCTAATGTAAAACTTAAATGACTGAATGAATAAAGTAAAAAAATAGCGAAGGAAAACAGGATATCGCGGACAAATAAGAAGAACCACATGGACACCTTACATCATAAGGTACAATAAATACATTTGAAATACATGAGAGAGGAAAACTGAAGGCAAGGGAACCCACCCAAACGCGACTCAAACCCGCAACCTTCGATTTTATGGGCCACGATTCTACCATGCCGCCATCAAAGCCGAAGTTTAAGTTCATCTACGAATTATAAATAATGATCAGCAGCAATGAAGCGATGAATAAATATCTAACTGTACTTTGAATTTTATTACCTTTCAACTCTTTCCATCCTCTACAAAAAAACCAATTGTCAAGATACTGGGCTACATGAATTTTTAGCTACTTTTCGATTGTTCTGTAAATGAATTCATATTACCAATAAAACTCTGAAATGAAAAATCTGAATCCAGTTGTTTCAATACAAATTGATTTAGGATCCATATCTCAGAATAAAATGACCTTCCTTGGTATTTTCATAGATTGTGTGATGAAAGTTAGGATAAAATAAATAATAAAAACCTTTTATTGCTCAAAGAGTATTAAGTGGTCTAAACGATTAAAATAGGTCTTTTATTTACCCTAATCTTATGTTTTTCATAAAGTGCCAAGAATCTAAACCAGTCGAACATTTAAAATGAATATGCTGAAGACACATACGATTTACATTGGGCAAGATATCAGTAAACATGGCTAAATGGCCCTAAGGCAGTTTAATAACATACGATTTATTAAATGGACTTTTATCAACAATCTGTGGACAAATTTCTATAAGCATTCGTGCTTTCGATTAAAATTCAACTGCCATGCTTAAAATTTACAGAAATCTTTCACTATCACACACATATTTTGGTAGGGTGTTTTATGCAAATAAATAATGCAGAACTGTAACATTTTATTTGAGGAATCAGATGCATATTCAATCAATACGCGAACATATCCGGTGTAAAAAAAATTAGGCACATGCAGTCAAACTGCGCACATTTTCCGACGAGACACCGCGGCCTGTAATACTTTTTCAACCGAATGCCGCGGCGGGCTGCGTCGTACACACATTGTGGGGATCAAGCGATATTTTTTGCCGGGCCCGTACCCTGTAAAATGAAAATAAGGACGATGGGCGCGTGAGAGAGAGATAGATAGAGTGAGAGTACGGAGACCGCAGCGCCAGTGAGTCCGTGCAGCCGACGCCGACCACACCAACGCCCCGTGCCGTGCACCAACACCCGAGCGCGGCGGGAAATATAATGCTGCCGGGAGCGCAGCGCAGATGCTGGGGCGTCAATCACTCGGACGAGCCATTGGCCCCGGTTGCGGGGCCGTATGGGATCATCAGGGCCTCCCGCGGGGTCGGTGCCGCAGCAAGAGGGCCGCACCATCGACCGCTGCACGCGCGCCAACGGCTCACGAGCTGACACGTTTGGCCGTCGCACGGCTCCGCTATCATCCCTCAATGCTGCACGAGCGCCGGGATTCAGCTCTGAACCCCGCCGGATCTACTCAGCTGGCTGTCATGTCGAATAAACGAGGGGATTGGATTGGCAGTGCTGTGGTCGCCCGTGCACCACGCCGGGATCCCGGCCTCCAATTCCAGTGCAGATTGCCCCATTCATTAGCGATATTTCCCTTCCGAATCAATGGGACGTATACGCATAGTTGTGTTTTACTTTAAATCATTGGAGTCCATTTACGCGATTATTTGAAGTAAAAAATAATTAGCTGAAGATGAATGTAGAGGATTTTCTCAGGTTGGAACAGGTAATCGAGTTAAATATTTTTTCAGCGTATTTTACTTAAAAATGCTCGTCTTGTCGGATCCTCGCGAGCTGGAATGTGGTATTTTGATAGCATAAAAACAGCTAGTAACCGAAAAAGACTCAGTTACAAAATGTAGCCAGAAATCTTCTTCAAAAATCCCTAACTAGGAGTCATTCATCAAATGACCAATTAATGCTGTGCATTTTCGATGGACAATTGCCTCCTTATGAGGCGGCATTGATGAACTACGGCAAGAAACGGAATAAGAGAGAGAGAGAGAGAGACGACCTGGCGGAGTTGGTCATAGATTTAATGAATACGAGAACTTCTCATCATCAATTACCATGAAATTATAAGATTTAATAGTTGCAAATAGCTGCAGGCCTCTATTCCACCTTACATTCTGCCAATTCCTTAATGCCATTTTATCTCTAAATTTTCACATACCGTTTTACATGGCCTATAAATGGTCCAGCGAAGAGGAGCTAGGTTTGTGAAACGATGCTACGATAAGTTGGCTAGTGTGTCTGGACTGTTAGAAGAATTAGGATGGGAATCGCTATCACAGCGTAGATTAAATTATAGGCTTAACCTCCTAAATAAATTTCAGGAAAATCATTTTATTGACGACGTAAAAAACATACTATTAACCCCTTCGTACTACGGCAGATTAGATCGCGCCAATAAAATTAGAGAGCTAGATTGTAGAACCGATAGGTATAAAATGTCATTTTTTCCGCGTACCATTCGGGACCATAACAGCTGTGATCGTCGTCATGAATAGTTCGAGTATTGACAATAGGCAGGCAGTTAATCTTTCTCATTATATTCTCCTCTTTCTTATTTATGCATGATGTAAATAATGATGTTCTTATTTATGCATGATATTTTGAATCTGTAGTAGTAGTCTTTGTATCCCTTGCATGTTAGAACGATTGGAGATAGAATGTTTCTTGGGTATTAGATTTGTAATTAGCGCTTTGCATGTGTGGTACGCGGGTTTTAATGAAATGTCGGTGTTCTACCATATCATTCATGCATGCCTGGTGCGAAAGCACCCCCTGCCACACACCCTTTGGGTGGCTTGCAGGGTATGACGTAGATGTAGATGTAGATAAATCTGTCCTCACCTTTATCTATTGAAACTTTCCCTTCGTATATTCTTATTTTTCCTTACTAATTCATCGAATCTCCGAATGTAGCCATAAAGTTTTCACCCGACGTAGCTATTCAATATCGCATGCTAAGAAGTTATTAACTATCAAAGGAGGCTTAATAGCACTATCCGACGACGTGTTGAAGAATTGGTGGATGTGTACGAAAATGCTTCTAGACAACTTCATTTCAAGTTTTACCTGAGATGGATATGGTACTACTCATCAGAATTCCTTTTAGCTACTGGTGCTCTAGCGCAAAATTATATTTCAATGTCATAAAATCACACTGCATTAGCTTAGCATTTAAAGAGTAAATTATGGAACTTTGTGATCGAGACGTGGATTTTGTATTCGAAAACTACTTCATAAACTCACGGTATTACTATCCAAACATGTTTTTTTAATTCACACTTTCAAACATTGGTGGCTCGGTACTTGATCCGCAGAACGATAACATGAATGCAGATGTCTGAAGATGTCATATAATGACAGCTTCAGACAACTTCAATTTCAATCACCTGAAGATGTCATTAAGTGACGAAAACCGGGTCGTAAAGAATAAATCTATCTATTGGACCAATACTAGAATATTTTGATTTCCGATACGAAGAGGTTCGACAAAGTGAAACTTGAATTTATTAGTTATACTCTCGTATATTTAGAAACCTGAATTTATTAGGTATACTCTAGTAAGAAAATATCAGATCTAAATGGAGTTTTATGACTCCAAATACAGCTGAAAAATAATGAGCTACCTAAGAAAGGTAAATCAACTAAAGGTGCACGAATTTCATTCCCATAGTGGTGCATATGATCATGCAAGTCATTCATACGATAAATACGGAAATGTTGATCTTTCATAGCACCGACCTATTTCATTTCTGCTGCAAGCGCCCGTTTATTTTCCTTATAAAATGCATTAGAAAACACGGATCTTTGTTCCACTAATAAGATCAGTCCTAGGAAACAGAATGGCAACGATATGCTGTTTGAAGTTTAATCTAGAATGAGGATTTGCTTCTGGTAAGAAGAAATGAGCACTGCATAGTGAAGGCTCATTACCAATCAAGGGAAGGTATCAAAAACACCTACTGAACGTCTAAATAATTAGAGGCACACATTTTTGGGGGAGGAATAATTCCGTAAGAGCTAATTTAATTTATGTATTATACGCATGTGTCAACGCCTGATAAGAGGTTTTAAATAAATGAGCCTATGTAGTCTTAACTTAAGATGAAAGCTTGACCCAGAATATATTGCCTTTTTACTCTCCATACAGAGTTTCTTGAATTCCCATTTGTGATAAAATAGGATGGATTAACTTCGATAAGAAATGTGGCTAAAGGCTCTAATCTAAAACTTCTCACGTTTAATTCATCTCTCATTCAATTAATTTTTTTCTGTTCCACAAATATCCATCGACTATGTGCCTATTTGGCACTTAACTGAAAGTAAGAGGATCAATACGTTTTTTTAAACTTCGCTTTAACTGGAAGAATTCAAGTCCTTTACGGCTGCATTGAAGGAATTTATGGTTAGATGAACTGGAAGCTCCGCAGCAAGGGAGAAAGAGCCGTAACCGAGAGAAATCCTGCTGACGCCGCTGATATAATGACTTCCTCAACAGTGGATATTGATGCTATCACCGGCCGGTCACTCACTATTGGCCCTTCCGGTTGCTTCAATGCCCTCCGGCCAAAAACCCTCATTCCACTCCATTTCGCCCACCCTCCTTACTCGTTCTAAACCCCACCCATCCGAGACATCCGCCTGCAATCGTTTGTATGGAAACATTTGTCGGGCTTCGCGCGCCCAACTTCAGTTTCAAGGAAGCCTCGGATGTACGCTAACAGGATAGTCCGTCACGAGCCGTTGGTAGACGGGCTAGTGCCTTGCCCACCCGCTGCGCGGCTCTTAACCTCATCCCCTCACCGTGCGTCCCTTCCTACCCAAGTAGACACACACGGTCGTGTTTTGATGCCAGCCATTGGCCCCTCCACCCGTGCCTTCCACACACGCAGACATCAAATCTTATTATTGACGCTACATTGTTTCCCTGCACCAGCGGGCATTGCAATGCTCTGGACTCGACGCTTTATTCACTCCAGA
Organism: Ceriagrion tenellum; assembly: GCA_963169105.1. Classification (NCBI taxonomy): domain Eukaryota; kingdom Metazoa; phylum Arthropoda; class Insecta; order Odonata; family Coenagrionidae; genus Ceriagrion; species Ceriagrion tenellum. Next base: position 73,295,718 of record OY720638.1, read on the forward strand.
ATTCGGCATGAGTAATACACGTTTGCACTCCCTTAACTCGCGACCACGCTCCTGGAAAATAAACAAGCTCCTGCAGTCCTACTAACCTTCCACATTCATGGCTGCGTTTACTCAAATGATTCCCGTCAAATTGTTTACGTTTTCTTTCCCATAGCCGCAACACAACTCGAGGTATCCCATACCTATCATTTGTTAAGCACTGACTGTGGAAGAATTGGGTGCTTAATATGAAGTGAAACCCTTCACTGAAATATAATAACAAAATTCAGCTGTGGATGTTTTAAAGATAAAAATGTGCTCTTTGAGAATATATATAAGAACACTGTTACAGTTGAATAATTTATATAGTACGTGTATGACATTTTGAAATTCAAAATTAAAATATTTCATGGTATTTAATTTTATAATCACTGCTTCTTGTCAAATTCTTCATTGCACTTAAATATAATAGTTTCCATGTTGTAATCAAATAGATCGTAGTCAACACTGTCCTTTCATTAGCCCCAGGATATCCATACCATGTCACGCCATTAATTCAAGTAATATGCATGCATGAACACGAGGATGTATTATATATGTGGCAAGGATGAATTTTCAAAGAAGTTTTTGTATAATACAAAATACAGGCTATAAGATACATAAATATCCAAAAATACTGAATAAAAGGACACATCCACAGCAAAAATAAATGCAATTCTTTTAATAATTAGAGACAGTAAGGGCATCCAGCTACCACAAGAGTTTTTGCTATTGAAATACTTATATCTGACTTTTAAATGAAATATCGTGATAAGGTATCATCATTATAAGGGATTCTTAGAGGAAAATCGTGGGAATTATAAAGGAAGAATGTAGAGAGACATTAACTTCTAGCACCCACTCATGGGTGCTAGAAGTTAATGAAAAATATTTCGGTACTTGCTATGAGCCAGGATACTCAGTAAATATCTGAGTAAGGAGCCCGAAGCTCAAAAGAATAATCAAATAATGCATGTTGCTTTTCACTAATAGAAGCTCTCTAGCCATATGTCAATGGATAGGGAAATATTCCACCCCATTATTTCCATCAAAAACAGGCATTCAAGACCAGGGACACGATTCTATGCAGCTAGGCCGGATTCAGCGTAGAGACTTGCTATACGACTCTATCTTAATTATTTGAGAATTTCTCGCGCAAGGAGGCAAAAAATAAACTTTCAGACATTCCAAGTGAAATTTTCAGTTGAATCTTCAGATATAAAGTTCATTTATTAATGAATTTCAAAAAGCAACTGTACCAGGAAATGATAAAAATGATAATGATGAAAAGGAAATGACAAAAACTAGTTAGATACACATATTGACTCTTTCGAACAATGTGGGTGACAAGTAATCAAAAGCCCGTTTCATTTCAGCGTTAAGCATCATAATAAATACGCTCTGCATTGTACTTTAGTGCATTGCACTGAATCATTGAGATGAAGTTTTGCAATAGATGCTGAAAAATACGCGAAAGTTAACTTATATTGAAAATAATGACAATTAACTCCATACTTCTCCAATGGGATCATCTAATATTATTATGGGGCCAACTTTCAACCACTTAAATATTCTTTTGTATGTAAATAGAATTGATGTGTACATTTTAAATGCGGTCACATTATCCTGCCTTTGAAGATGAGTTTTGGATCTCCAGCTTCTAGTTCATCAAAAAGCATTATTTTCCAATTGAATGAAAGGAACAAGAGACCTTTTGGTGGTAAGCAGGGCAAAAATTCTCAAGGATAACACGGCGAAAATTTGACAGAATTTTATTGATATTAAAGTCACTATTGTTTGGCTTTCAGGGAAAGACTACTTAGACTTTCTAGATTAAGTTCGATGAAAAAGAAAGATTTTCTGACAGTGTGTCCAAAATAATATTCCGCTGAGAACAGGTACCTCTGTTTAAAAACAACTCTCCTCTACAATCTTTTCACCATCAAGGGATTAACCACTTCCACGAATCCTTCTAATATTCGCCTTAAATATTACCTCTTGAAAAGGCACAGCCTCCCCACATATAATCACAGAATCCACCAATCTCAAGAGCTCTCCGGGATAATTGTGGATGCAATGCACCTCTCATTATTGCCATAGGAAGCCAATAAAGATTCTGTATTTATCTTTCACAATACCAAAAACTGTTAAGCAAAATATGTACAGGAAAGGTCATTGTGGTATAACACTCTAAATGTAAACCCGTTTTTATTAAACTTGGGGCTCGTTTAAAAAGCTTTTATGTTTGCTCTATTTTTCAATTCCATCAAAAATGTTAAATCAAATTAAAAACAGATAGATTCTGATGTGAACAAAACACGGTTCTATATAGCTTCTAATTTGTAAGGCAAAAATAAAATAAGTAACCCTGAAGTAATTATTCATTTAAGATGAACGTAAATACAGAGTAAAAGACTGTAAAACGCTTTTAATAGCGCCTAACTAGGCCCAGTAGCGAAAGTTATAATTCCATACAGGCTAACTTATGTTACTATGCAGATAAAGCTATCTTATCTGAAACCATGTGACTTTACTTCTTCCCATAGCTGAAAAAGAGATCCCATATCTTATAAAGTGCATACAAAATACTTTACTAATCATACAACCGTTCCCTCAAAGCTATTCAAATATGAATGTGATTAAATATGTCTTTTATAATAAAAGTTACATTAAATGCAAGTTGCGCGTTTATCAAATTAGAGCGCTTTAAAAACGCGGATGTTAGTACTTTTTATCTTTAATAATTGGTAATCAGCAAAACCGTTCCAATTGCGTAGAAATTAGCTGTCTGTGTAAATTTGATTTCAGCTCAATACTAAAGTCCCTTTAAGTATAAAGCATTGTAAACCTTTGCTGTCCTTATGTAATAACTATTAGTTTTGATGAGGTGACTCACGTTTGCAAAGGCTCACCGAACTAGTTATACGAAAATATATGTTTTGCATAAATTGTCTACTATTGATCTTTGTTTGCTCTAAGTCGCTTAGCAAGTCATATTTAATCGAGCGAGAACAGAAAATTACATTTGTTCGAAAACGTAACAAAAAATTCGTAAAAATACCTCATGGGTAAATATATCCGTTTATCCCAAACCTAATAATCAAAAACACAGCATGATATAATTGTTACCTTGAAGATAAGGCATTACCCAAGTATTTCAAACTAATAATAACGGTATTTGGGAAAAGTTGAAAGGTAGATCGCAAGAGGTGGTGAAGTTGCAGTAAAAATTTGATCTCTGGCGCGAAGATTCAAGAAAATGAATCCAAGGCCTCACTAATTTACACGCATTTACAGGACTTGAGTTCCAACCATTCTAAAAAACATACAGCCATTATGACAATTTTATGCACATGATACAGAGACGAACAAGAGCTTCACTTTGTTAAAAGCCCTTGCAATAGGTATATAAGGGGATAGGCAGAAATTACTGACACGGAAAACACAACCTTAGGCTTTTAACAAAGAGATTCCTTATCTGAAGCCCACAGTGACTGAACCAGTGGTTTACTTGTCGTAAATCAATAATTATAGCACAAATGCCAAAAGAGCATTCCGCACTGTCACGCGTGCGGGTGTTATCTAGAACACAACTGCAGGAATCCAACTCAAATAACCCGTTCCGTGGGGGAGCTGGTTAGCACCTAACTACTGATCGGAAAATTTGGAGCTAGAAAAAAGTTGTGGCCTTAAATTTCTATACATCGGTCTTTTCATTGAAACTATTTCAGTTATTTCCTATAATATGCTTAAATCCCTCAGGGTATTACAACGCCGGTTAATCATGCATTTTTTCGAAGCTTAAAGCACCATCAAATATTAACACTACTGTTGGCCTCGTGTGCATCTCCATTCATAAAATCAATAATAAACGAAAATTAATTTACCTGTAGGCACTCATCATTTATATAAATGTGTACCTTAACCATCGTTTTTTAGTTATATCTCAAAGGAAGAAGATCATTATATATACGGGTACCTGGGACGAGAACCTCTCTAGTAAAGAGAGTTAAAAATACACGCTCAGACTTCTACAGTAAATTCTCCCGCGTACGTTCCCGAGACGCAAAAATACACTTGGAGTTGACAGGGGAAGAAAGAAAATTTACTCGGAAACGCTTGCAATGGGCATTCCCCTTTCTTGCTGCCTTTCAAAGGTTTCCTCCCATCCGAGCAAGTGACAGGAAAGTCATGCCTGTCCACTCGCCCCGTCTCTCTGAACTCCTTGACGAGTGACGAGACCACCCGTGGTCGATATCCTTCGTTCGAATTCCACCCCCTCACTGTCCTTCCTCCGAGCCGCTCACCCGCCCCTAAGGTGTCAAAGAGAGAGGTTCGGGACAGCATCCCATGATCCAACTCCCTTTGTAGCACTCAATGGGGTCCGCCTCAGCACGGGAATCAAACTTACCAAATCATCATCAGCCTATGGATAATATCTCCATGCATTGTGTGTCATCTTAAGGACTAGGGCTTGCCACGGGCTTCCATGAGCGTTGAAATTTTTTGGGAGTAACAGGTTAAAAATTCAAGTGCTATATTTAAATTTTTACCACAAAAATACTAAAAATATTCATTTATGAGTTTACACTGTAACGGGATAGAATAGAACTTCTCCAAAATAAATACACGATGTGTGACATTAATTTTCCCATTTGACTATTTCTTCCTCACCTTAAACCCCATTGATTAGAGCAGTCAGTGGCATAACTGGTTAATATGTATAGAAGAGCTAAGGTGTAGTCACATTTATAAACTTAAGAATTCTAGGCAAAACGCATGATGCCCCAGGCAGAAATCGAACTAGCGACATACGGGTTTCTTGACCTGGGTGCTTACCAAATATCCGCCGACTGGCTACTGCATTGCTAATCTGGCCAACGCAACGTCGCGTCAGTCCCTATAGTCCAACTACAACGTTAAACTAAATGCCCTATTACCAGGCAATCCACCTCAATCATTTAGTAAGAGGACCTTTTAACTATCGATCCTAATTATGAATTTGCATTCCCTAAGCAGAAAGATAGTTAATAAAAGTTTGTCGAAAAAAATCCTTATTTCAGTGAAACCTGTATTATGTGGACACCACCGGACCCACGAGATGATGGCTACTTCATGAGTGGATCGCTGAAAGGAGGGTAAATTTATATAGCTTATACGTATGGAAAATACATTCTGTTCTCGAAAAATTGGCTTCTTTAAGAGGCGACCGCTTAATGGAGGAGGCTGCGGCGACCGGTTTCACTGAACATTTCTTTTTGCTGATTTGCTTTGAAAGATTTTTCGATGCACATGTTTAAAACGGCATCATTAGCTGAAAATAAATGGATCACCTTCATGTGTGTAAATACGTTCTCGTTCTTTAAAATGGCGCGAGCATATTCCTCTCCGCCAGACTCGGCCACCCGACGCCTTCCCTAGCAGATTGTCCAATTCGCTCTCAGCACGAAACTCATTCCCGTTCACACATCTCATCCAAAAGATGTAATGGGGTGCAACGGCACCACGACGCGGATATAATGGGGCGCGGGGCATGCGAGGGCAAGGCGAAGTACCTTCAGAGCGACAACCCGCGCCTATACTTCCCGCCGCACCCGGGCTATTATTTTTCCGTACTCTATACCGAGCGTTTCTCGTAGTTGCCTGGAGGCGCTTTCGGCATGGTATCCGATGTCCTAGGCCTCCGAGGTCGTTTGACCCCTTTGCGTGCGTACTGGGGGCAGGGGCGGGGTAGTCGGCTGGCTGGATGGTGCGGGAGTTGAGGGTGGTAGGAAAGGCCACAGGATGGCTTTAGGCCATCCATATATTCATTCCTACGTATTGATTTCGGATAAAGCCACCACACCCACTGACACACCAACCAAACGTGTATCCACCCCCACGCCACCAAAACCATGAGTTCCCAACCATCGGTCCAGCGTCCCCACTCCACGTCCACTTCTCTAGCTCACTAATCCCCCAACTCTCACTCCAAACCGTTCCCCCACCCTCCCTCCCCGTCGCTGGGAGCCACACCACTTCTCCCGCCGCGGCCAAGTATTTTTTTTACCTCTCTCACTCCCGACCGGCATCTTTTACGACCCGACCGTCTACCCTCTCTGTTCCGTCCCACGCACAGCCACCCATGATGCCCCTTCCCTTGCAACCTCCCCTCCCACGTCCCGCGACCCCATCGCCGAGGGTGCACAAAGATCCTAACTTATAGCCGATATAGGTTTTCGAGGAAGACGTGCTCCCGTGCCAGTCCACCAAAGCCTCACGTCAAATTGCCAAGCCGCTTGATTTGTGCAATTATAAGAGACGCGAACGGTGGTGAATCTGCGGTTCGGTGTTTCGTATCAATGGAGGAGAAATAAAGGGGCGCCGATTCGTACAAAACACTGCCTTCTCTTTATGTGGGCGATGATGTGTTTATCATTGTTCAAAGAGTTGCCAAATATACTACATGGTGATGTTTTGCTTGTGCTTTAAACCATTCGTCACTCAGATGCATGAGAAAGCATGAAATGGTGATTTTCTCAGCCTATATATTCTCAATACATATAAGTTTTGTTCCAGAAAAATTACGCCATGTGAACAAAGAGGGTAACGTGAATTTTTCACCAGTCCGTCTGCTCTTTTAGGTGGCATTGACTTGATGGAAAGTTTGTCTGCGTCACCACGTTTTCAGGACCACAAGGGAAGGATGCAGGTGTCATTTTTGACCCTGCTCGAATTTCGTGTTTTGCCGTTTTCTTCATGTCTGGATGAAACGGCCTAGGAATTCGTAAATTTTCATCACATAATTTAGAGATCATGCTAGAGATTGATTGTAGCATCATTTATACGCTTATAAACCCAAACTTATTGACCCCTTTACCTTTACGTCACAGAATACTTATGGATACTCGCAGAATATTTCGATTTTTCCCGGTTATGATTCCTTCAGTATTTTTGTGCGCTGTGATTGCATTGACAATTTCGCCTTGGCACGTGGCATAATTTCTGTCCTCAGTAAATTATAGCCACTCCACGAGAGATATATAAAGACTTACTTGAAGGATCTGTCTTAGGTGCAAGTGAAAGTAGACGAGAAGCTTCGAAAAACGATAAATATATTCCCGTAAGCAGCGAAAGCACATCTGATTCCAACTTAAATTTACTTAAATTGCCCTCCAGTGAGATTTCATGGGTCTTAAGAGGTAAATCTAAAACAGCATCTGCCTCTACTCTAGAGGGTAACTGGTTTTTTACTAATTTAAGGTCGAAGCAAACACGTCACTTTTGCTGACTCATTTAACTTAATTCAACATGGGATTACGAAGGCGTGATTGAGGAATATCACACATTAATGAACGGGGAGAAGCAACCACAACGGTGAATGATACAAATAATTTGACGATGCTTCCAGCTGGATAACTCCTTCAAACCAGGAAGAGAAATCTCATGAAGATTCTCTGCTGCCTTTTGAAAGAGAAGTGGCAGCGGGTGACGACTGAGAAGTATGAGGCGTGAAAAAATTAGCTGCAGGTACTACTTGACGGATAATATTTTCACCCCGTTTTACCAGAAATAGAGACACACTTCAAATTAGAAAGCTCTGCTGTTTTCATTGGGTCCACAATCGAAAGGCCGGACTGAAATTCATAGAAAATAGTACCTCTTGCAGGTGGTAAACCTGGAACATGCGTTTAGCAAAATATTGTAAGGGAGAAGCCTGGGCCAACTGCGTTTGCCAAAAGATATATAGCTGATTGGAAAATGTCAAGTACTCGAAGATATACAATAGATTACGTTATAATGATACATATATTCTCTGAAGCGGAGGTGCAACCTCGGTTGAATAATGGCACCTGGTCAGTCTTTTTATGGGACGGGTCACGCGTCAGTCGCGGATTGATGGGGCGCGGGTCAGTCGCGTTTTTTGGGAATTTGAAAGCTTTTGGTACCTCAGGAGCCAAGAGTTATGCTGTTGCATCACTATGGTCCGTAAAATGGGGACTTTGTCTTCGGATGGGTGCATTGCCACGAGAGAAATTTCTTAAGAGAGAAATCGACACTTAAAATTTGGCATAAATTTCTTGAGAACAGAACGCACTTTGATAAGCTTGCTCTTATTTCGGAAACGTTGAGCATATTCATTTCAGTCTCACTCAAACTTAATTCCTGATCTTAATACATTCACGTATAAGCAACTGTTTCCAAGAATAACTCGGTTCTACTTTATTCAGTCTATGCATTAAAAGCCAGCTTTGTATGGACAGAAATTCTGAGTGGCTTTCGATACCTGTAAGGAATATATTATAAATGCATTCCCTTACATATTTAAGAATTTAATGAGGGCAAATAATGAGTGTCTTTCCGACAAAATCACTGAAAAACTACTACCTCCTTTCACAGATAAGGACAGTAATGTTACTTGCAATGGTAAGTTTAGCTCTGGTAATCTGGCTGGAATATCGAATATTCAAGATACAAGTTTTTTGTAAGCGATAATCGAGCGAGTAAGGAAGTCATGAAAAAATTGAGGATCTTTCAATGCCTTTATATCATATAATCAATGCTAAAAAATGATGAAATCACTTCACCGATGGAAATTTAACAAGACAATCATTGTCATGAGAACTCTCCATATTAATATACCTAAGGGAATGGACGCTGTAAAATACGAAGTCACATTTCAAATGAAGCAAAAATGGAATTAATATGGTTGACCCAATGGTCATGAAACTTTTTGTAAAAATTCACAGTAAAAAAACTTTTCGCCTAGACTGGGAACTCAATCCAAGTAAATGGCTTTCCCAATGTGAATTTTACAGTGTGTGTGACCAATTACTGCTCGGTCAGTTCTTTGAATTAGAACGTAAAATATACAGTTGACCGGGCCACTAGAAGATGGCAGTATTATTGATATTCAAAGAATCAATGCATGGATACAGTAAAGGGAGGTAGTAAACATTGGATTCCGCTGGGGAATCTTCCTGAAGCCTCCAGAGGAGCTGATTGAGGCGAACTTGCGTAGAGCCGTTCTCTGCGAAAAATTATGCAATGCCGAATGAACTGAACGTGATACCTTCACTTAAGTGTCATGAACCTGTCCCCAGCAAGAGTGACACAAAAAGAGCAAAAAAATGCTGAACACGTTGGTGAGCTGTTTGAAAAATGTCTCGGCAAAGAAGAAAACATTCTTATTTGTTTAAATGGAATATACGATGAAGGAAGGATACAAAGCACATATGTAAAATATTTAAGAGAAAATTTTACTTGGGAAAAAATAACACTTAAAATTTTAAAACATGGCAAAACTTCTTATTTTTATTTAATGACAGATGTTTTATCCATAAAAAATTAGAAAAATTTTCCCCTACGTACAAAAAATATAATATGTAATCCGGTGTCACTTTGTACCCCTACCATCCTTTTAGTGTTAATCAAGGGTTAGGGTTAACCAATCGTCCTTCCGTCCTGTACTTCCTCGAATGTGAACTCAGATGCGTGGCAATATTTGGCATCAACGTCCTTTACAAAGTCTCAATGAAAAATGTAATGGATCGAGAGTAAGAGCTAACCACAACTCAGCACACCACTTCCAACAACTGCTCACCTGCATAATGCACTCTGATTTTAAAGAACAATTAGCGTCGTGAATCTTTTGAAACTTAATCTCATTGAGAAAGTACTTTATGTGAAGCAGAATAAAGTAAGTCTCTATCTAAAAACAAGAAAGCAAGTGTGCTTCAAGTGATTGAGTTAATTGGTGTGATCGATCATCAAAAGTGTGAAAAAACCCATTTCCAAAGGTTCCAAGTATTCGTTGATAGGTATAAATGAAACTTTGAGCAGGATGTAGAGCAATATTTATGTCGATGACATCTCATAAAATTATAGAATTTATCTAAGAGAGTACCTTTTTTATTTCAATTTTTTAATAGAGAAGTCCTTCGTCAAGATTCATAGCGATACTTCTGCTTGGCAGAGTTGCCATATTACGATCCATTTTTCTCTTTTGATTAACTTATTCCAGCCATAGAGTGAGATAAGATAAAGATCATAAATTAAACAATTTCCTTATTTTGCGAAAACGAGACGAGATTGGAGTTTGAAAAATAAAATTGACATAAGAACTATCCAAATCTTATCTTGTCTAGTATTGCGACAACGCAATTACGCAATTAAGATCGAGAGTTATTGCAAAAATACAAAATAAAAAGGCTATGAAGAATAAATGCTTGGACAGATTTTGTGCTTAATTCTTTTCAGCAAGCTTTGTTTTCTTATGAAAGAGAAAAAACTCTCATCTGAGGGAGTGTACCTAAAAGTGCCATAAAATTATCAACAGAATTATTAGAATTAAAATACGCATGTTTAAATATTTCCTCATAGCAAACGTACGCTACGAAAAGAAAATTTCTGCCAGGATATTCTTCATTACTCAATGATGAAGTGATACTGATATCAATACCAACTCGGTTTTCCAACAGCTTTTTCGAAAACAATGTTTAAGTTATCTGAACTAGAAAATCATGCAATTTATGAAGCATATGTTTCAAGAAATTTGTTGTTTCTATCATAAAATTCTTCTCGCGACATTCTACTTCATTCTCAAAGACTATCACGCCGTTTAAGTAGGTATAGTTTAGACGTCGATCTAGTTTTCCTTTCTGGTGGTGGAGTTCGATTTACGCCGTATACAGGTCAAAATTCACCGATATTATGATATTTTATGAATTATGGCCACATCTACTTGGCATAAAATCCTTTCCATATACCCCTATTTTCGCTTCACCTTCGATCATAAAAGTTCACGCTCGTGTCTCCTCCATCTCATTTTGACCCTCTCATTAAAGATGTACTTTTCCCCCAGCGATGTCCTTCTTCATTCACATGATCTTCATCTACGTTTACTTGACTGTAATGTTCCTCTTCATTTTGCATAAAAATGTGAGTGAAACTGCGACTCTTTGTTTGCTAAAAAGCAAAGACCAGAAAGATTTCGTCAATCATTTTGGAAGTGATAAAAAGGCAGTCTTCACTCGATTCGACAGCAACGCTTGCCTCATATTCCAAGGGAATGAAGCAAAAAGCAATTCTTTTCTACGTAGCGGCGGACACGGCTTTGGCTCAATCCATGGTTCCCAATGCATGTTCTACGGGCCACCTTTTTATCATCAGCAGCAATCGAGCCCACTCGCCTCGATCCATCAAGTCGTGCGACCATCTCGTTATACCGCCGCTAAACCTATTCATCATTCGTCCTATAGCTTTTGTTTTCCTCTTCCCTTCCCGCACACACTCCCCTTAACGCGTCACCCGGACCAAACAGAAACCCATTCCACCCTAGAGCATATGGCCGCTCCAACTACTGGACCATTCTATTCGCAGCAACCGCTGCCCCGGTCCCTGGCTCCACCATACCCGCGTCCCGACTTCGATGCGCCGCCATCAACTGTAATGTGACGTTCAAGTACTTGGTGATTTCACAACGCTTCTGACTGAATATATTTCAACTTCAACTTTTCACGCTTAAATGGCCGTCCGACTGTCAAGGCATACACACCATATTTTTATTGGCTTCAAGCCAAAGATGCCTCAATAATAAGGTGTGTCGTGTGAAAATGTGAACCTAAAAATGCAGGAAATTATCGATTTCTTAAATTATATTGCTGTATAATTCTAGCCTTTGCATTGCAACCTAAAAATGAGATGCATTACAGTATTGATGGAACTCTGAATGGAAGATGATATTGGGATACAGGTTGCATGGGATTCGAGTTTCATGAACAGAGGGAAAATTTCACGCACTGCTAGAAGTGTGGTGCTTCCTTTGATAGTAACATAGTTAGTTGTAAAGTTGCAAGTAGCCGTATGGTTAGCATATTCGAGCATTTACTCAGCTTAGTGTTTATCATGGACTGATAAGTAATACATAATTTACATTTCTTTTCCCAACTGCAGCTGTGTTTACATTCGAATCTAACCCTTTGGCTAGTAATAGTTCTTATTTAAATGAAGGTAAATGGTAAAAATTCTTAGAATCCATAATAGGAAAGATGAACGATAGTTCGCTCTTTTAGAAGTAGCAGTTGGATTCATAAATTACCTTTTTACGCTAAGATGAGGGCATTCAATTACAAAACCATCATGAATGAAAAAAAGTACTTGATTATGATTCCACTCTTAATGTAAAACAACACAACAAAGGTTTTGGTATATCATGCATATTTTGTGGAAAAAATAATTGCAAATAATCTCATGCAAATTTGAAAAAAATAATTGATATTATAAGCTTTAGCACAGTTAAAATGTTTACAAAAGTCTGTAAAATTTCCAAGTTATGAGAAAACTTGATGAGACAAATTGCACTCATACACAAGTGAGCGTTCGACATGATTCTGAGACTCGAATGCTGATATCAAGCAACAGAATACCATTCTTCAAATCATTATCCTGAAGATTTCGGATATTATGTTGCCTGTTGGTCGATGGTAGACTTTAGAGGTACGAGAAATGAAGCCTCTTCATAGTAAGCTGCTGCAAAAGGAAGAGAGAAAGGAAACAGCTCTGTCTGGCGAGCCATAGCCATTCTACTTCCGATGCAAAAGAGAACTGACTGACCATATGAGTGGCTTTTAGTCTTTCGCGCACAGGGATAATTTTAGACCACAACAGCATATTAGAATTTAATGAAATTGCCCTGCGGTGTTAGAAGCCCAAAATAAATTAATTAGGAATGAGAATGATTACAATGAAATATACTCTATTCAAAATAGACGTTTTACAGTCTCATGTTTCAGACCGGTTATCTCTATGCCTTACTGCTCCCCTGACTGTAGCCAAGTATTTTCTAAAAGGTGATGCTGGCAGTTCACGAATTATTTTTTTCAAACTTCCATTCCATTTCCCACCCTATAAAAACAATTAGAATGTCGGAAACAATTGGTAAATGCAGCTGTGCGTGCTATTATATGGTTAATTATCATTCTAACTATCTGTAACATCGTAAGCCTCGTTAGTCATTGCATCGTATCTGTCGAAGCATTTCACGTCAGCCGAAGCAAGGTTATGAGAAAATGTACGCCAAATTCAACAAGCTGAATGGAGGGCTGAATGGATAAGAACCAGGAAATCTGAGGCCAAGGAACAACAAGGATTTTCCACATCGGGCTACGCTCTATACAAATGATTTAATTAATTTTACACATTTTGAACCAGGCATTTACTTAGGATTACTTCCAAAATTAGATACTAAGATGATGTAAAATATTAATTAGTAGTGCTAATTAACCATCAACTATGGATAGAAAACAGTATTCACAAATTTGCCAATTAATATTATTCCGGAGACAAAATTCAAAGTAAACTATTCTCATACTGTATAATCAAAGAGCATTACAGTGACACAATTGTGGTTTACTCCTTGCATAAGAAATCTAGCAAAATTTAGGATCGATAATTTGGAAGTCTGGAAACCACCGAATAATACGTAGTCTTTTTCAATATTGTTGTCAGACAAGGCCATTTCTCAAAAGCGTCCACTTTTATACTATAAAACTGCGCCGGATTCATCCGTAAATACAAGCGCTGAAATTAGCCTGTCGTAACCACCTACTGAAAAATAACAGCCAGCATAAGTGAGAGAAGCTACACCTTCAGTTTTGTATGCTAATTCTATTGTCAGTGCCTGAACGAACAAATCTTGAGTTGATCATATTTGGTTCCAGAAAATTCGGCTTATGATTTCATTTTTGACCAAAGGTGTGCCCAACCACTTTGTCCTCTAAAACTCTGTCCACTAAATTAGTTGCGGGGTGGGATAGACGAGAGCGAGTACCATGCGTGTGCGGTTCAAGTAATGCATGCGGCAGAGCCGAAAGTTTGACTCAGCTGAAATGCAGGCGATATCTCCCCCCCATAGTTGTGGGCATGAATGAATTATCGCAGTTGGCCACTCACCAGTAATGCATAAATTACGGTGTTAATCGGATGAAGAGGACTGCGGTGATGCAGCGCGGGAATAGTTATGATTCAGTTGATGGTGATGAGATTTCCGGCGAGGCCTGCACTCTCTCAACTGTGGGCACCAAAGTAAGGATCCTCGTCGTCCCATCTCCGCATGCCTTTTGTCGTTTCCGACACAATTATCGGTTTCCCGTTGGACACAAAACGCGGTGCAAGGGAACAATGTGATGATGTGCCACCTCGAGTACCGGACTCGAATCGCAGGGACCCTTTCACGTTTCTCAGCGGGGAGGGCCGCAAAAAGGACCGCATCACGTTTGTCTCTCGTCAAACAAAAGTGGTGCAACCATTTCATTATGCACCACCGCCATCTGATTACGTTATTCCGAGCGTCATAAATGCTTAGCCATAAGTTTCATGATTCGCCGGAAGATCATTTAAACACACGACCAAACTCCATCGTCCTAAACTTTTGGGAGCATCCGTGGGGATTAAATTGATTCCAATTACGGCCGTACATAATCCGACAAGATGGCTGAAACTTAAGTCAAAATTGCCTAATCCATTGCCCAAATTATATTTTTTGACGTGGGTACGCGCACTTAAAATCATTCTCATAATAGGGTATCCGGACGGTAACGGTTTAGGGGTGCTCAATACTAGGACTATTACTTCGTTTATAAAGATATAATTGAAATAAAGGGTGCCAAATTCGTCTAGAAACGTGGATATGGTGCAAAATGGCCTTCTGTTACCACCAAACATGTGTTTCTGGTGGGTATGAGCCAGTGGTGACTGTTGGGCATTCAGGGTGCAAGCGAAAATATCAGCGCGGTACAATCCGCGACTCTGATGCAATATTCAGCTGATTTTGATGTCAAAGAGAATGTTTTTCCTCACTACACATGATATAAGCTGAATTTTTCATGATTTCTTCGGATTAGTATAATAAAAGTCATGAAACATCAACAATAACGGAAAGGAAAAAATTATGAAAGTATTTCACCGCAAAAGGATATATATTTCATTTTATTCGTATTACACATATACATTTACATACTACCCTGCAAGCCGCCACATGGGCATGTGGCAGGGGATGTTTGGATATTAGCCCTGTAAAGATATAAGGGATAAGTTTTTTGGAGGTGAAATGGTGACGTGTATCAAGAGAGTGTATTTCGTGGTTCTCAGATTTTATTGTTGTTGCTTACTGAGCGCGGGAAGAACGAGATTTTGTACTTGTCTGTTTGTCAATTTATCTCTCTTATTTTGTCGATTCCGTCAGACCTAGAGATGTAGTGAAGCGTCATGATAATACTCTCTCTATCACTCTGAAATACATCAGTTCTGAATTTCACAAGCAAGCTAAGCCTCCCGAGTCTCTAGGGGCTGCCACCTTAATCCCATTAAAAGTTGTGTAACATAATATGTTCGCTCGTAGTAGTTATTAACGAAGCGTACTGCTTTTCTTTGTATTTCATTAATTTTTTTGGTTGAATCTTTATGACCAGGGTTTCAAATGGTCTAGGCGTATTCGAGGTGTGGCCGAACCGGAGCGAAGTAGCATCTCTCTTTTCCATTTTCATTCGTGACTTTCCTATACATTAATTATACTTGACCATTACAGAAACGTACGAAAAAATATGTCCTTCAACACATACGGCCAAGAAAATGTCATCTTTCTTCTCGCATTTCTAATTTGAAATGACATGGTAATGTATGAAAGTATGGAAAATTAAATGGAAAATTAGTCTTTTTGTATAATATATAAATGACATTTTTATGGACAACTTTAAGAGGCAAAGAAAAACTTCCGATTTATGATGAAAAATAAAAAAATATTCATCTTTCTGTCGATTATTTTGAAGTTGATGGTTTTGTGCGTACCTTGGCGGAATAACTTTGTCATTAAAGAGCGAAAAATGAAACTTTCCAGAATTAGAACTTGAGATCCTTCGACACGCCACCCAATATCCACTCATATTTAGCTATTTATCGGAAGAAGATACTGTGTACTTCACTGAAGATGACTGTGTACTTCAAAGGTAAAAATATTCGAGTTAGAGTGTGCAGTATTTTAAGTGCACCGCTTTATGTAATGACGTGAGTAAGCCACTAGAAAAAATCACTAAAATCGTTAGCAGATAAGGTCGCAAGCACATAGTATCAATAGGGACTTCTTTTACTTCGAGATTCTGCGGGACCATATCTCCTGGAATGTCAGATTTGGGCAAATATAACTGCAGGCATATGGTATATACACAAAAAATGACCTAATGTATTCGATTTATTAACATGTAATTCCAATTAGTAAATGGCTTCATGTGTTAGATATCTTACAAAAATATCCTTTCCATACCGGAGTACATTGCTTTTTTCCTCAGCTTAAACACTTTTAAAATTTTTCAGTATAGCTGTAAATAACAATTAAAGACTCATAGTGCTGTTCGTTCAGGCGCAGATGACAGAAATGCAACCAACCAGTAAACAGGTCCGGTTTTGCTTGAGGAAGGATATTGCTTGACCAAAGATTCCATGAATGTTACCTTTCCGTGCATCATACAATTATGGGAAGATAGTTTACTTTTTATTTCTTTAAAGAATGAAACATTCATGGAATGGCGTCACCTTCACTCAACTTTGGTCAAGTAATATCCTTCCCCAAGCGACACTGGATCTGTTTCCTGGTTGGCTGCATTTCTGCCATCTGCGCCTAAACGAACTGCACTATGAGTCTTTAATTGTATATTTATTTCAACTGCGTGTTTAATAAATCTTTTTAGCAACTTCTCAGGGTGAACACGTTTTCCCTTGTTAAACTAGCACAATTGAGAAAAAAAATTTCGTAATCATAGTTTCTTGGAGGACTTGGACCTGAGTGTGTTTATTTGGTTGTCGGCGGATACATAAAGGAGATATAGATGCGGTATGAGCATTGCTCCGTCAAAATCATTATGCGGATACGCCGAAGTCACTTGGGAGATTATGAGTGAATGGTAATCTCAGAGTATCCTCCGCGGGGCCTCGAGGAGAGAGGAGGGCACATTAAAAGCAGGGGAGGCCTCGCTGGTAGGATGGGAATAAAGGGGCCATCACCGCGGTCACGGAGAGCCGGTGGCTGGAGATGAGGTGCGTGGCAGGTGGTGTGAAGGGTGAGTCGGCTACAGCGCGTCTGCGGAGAAAAGTCGACTGGTGGGTGGATGAGGGGGGGAGGGCCGAGGAGAGGCGTTGACGTGGAATGGGGAGAGGAAGTGGAGGGTGGAGTCCGAAAGGCCGGCGGACACGGGAGGCGGGGGAGTCCATGTGGCCGATCGCAAGGGGTACCACGGGGGTATAGGGGGGGGGGTGGCGATATCCGGGCGATCGATTGGCAGTGATAGGATAAATGGAGTGGTGAAGGATTTGATATGTGTGCGGCGTGGTGCAGGCAGTGTTGGTGGTGGTGAAGGAACTGGACGAGCGGGACCGTTGTGGGGGCGTTGGGGACGGGGGCGGGGGAAGGCGGATACTCCGCCCCCCTCCGCCGACCCCATACGTTCCGTGGTTTCCCGGGCGAGGGTTATGTGGTTCGACTGGGGGTGGATTGAAGGGCCGTTGGGCGGCACGGGGGTGTGGAGGCGGCGAGATAACGGGGCGAGGGGGGGGGGGCGAGAGGTGAACGCGTGCGCGGAGTAGTGTGGAGGCGGAGGAGTCTGCTCGGGTGCCTTGGTGCGCACGAAGAGTGCGAGGAAAGACTCTCTGACGCAGACAAGAAGAGACGAGTCCACCGGTGGGGACGCCGCGCTCCGTGGACTATCGGAACCCCGATATGATACCATTGATTACAAAATGACATAAAATATACCAAATAACTTTTATCTTCATCCGAGAGATAATTAAAACGAAAATAAACACCACACTCATCAAATTTATAAAATTTCTATGATCTTTCAGGAAGTCGGCATGTTCCATATTGTCATTGTAAGACTGTAGAAGGGTTTTCTGGGAATTACCAATCCGTTGATCATTCCTACTTTCGTATTCGAGGCACAGTCTTATTTAGATCAATAAAATAATAACCCTGCCATCAGTGACTACTTCTATGTAAAGATATTTCTAACATTGACTTTAAAATGACTATTGTATTTCGAAGAGTACGGAAATATTTGTTAAACCTTTATAATGGTAGCAAATGAAAAAGTGGCGAATTTTAGTTTTTAAAATCGTATTACAATGATAAAAAAACGATCACACGTTATATTGGCGATAAAAAAAATAATTCTCGAGTAGAATGAAAAGGTATCTAATATTTATTTTACTCTCAGCTGGGGAATGTGCTGACTCACGGAGTAAAAAAGAATACTACGCACTTGAAGATATACTCACCTATCTCTTACCTGTCGCCACAGAGGCATATGTAGAGGAGGAGTGGACGGAATGGTATAAATTCTCCGTATGATATTTACAATATAATACCATTGATTATATCTTAATATTTTGCACTTTATTCTACGTTTGCGCATACTCTTACAACTTAAGTTTATATAATTTATCACGGCTTCCCCATTCTCTTTCCAATGGCGAACGTTATTGCCTAGACACACAACGTGACTCCTTGGTTCCGGGTTCCCATAAAACATCAAAACGCAGATAGCATCCTAACGTCTGCGGTGCCGGCAAGAGCTATCAAAGTTTCGATATGGAGCAGTTTCGGTGGTATTGGGTACCACTATTGGCTCGTTATGAGGCATATCATTGGTAACTGCTATGTTGGTGTAGCTTGCCCAATGCTCACACTCTCGCGTATTTTGCGGATGCGCGAGAACATGAAACGCGGCATAAAAACCTCAATCGTCCGTTAGGACCGAAAAGTTAATTTAGGTTATTAAAGCTACTTTTACAATCAAAGAAGCACAAGTAGTGTTAATAACGGCGATTATATGAAATATGACTTCACACCTATGATGTTTCGTCAGCTGCCGAGGTACATACTATCACCGTTATTCAAGTGAAATACCAGCTTAAAAAGATATCTTCAAAAAACTTGCACGCCCTTTTAACAGATTTCCACCAGCTAAGTAACTATTCCTATCATTTATTCTCTATCCTTGAACACATTTTTTTTCAGTATTCTAGAGTTAAAATAATAAAACGTTGAGGGTATGTAAGAATTTATGTTGCGGCCTTATTTTTCTCTCTTTTGTAGCTTGTATACAGTGCTTATATCATCAATTCAATGCAAGCACACTTATTTCACAAATAGTCATGAAAATAGAGATAACTAATCTAACACAGATCAGCTGAAAAAGGAACGATTGGCAATTAGGTAATATCAAAGAGGACATTTCGGCGGCAGAGTCGCTCGCTTACGATGCACCAAGGTTTCCTCGACAGTAATGCGGAGAACACATTTATTCGCCCACCAAAATGAAATTACATCTTTTGGCGGGGCTCTTGGGATCTAGATGGCAGCGCGGGAAGAATTGGCGGGGCGGGAAATGACCGTAATGGCCGGAGAAACGACACGTGCGACCGAGCGGGGGGCGGGTGATTCCGCCCACGGGCGAAGTCACCCTGTGCCCTCCGAGAGTGTCCGTTGCCTCCACTCTCAAGTTCCTTCGGTTTTGGATCCGCAATCTTAAGGGCCTTAAGGGTCCGAGACGCGGCCGTAGATTACCCCCGTCCTCCCCAACCCTCGCCTCACGTCGGAGGATAATAACTTCCGAAGGCAGCGCGTGGACCCGGCGTGGTGGCGGGAGGGGAGGAGGTCGGAGGGGGGCGGTGGATGCTCAAGACTTGGTAAACGGGGTGGAGCGGTGTCTGGGGCCGCTCAGACCCCCAAAACCCTCCAACGACACACGCCATTGGGTTACATTGCTCGGAATAATGAACTTTTTGCTCGATGTCCTGTGAACGCACTACCGATTAGGCTAACCCGCTGTTGCCGCAGATATAGGAGATCCGCCTTGCATCCAACGGATTCGTGTACACCGAGGTTGTGCAAAACGAAAATTATAGATTAGAACAGCTATGAGCAACGGTTTAAGAATTTGAACATCAGCGCTCAGTAAATTGCTCGATCATAATTCCTCAATAATGATGCGTATGAAAGATATCCTCGACGATTTGGTTAACCTGGAGTGCCGCTAAGGGAATCATATTACGCAATTCTGAGAGCTCATTTGGTTTTAAATGAAACCACCATAGTCAAAATGGTTATAGAAGGCGGAGGAATAATAATAAGATCAATACTTTTCACGATATTCGGGTGCGGAATTTCAGTAACAATTATAACTGGCGACGAAATGGACAGAAATGACCGATGCGAGAATAAGCATAAAGCAGGAACAAAAGTTTTAATATGAAAATTATATTACTATTTTCATCGTATCAGGAGTACTTTAGCTCAAAATACATAATGCATAAGAAAAAGAGATGAAGCGTTTGGTATGAATAAATAAACTCTCCGTAGGTAAAAATGCATGCTTCCTTGCTAAGGGCCTCACGCTATAAAAGTAATATTTTATTTTACAAGAATTTGATAAAGGAGTCGAGGACTGCAATTGAATTGTGCCACAAACATACAAGCTATTAAATAGAAGTGTCATTTTGAAGAGTCTGAAAACTTTGCATTGCAAATAAAGTCCGAAAAGGCAGAGCATTGGCAAACACGATTGTTTTTAGTAACGCACCAAAATATCGTAAAACTATTTAGTTTATCCATTTTCTACCATTTCCTTGAGCTATTAAAAGCGATGCTACATGGCTCATTTAGGAATAAAAACCAAAACACTCACTGAAACCCCAAACTTCTGTTCTAATTAACATCTCTGCACTTTAACAAAGATTGAAATACTGTTGGACGTTGGTAACTAAGGATCTGTAATTAAACCTTAAATTACAGAATGTCCAAAAACTTACTCTGCTACCATTTAGATGTCTTGTGCTTAAATATAACTCGTATTCCACAAACTATTTCATACGTAGGGGAAAAATTAGTCTAGGACATTCGTGTGTACAAATTAAATTCCTAGTGTTGATTCAATCTACCTATGTTCTTACGTTCATCATATTCCACTGCACTTTCAATTGAGAACGCAACATTTCTCCTGCATTCACAGACGTCCTTTATTACTAGGTATTTTAACACCGATATATACGCATTAATGCAGAGACGCACGGGCGTTGAGGCATAAACAAATATTGTGCCGACGCTTTTCTGATTAAAATATCACTATTCTGCCTTGTAACCACCATGAATAAACAGTTTATTTACCGTCAAAGATTGAAGCGCCAAATGTAGTGATTAAAGAATTATTTCAGTTGATGTACAGGCAATACGCCAACGGGAAACTCTAGGATATTGCATATTAGAGTAAAATTTATCAGACTAATAAATATACCTACGTATTTACATTAAGATTAAATAACTGAACCTCTCGCCAACGATGACCGTAGCCTTGGCAAACAGAGTTATTACTCAGTGTGTTATTTTGATAAAATCTATGTTTTTACGTTGAAATAATAAAAGTACTCAAAATATTTTCAATTTTTACATGAATTGACTCTATTTTGATAGCACTATCGATGGTTTACTCCATTATCAACTTAGGAATAGTACATTGAAAGTTGCAAAGCTGAGAGAATTTTAATGCAACTTATTAGCTGGAGAGTAATAAGACAAAATTTAGTGATAAGATTAGCATGAATAAATTTGTGCTTAGCGTCATTGATATAAAAATCATAAAAAGCGTACAGCAAGAAAGGTTTAACTTAGCAATTACTTAAGAATAAAGTGATTCTGTTGACTCTTCGATGCGCACTGAGATGGATGGTACAATTCGAATGTCGTTTGCAGCCAGTTATTTCCGCTTTTCCAATGGTACTTGTGCCTTCGTTAGATTTAGTTTAGCAGTCTCTTTTGTTTTGCCACGTCCAATTTATCTATAAAATCTTAATTCCAAAAGTTTAAAAAAACATACAATAGCGTTAATGTCACTTCTCGGCCATCCGTTTACCGGGTTTGATAACGGGATGTCAATTATTAAACAGTCACAAAATTTTAGATATTTCGTATTTTTCAACACACTGATGGGTGAGTTCTACATTTTAATTTCAATATTTATAACTAACACAAGTATTCGCATTAAGTCCCGTTCACATGCAAGTAATGGTTTGCAGCATCACTGCGACGAGCGACATCAATCCTTGAACATTGTTATAATAAGCGTCACTGATAATTTTCGCTTCCCGTATTCGCACGCTTTATTTATGGCTACCAATGTGCGGCAAAGAAGCGATACAGCCAATCAGACCGGCGGGCGACGAATTAGGCTAATGTTTGGGTGGCTTAGCCGTTTTATGCTCCAATATTATCGGATTAATCAGCCCTCCGCGATCGCTCCGCGCCGTAATCCCGAATAAAGTCATCAATAATGATCACGACGTATGTGACCGGAGCAGACTAGGGGCAGGAGTGGTGGAGGGAGGGTGACCTCGGATTCGCAGACCAACAGCACACCCCCTCCCCCAGCTTCCCAGGGGAGCTCGAATAGTTTCCGAAAGTCGGAGGAGAAAGAGAAGAGACATTGAATTCGGGGGCTGATTACTCATCCGCGACAAGGGCCACACGGCGTCCCCATCGGTTAGGCAACCCCCACAGCTAAAGCCAGGGGGGGAGGAAGTGTTTCGACCTCTCCGGGCGCGTCAGTTGAAGACGAAGCGGGAAACGACACGGGGCATTCGAGTTAGTGGTCCTCGTCTCGCCACCTCCAAGGATCCATCCATCATCTGCGCAGAAATCATCCGCCACGAGTGACGCAAATGATGGAGGCATTTGCCAAGAGGAAGTGCGTGGGGCCACTCACGTCCCACTGAAAGGCTAAGACCTTCGACCCGCTCAGCGGGCCGCTCGCTCCCCGTTTTGCTAGCAAACTGAGTGAAGCCGATGCCAAAATTCCTAGGGCAACAATAATAGCATATTTTCCCAGCAACTACATAGCCAACTTGTTGCCACTCAACGCGTCATCCCCCCTGCTGATAAGTTTGTCTGGATTTCCTCTCATTGTGATGAAATGAATGTAAGCATATCCTGAAGTTGAGAGAGAGAGAGCTTTGGCAAAGATTTGCGACTTAATAAAAGCAAGATTTTGGTGTAGAGTGAGTACAGTTGAAAACGGAAGTTTTCCATTAAAATGCCATAACAGCATTTGACAGTGTCATCATGTGGGATCCACTGTGTACCAAAATTTAATTAACAGGTAATTATAAAATCATTAAACAATTTGAAAAACTCAAATAGTTAATAATATTTGTATTTGCGCTTTCTGTTTGTAATTAAAATTTTATCATTTATCTGTTTGATTTCAGAAAAAAATTTATCTTACCAAGAGTAGTGTCAGCTAAGCCATCGATTCCATTTAAATTTAAAAGAAAATCCTGGTGTAATGAACCAAAGGACCACCTTTTAATTTAATATTCAGTGAACTTAATCTCTGCTGACAATTGAAACAAAAGTTTTTGGAGATAAAAGCTCAAAATCATGAAAATTTTACGATGAGTGAAAAATTTATCTTGGCGCTTACATATCTAAGAATCAGCGCTTTGAGTCACCTCTCCTGCTATTCATAGTTTAAAGATCTCTGCTTTTGGCAAATGATCAGTATGCTTTCGATATTACGTTAAATGAGTTTCACCAGTTTGCTACACTGATTAAACAGACATTTTGTATTCACCCAATAATCTGAGCAATATTCACCATACTAATATGAGATTCAAATGTCAATCTGCGCGAATTCCACTACCACGGTCTCTGGAAACGCAACATTTCACGAAACTGAGCATCACTAAATACCACTTCAATAGAACGCCGAATCACGGGAGCTGATTTGTAATTGTAGCCTGGGAAATATTTGCCAAGACTCGGAGTTCACTTCGTTGAACATCTTTAGCAGGATACCAAACATAATGTTGCCGCGAGACGAGACTTGAACCAGTCTCGTTCTCTAAACTCGACTATCGTCTCAAGGCCCGTCTTGTGAACCTCAGTCTCGTCTCGGTCTCGAGTTTCGTCTCGTTTCTCCCAAAATAAAGAACCATAAAAAGCCTAATTTCCTTTGCGTACGTAATCGCCGCATCGGTACACCCGAAATACTAATGATATTTATATGAATTTTAAGTAAATATTAAATTGGACACCGAATACATTAAACTGCACGTACAATCAATGGCTTTATCTTTACTAAATTTATTAACTAGAAATATAAAAAATAAAATTGGTGAAAAATGGCTGCATAGTCACAACCTTAGTACATATAAATCCACAGAAGATTAAAAGATATTTCTTTAAAAAATATGCAATTGGTTAAATTTAGAATAAAAATTTTTGCTAAAAAAAAGTTCAAATAATTTTTAGATTTAAAACAGTTAAGTCCAGATATGTTTTAATGTTACTGGCCCAATTTTACGTAACCTACGAGTTCACACAGAATAAACTTCTGGCAGATTCGTAGCCGAAGTTGTTTTTATGCTTTCTCATTGTCAATGCTGCCCGTGAGAACAATCATTCCACTAAAACAGATGTAGCGGGAATGCTAAGGAAGTCTTTCACCATTTTTGCCAGCACTCGAAGAGTTGGCTCATTTGCCTCCCACCAAGTCAATATGTTTACAAAACTAGGGGGTTTCGCCTGTTGAAAATAGTTTTCATGTTATATCCTCGATTTTTCATACTGGAAAGACTGAATAGCGGTAAATTTAGTGAAACCATCAAGTCATAACAAAATAGGGGCTTTTCTATGGAAAAGTAAAGAACATTTAAACTGAAGTTCAGAGATTAATTTAATTTCTCTTAACAGTATAGTCAAAACAGTAAAGGTAAGCGAACTTAACCAACAAGGGGAATCTGAAAAAACAAATAAAGGGAAAAGTTTAGACGAATTAACATACCTCTTAGAACTGGATCGTAGCTAGCTATATAGGGAATATGTATTTAACTGGTCATTCTCATCACTTTATACCAAAGCAGGCCTCTCAAGATTTTCTTGATCAATCGACTGAGTGGACTGCATTCGAATGAAATAATTATTGTGATAGACTTTGAACCTTTCTTCAAAATTTAACAGGGATTTATTCTGAACCTATTTTCCCCATGGTGTCAAAGAAAAAGCTCAACATCAACGACGAGGATCTAATATTAATGCCGTACAATGAATCCAGTTCGTGAGGCGGCAGTGCTTTAATATCTCGTTCCGAGTAACTTGATAGGCAAGCAACAGTTTATCATCCCCTTTATTTCTTCCAGGCTTGGTATTCAGCATTATCAACCTTTTTTCTAGCTTATCCAGTAACAAGTTGAATGGAACGGTTACGAGTGGAAGGGAAACGTAATTGCTTTCTCCTAATTTATTCATCAGAACTTCAAAGTTTTATTAAAACTTCGTGCACATTTTCAAGAAGTGCCCACTTCGATCGACTGATTTTATTGCGTTTCAGGTCACTGATACTATAACATAGGATCGAAATACCTCTTTTCACGTTAAGCGCTGTTCAAATCATATCGTCCGTTGAATTTCACCTAGTTTGAATATTTATTACAGGAGTCAATGATGGTTCCTCTGCAGCTTTGACAACTCAATCGAATTTATATTTAATTAAAAAAATGATCCTATTTTAGCAATTAAAGTTATATTTTCTCTTCAAATTCGAAATCTGCATCATCACTGCCAATTCATAGAAGCTGATCTTCTGAAACTTCGTTTCCTCGACACCTGAAACCTCCAGAGACAACATTCTACAAAGATATTGAACTGCAAGGTCATGTATATGGACCATGCATCTAAAATGCCGGTCAGTACTACCAAAACTTGGTAGCATCTTTCCGAGTTCCTCCATGAATTTAGTATTTGCGGAGGCGTTATCTGCGGTAACTCCTTGCAGCATGTTCTCAAGTTCAAAGGATTTTAGGGTATCCATAAAAACGTCAGCAATATCCCTTCCTGTGTGTGGTTACCATTGGATGGAACAGTCAATAACAAGAGATTGTTACTCCCAATCTTCGTCTATGAAATGGGTTGTGATTCCGAAGTATGATTTTTCCGCTAAGGATGTCCAGCCATCGATAGTGAAAGACAGGTTAGATTTATTTTGTTTCAGCAAATGCAACACCACCTTCTTAATATAATTTAACGGTCAAGTATCATCTGACGCAACTTAGTTCTGTAACGAGATGTAATGGTGGAATTCAACATCTTGAAAAATATTATAATATTATCATCATTAAAAAATCGGAAAGGGAGGTATTTTAGGGATTTCCATTCAACAGTTGCATTTCCGAGGTCATTATTTTTATCATCATTCTGAAATGAAAATTAAACTTCACTCGTATTTCACTTTTTTTCGATAATAAGATAATTTTTCACTCTAATAGTGCTTTGTAGTGAGAGGCCTTTATAGTGTAAGACATTTTGTAAAGAAAGACTTGAGAGACATAGGCTCTGATTGAAATCTAAAGAATGGTTGACAATGGCTGCTTTAGACTTAAAAAACGCGCTTATCGCTTCAATCAGGTAGGAATCAAACCAAGAGAAATAATTTGCAACATATCTGCATCTTTATAGTGTATTGTGAAAACCTTAGTTTTTATCTGTCAACAATCTATCGTAGTAGTGTACAAATCGACAGTCTGCAAATAGATTTTTTCGCGAGATACCTGCCCTTTAAATAATGGACTGAATGCCACTAAAATGGAATACCTGCTAGCTGTTTGTGGGAAAAGTAGATTAAATGGAGTTTGAATAAGTGAGTGATAAATAAATGCCGGTTAGATGCTCTAGTAATGAACTTTTTGATAGAATGGAATTTTGGTTAGCAATATAAAAGCAAATGAAAACAATCAATGACAAAGAGAAACCAATTACCGTTATTCTTTTTTCTCGTATCATCTTTGACACAATTTAACGACATTATACAAAACATAACTTTTCACGTGACTAACCTAGGAAGATATATCATGCAGGAAGAGGTACATAGTGATTTCAATCGTCATCCATCCTTTCGCCTAGGTGATGTGGGATGCGCAATTTGAAAATGCGGCATTGTTTTTTCTTAGAAGGTAAGCTATAACCAAGAGTACAAGAGCCACTAGGCAATACTTTACCTTATGTATGAGTATAATCCATGATATTTTTGTCGTAAATGTGAGTACTGAAAATTACTGCTTTAGAAAATTGTACAGTTTTTGCTGGAAAAGTTTGTGGAAGTGGTATTGTCTCGTCTCGAGTCTCGTCTTGAATCCTCCACTTCAGTCTTGTCTCCTTTTCGAGACGAGACTCTTTCTTTGAAACTGATTGTACAAGTCGAAACCTTGGTCTTCAGAGTGAGAAAATCTTTTATAGTGGGCTACACAATGTTTATATTTTCCCTCGTTGGATAGAGGATAAGTACCACAATGCGATGCCTGAAGTAATTTAGTGTATGACGTTGAGCGTTGAAGCTCTGATAGTTTTAATTAAGTTACATAGGAACATGAAGTTGCTACTTTTCTTAGTAATAGTAACAGATTCCTTAAAGTTACGCCTGAAATCACCAATTAAACTAATGACTAAATAAAAAATAAAATCCAGAAAAGGAAACTGAAATTCATTCCGTTACCCCTATAAGTTATGCATATGCCATGATAAACACCTCAGCATGAGCAGTCATACATGTCAGAAACAATACACCAAGTAAGAACTTGGCAAGTGGCAAGAGCATGGACTTTCGATTAGACCGTAACCCTCGCGGTGAAACGCGCAGCGGATCACAAGGTACAACGCTTGGCACGACACGAGGGGACACGCAAGAGGAAACGCCCAGGGTGATGGCGGCTTAAGGGTTAACGCGGATGTGGATCGCTTTGAGGGTATTCGAAGCCAACACATGGCGCCGTTAGGCAAACTCGGCCTGTTCAAATAGCCTTCTCCAAGGTTCCTATTTACCGATTGAGCTCCAATCAATTTCTCCACGCACTTCCACACCAACCCCTTTAGTGATCATGCGACGGCACAAGTATTCTTTCGCTTAGGCTCCCAATGAGCGACCTTCACGGCTTATTGAATTTTGATCGGATGGAATTTCTCCCGCAAAATTCCAACTGGAAATTATCCGCACCAAAGGGACGGGAAAATATATTGATATTCAGCAGTTTCAGGTCCGGGCTTCACGGAGATAATTTTGACTACTTGACTATAAACTCAGCAAACTTTAACTGGGTTTATCGATTAATCCTGCGAGAGAGGTTGGTCGGAGAAAGGCATCTGATGACTGGAGTTTAATCTCAGATATTGCCGCCCATTTTGCAGTGAATCATTTAAAGAGCCATGTTGGGAGAGTTGTTAGGAAATGGATTCCTCGGAAAAGGCTATGCAAGGACATTCTCTGTGAAAACGCAGTGTTTTAACTTGATAAAGAAATAAAAGTGGGGTCAAACATTTTGCAATATATGTAATTGAGCTATCACTGAAAGTGCAATTAAGATTTTTTTTGTATTTAACATGTAATTATTACTGTATCTCGTGCAACTCTCTGAGCCTCGTGCACATAAGCATTCAGTACCTACAGTAAAAGGCACTACGTCAATGTCTATATAATAATCGGACATCCATTCTATTACAGCCATAAAATATCACAGGCCTTTTCTACTACTGTTAAAACCCTCCTCAATATCCATGGAAATGCACTTTTATTAGCAACAATGCTATTGAAAAAACAATTAATTGCGACCAAATGAATTCTTCTTCCAGTTTAAACTGAAATCATTCCATAACTGTGAGTTTATTGGGTTATGTTATACCCAAATGGTAATGGGCGTCAGGGAACACGCAACTTAATTAGCGATTTGAAGGAAAAACATTTGAAACGTGCATTAAATACAGAACTGGTGAATTAACATCGAAATTTTCCTGCTCAAAAGTTAAAAATTAAAAAAGATAAATAACAAATTTCACTGTCAACGTGCAATTTTTTTCTGCGAAAATAAGCAAATTCAAATATTCGGGCCAGTAATCCATAGCTACTTGCCTTAATGGATCCCGTAGGAAAGGTGGCAGTATAAATTCAATCAAGCGTAGAAGATTGAATTTCACGAACTCATTAATCATTCCTAATTATAGCCCAATATTCACTCCAATTATCTCTCACCTGCCAACGGTGAACATAAGCTTAGCCAAACAAAGAGAACCCGGGAGATTAAGGGATGAAGCTCTGATGAATAAAAAAGCTAACATAGCAACGCTATAACACTGAAAAATGATCTCCAATTCTTGATTTTGACTCCGGAAACAAATTACAGTATTGCTCTAATTTTAGTCAACACACATTCTAACAACCCAGCAAATTGGTATTCATTCAGGCGCGCGATGACGGATGCATAATGACGAATCGTCACGTACGCGAGGGGCATCACCTCAGCTTCATCAATCTGCACTAGAATTAAAATGATGAGCTGTACTTCATCGCCTCGGAGCAAGGCAAAATACCAGAACAGAAACTAAATCACTGAATGGCTGTACAAATTTACTAACCCTGAAAAGACCTCGAATTATCTGAGAGATTAGTTTTTGAGGATAAGTATAAAATTATTCTGGTCTTTTGGATCGAAATTAAAATCCCAAATTAGTCGTTCATACTTACTCACCTCAGGCATGTGTCAAAAATGTGCGTCAGTTTTTGAAACACCTATGTTCAATGCGATTATTTTTGGTGAGTGTAAATTGTCCCCATTCACCAGTCCAAAATAGCATTTGAAAATGCTATTTTAAATTATAGCCTCTTAAAAAGCTTCCTGCAGTTGGGATAAAAATGCAAAAACATAACCATTTTTGAACGGAAATTTCATTAGTGAACATATTTTTCACCCGCATCCTCTGCCTGACCTTTAGCCAACTATGAAAAGGGAAATTACGCATTAAAAAACGAAGGTTACACAATCGTACCTTTGGTAGTTTAAAGAAATTTGCTATCTACGATTTCAAGTTCTTAGAAAATGTCTAAGGACTTGTTCCGAATACTTTCTTAGAAAACGTATGCTGAAAAACTAAGTGATTAATGTATTTGCATCTTTTTCATATGTTGGAAACTTATACCATATGACTTGTTAACTCTAAGAATAAAAATATTTAATCATGAAATATCTGCGAAAGTAAAAATAATATGAAATTTATGACTTACTTGTTCGCTGAAGATTAGAATATATTTTATATAAACTAATCCCTTCGAGAAGCTTACACACGTTACAAATGAGGCGCCAGAATAATTCGCCCTCACGGGCGTAGTGCATTTTACGGTGCCAAACAAGCATCGTCGGGCTGGAAAATACATTGTTTCGGCCGAAGGTGGAAAGATGATAGCGGCAAACACATACACTCATCACCGCAGGGTGTCAATTATTAATCCCTTACACTCGTTGCCATCACTTGCACTTAACTAATGACGCAGCCATCGTGCAAGTGTTTACCAGCTCGCATGATTGATGTGAATATTCCGAGGATTAAGTGTGCTCTTCGTGTTGCTTGCTGCCTCACTCCGCACGCCTGACTTCCCAACGAGAGACGTCTCCGTGTTTGCTCAATGCAAAACGTGGCAGATGTTATTCGAAAGTGCAGCAAAAGACGGCGTGTATCCAAACCGAGTGTCCCACTTTTCTCTGATTGTTTCTTTTGGAGTTTTGGCCTAACGATTCGGTTTTTATTTTCCAGCTGCTTCGCTACGGAAACCCTACGGGTACCGTCCCCGGCGTACTCTCTACAGTGATTATTTACGATGCGGGTATTCACATCTCTCTATTACGTATTAAGGAAAACTACAGAAATATTTCACCTTCCCAAGGTTTTTCAAGCTAGGCGAGCTACCATTAGTAAAATATAGTGCTTTTTAGAGTAGATGTATTCCGATGGTATGATATCTTATTTTCCGGCTTAACCAAATACCAATAACAATTCAGATAGAGAGTTTTCATCATCATACTTTGCAAAGCAATGTCATATGGGAGGATGGGAAATTTTGCTTTCCACGATGAGCGCCACGTTTCTATAGTTGCAGATTTTGTTTAAAATAGGTACAACTCCATGAAGCATGTACCGTGCAAAACCATACAGAGCCCTGGCGTATTTAAGAAACAATTATAATCTCCATTTTCATATACACCGAACAGATATTTGACATAAAAGAGACGATCATAATTAAACCATTCTTATGAATCGGTACTGTAATAAATATATGAGCTCAAATAAACATGAAAAATTAGCCTCATGCCAGTTAAGGTAGCTTGAGCGAGATACTTCTCTCGTCATGATGGAAACCATATTCGAATTATACGTTTAATAAGCTGCAGGTAGAATAAAATAAATATTAAATTATAAATGCTATAATATTAGGCTTTTACATGACTGAAATTCTAATAAACTGATATTAACTACCAATATAAGTTTTTAACTTATCTCATCTTTTCGCGCGGCTCGTTAAAAGCATCTTCAGAACGGAAGGTTTTTTTGCGATTTTGAAAAATATTACTGAGGTGAAAACATGATTTTTTTTAATGGTTGAGAAAACATACAAACTACACACTGCTAGTTTTTGGACGAAATATAGGTATTGGAAATTCCTCATTTTTAAATCATGTCACTCTGCAGAGCATGCACTCACCATTTTCCATGTAAAAAGGCTGGTGTTTTAGAAAAATATCTCAGAAAGTAATGGTATGGGGCTGATTTTTTGGTATCTTTGGTATCTTTGGAGGAATATTTTTTATATAAATGAGACTGAATTCATTAATTTATTTATAAAGTGATATTTCGCTCAAATTGCCTTTTAGAGTGATTACAAGTATTATTATTAGCTGATTTTTTTGGTATCTTTGGAAGAGTGAAATATTTTTCATAAAAATGAGACTGAATTCATTAATTTATTTATAAAATGATATTTCGCTCAAACTGCCTTTAATAGCAATTATAAGTAAAATATCATTCTTCACTTATTTTCTCTCTCTAAGTAAACAAATCTCCGTTTGCATCATCCGTGTACATTTCTTT
This sequence comes from Ceriagrion tenellum, assembly GCA_963169105.1. Classification (NCBI taxonomy): domain Eukaryota; kingdom Metazoa; phylum Arthropoda; class Insecta; order Odonata; family Coenagrionidae; genus Ceriagrion; species Ceriagrion tenellum. The sequence goes on from OY720638.1 coordinate 73,327,717, forward strand.
GGAATGAATATCCGTCCAGCATGAATAGTTCAATAACTTGCACTGCATAGCACAATAGCACCCGGAAGTGAATCTAAAAAATACACCTACAGCTGCTCACTTCTTTGAGTTTCATTACAAAATCGCCAGCTTTACCGCATAACTTTAAGCTTGAAAATCTCGCATTTTCAACCAGGATGGACACGTTTCAGGGCACACAATATTGAACGCACTTTTACCGCTTTTAGCGCAGTTCGAGACATTTATATCATTGGTTGACTCGCGTCAAAATAAAAAGAATTTCCATCTTCTCTCACCTAGGTAGGTGTAGGTTGCGTAGCTGGGAGGGGAAGAGTTCTCCAAAAAGTGTAAACAACGAATATACATCAGAAATTAAAAAAGAGGGGTATAAAACACGCACAATTCCTTCGTTTTCGCGAATGAGTGTTCCGCCCTGCTGGGAGGAAGGGACGGAGAGAGCAAGAGCTATTCTTCCCGGAGCCAGAGAATGGTGAGACAAAAAAACTCGCGGGTTTCACTCCCTGGAGCAGACGCCAAATGACACGTCATCTCATGGGCGCTCCGAGAACGCTGAACTGAAGCCCCATCCTCCCCTCTCACAACCCCCCCCCCCCCACGCAGCACAGAGAGCGTCCCCTCCTCGTGAACACCCCCCGCCTTACACCCACACCCTACCCCTTCACGCTCATCTGAGCACATTCTCCTTGCATCCACCGCCACTCCTGGCCGCCCATTACACCGCCCCCTTCGCCACTCCCCCCCACCCGACGCCGCTAAAAGGAAAGAGGCGCTGCCGGCACGGCATTTGAGTACGTGCGGGGGGAGTGGTGGAGATATGAAGCCGACCTCCTCTCCTCATACCACCACGCCCAGCCTCTCTCCGCACTGAGCTCAGCCTCACTCTTCGGACCCGCCTCACTTTCCCCACCATCACCCAGCCTCACTCCCCGTCCCACCCCCTTCGCCCACCCACCCTCCCCCACCACACCACTGCCGCCTACCTCACAACGAATCCATTAGCAAAGCCCACCCGACATACCCCATACCAATAATGCAGGCAACAGTTTAATGCTTTTGGAGCGGCCGCGAGGCTCGGGGAAAAGGACTCACAGAGCGGCATCTCTCCCTCTCTCCACCATGTCGAAAACCTCCTCCCCCACCCTCCTTAGTCTCTCTCCGCCTCACGGCCCTCCCGAGTCGGCCCAGTCTCACCCGCTCCTCCGCCTCTTTCGAAAAATCCTCGTGGTGAGAGACTGAAGCGGGGATCCGCCGACGGAGGGCTGCGTCAAAAAGTGCCGAAGGCTCGGAAGAAATAAATGGAGGCTCAAAAGAGGGTCTCGGCAAAGAGGAAGGCTTTGGGGTGCGTGAGGGCTGGTTGCCGATAACCCGCCTTCCAGGTTAAAGCAGAATAGTTGCTTTGGCTCAGTTCATTGCTGTCGGATATGATTAAGTTCTATGGAAAAATAACCTTTTTTTCCGCACGCCAAAAGATTTTTTAATAAAACGAAAATACTTTCATAGACTATGTCGAAATAGTTCTGTCAATGCTATCATAAGCCAGCAATGAGGTCAAATTGTTCCACTACTATCGAAATTTCACGTACTTACAGACTTAAAAAATGGGAATGGTTACCCAAGTGAGTACGCTATTAGAGGAAAGGTTGAGTCTAATTTTAACCATTCTCATTAAAAAACTTGCACAATCTGTTCAAATACTTTTTTTTAAATCTTTCAGGCAAAATAAAACTCCTCGACTGAGAATAATAACATTTTAGGTTGACTTCTACAGATATTTATACGTCCCTCTCCTGGCTCAGAGTGCCTAGCATTCCAACCAAGTAAAGTGAAAAAATTAAGTTTTAGGAAAAGTTTTTCCACATCTTACGGCTCCAGATTCTAGTGATGACGATTTTATTTTTCCACTTCCAATCTACGCGTTTCGGAGAAAGCCCGGTAAAATTAAAGAAAAATTTTACTAAATACGAGGTATGAGGCGTTCATGAAATGAAATACCTATTGTAACGTTGGGGTTCTAATACACAGAGTCAGATGTTCTATTTAGCTTTACTCACTTTTGCATTGGACAGGACACTTAAATGATGGACTTTTTGCAATCTGGAAGACAGAAAATAGTCGATAGAAAAAAATTACATTCATGAATAACCTCATGTGTTAAATTATAATCCACCTTATGAGATCTATGAGACGGACTTTCAATGTTTTTGATCGCCATTTGAAATGTGATTTTTTAAAAGTTCTTTGTAGTCCTGCTATACTATCCACTTCCAATAATCTGCTCTACTTCTGAAAAAATTCTTGACCAGGATGAATTGAACGAGTCTCCGCCAGGAGGCATGCATTAGAAGATGCTGAAAGAAGTGCTGGAAAAATAGAAAATAGATGCAATTGAAAAGAGGGAGTTTTGCCAGACAAAGGAGCTTTTTGTGTATAAGGCTGGGTGAGGTACAACCTGACTTGCAATTGAAAGGGTCGCTTTAAATTTGTTTACATCTGCCGCATCTAAATAAGATTTGAATAGAAAAGAGACCTAACGCGGATGTTGGCTCGAGTGTACGGACTTTGGGAATGAGCACTGTAGACTAGAAAGTATTTAGTTTTATACTAATTAAAACCATGATCTTCCAGTTTTCAGATAGAAGTTATACCGCCATACATGGGATGTATCAATTTGAGTGAAATAATTTTTCCACTGGGGATATTCTCACAATAATGTAACAGTTTACGCTTTAATACGTGACTGTAAATTATTTTCATTCACACACATGGCAAAAATATCTCTTTAACAAGTATTTATTTCTTACCCCTCATCAACTAGCAGTCAATCATCTCGTCAAAGCTGTCAGGGACAATGTTACTTGCAGAAATTTTATTTTGCGCATAATTTCATGTAAAATTTTAGAGTCTCCGATAAACCACTACCATTGGAGACTTATTGATGGGTCATAATTATCATATTATTTATGTGGAGAGTATTATAACTCATAACAACCCATTTCCTTCGACAAATTACGCCGCTTCTTTCAAAAAGCCATCGCCGAGGAGCCTTGAAGCCTCCCTCATTCGTGGTATATCAAAAAGTGCGAAACATTTGCAATAAATGCTCGAGTTCAAAAGAGAATTATGTCTATGAGACGGTAGTGAGTGCGTTAGGGTGGGTATCCAAAAAGTCTCTTCAATATCGACGAAGAGTTGTTCTTGGGGTAAATGCAATATTTCCTTGACTGATAGAGCTGTGAGTATATATTTTATAATTATTTTCCACCAGTCAACTGGTTTTCTATGAAATTGCTGAGACGATACCATCCTTTACTTAGACTACGGCACTGGAGAGGCAAATAAAGATAGGAAGTTCTCATGAAAAAAGTATCCTCAAAATGTAATGTTACATCGCTGTTCCATTTCTCTTATAGCAATTAAAAACAAGTCATCATTGAAGCTGCCAGTCGAATACACTAATAATGAAAGCGCATGAGTCGATATGCTGCATGCTTACAAATTAAATTGGTTTCGGTGGGGATATTTTTTTGGGGCTAAAATGAGGAAGAATGTAACATCTAGTTTCAATTACATAAAATTATGCAAATTAAGCAAGTGGATAACACCAGAGATAAAGGTTTTGAACCACTAAAATAACTATTGGCAAATACATTGCAATAAACTTAGGATTCAGCTTTACATAAGACGATTTAGTTTTCCAAAAATAACTAAAATTCTATCAGGAACTAGAAATACATTATGTGAACACATTTTAAAACAAGAAGTATACATATACACTAAAAATGACCATTTATGCAAATAAAAAATAAATATCTTTCCCATTTCCTAGAGTGAGAATGTTCAAAACAAATTCGGGAAAAAAGGTGGCGGGAGAGTTTATCGGGCGGAGAAGGAATATATCAAGCGTAACTCATCTTCCTCGTATTTACAGAGGATTTGTTGAATGTAAAAGTGAACGATGCATGCATAATCTTTCCATCCAATTTTAAAATGCGCTTACATAAGCCTCGCGAAAGCTTCTTACAGTTATTGTTTATAGACCATGGCACGTTCTTTAAAGGTCTGGTTGGTTTCGCACTGCGTAAGACCACTACCAGCATACCACAGTATAACAATGCAATCTCCATGCCTCAGGCAAGGAACGACCCTTAGGACCTTGGGCCGGGCGCGTTGCACATTATTCCGATTGGACCGACGTTATCGCATTATTACCGCCCGGGCTGGCGTTATCTAGCCACTACTCATGAGAAAACCACTCAGGAGTAATAATTCTCGTACCGCATGGCCTAATAAGCATGATACATGAATGAATTTGAAAATTTATGGTATGAATTCACAACATAAATATAAATATTCTTTTATGAAGGATATTCCCGATGAAAACTGACTAAAATCCTTGAACCATTAATTTATTAGTACCATCCAATTCAGGACTGATAGTGGTTGGACCTTCCTAGGCACTTTTAAGAAGAAAGAATGATATAACTAATAGGTAAATGATAGTATGCTTAGCCTAAAAAATGAATAAATAACGATATGATTATTTTCCGCAAGACTTTTCATGCCGTATTTATCTCGCATCGCATTTTAAGAGACTAATAAAAGTTTTTAGGCATCAAACAAAGCTTTTTGTTTGCCCTCGTTAATGAAAAATAAAGGTCCAATGTGCTTCAATGTAAAAATGAAAAAGAAACTCTTTCTCAAATTATTACAAAATTCAAAGTTCCCACAATACCAATTGTCATATTTCAATACAAGTGGCAAAATTGACTATGAAAACCGTAAGTCAAAGCTTTGCAATGAAATTTGATAAGAAATATATAGAAAAATATTCGGTTCACGACTTAAAAATGGGCAAATTTAATTTTTCTATCATTAGTTTAAAAAAGTAGCAATTATGAGTTGATAAAACTTAAACTATGCAGAAAGCAAAGTTTGAAAATGGAAGATTTGCAGATCCAAATTTTGAAGTTGAAACGTGCATAGTGATATAGTAATCTATAATTCTTGTGCATTTTTCAGAAAATTTAATGCTAATATTTACAATACCACTTACTTAAAAAACACAAGACCCAAGTTTCAACACTAAATAGTCATTTTCAGGTGGCGCCATCTACCCAAAGCTTTGAAACCCGGGATCTGTGTTTTTTAAGTATGTGGTATTGTAAATTTTACCGTTAAATTTTCTGAATAATAGAATACCACAAAGTTACGAAGGAATTTGTATTATTTATTCTTGCATTTTATCCGCGGCGAATCAAACAAGTATATGCTTCCTTTCATTGGCGGGAAAATCTACATCAAAGGTGAGAGGCAATAAAAATCTAATTATGAAAATTAACATTTAGTCGCTCTTTTACAAAATACAGACGCTACGACCTACGCATATCGCTGGGAAATGAGCATCTTTTTGTGTCCAAGGTAACATCATCCACGGTGATGGGGGAAGTGATGGCAAGGTTCTATAATGCCTCCGGGGTTTGGATGGAACTGGTGCGAAGAAGTGGCGAGGGACATCCGGGCCCCCAATTGCACCTTCCCCTCGGCCCCCATGGGGAATTGCTCGTGCCAGCTGACGCCTGCACAAGTCTCACCGCAATGACGCCTTCTGGCGGCGAGAACAGGGGAAGCAATACAGGCCAGAAGGGGTAGACGGGGGCAGAAAACGGCGTCACATGCATATTCAAGAATGCGATGAAACTAAAAGTGGGCGTTTTTTTCCTTCGATTAAAATTCGTGTTTTTTTTACTTCCCGCATGACACAACCACCACTTCAATAACAGCACCATTACACTAGCCATGTAAAGCTCAGGATGAAATTTAGCAATTTTTTTCATACTTACACATATTTTATACTTGAAACAAATACTTTTTGCCATTTATTTTTTATTGATTTAATTAATACCATGTAATACATTGGCAATATATTTTCAAGCCAAATTTTTTAAGAAAAACGAAAAAGCTTACTTACTTCAAATTAAGATTTTGAATATATATTCAAATAGTAAATTCACATTGTTAAGAAACTCAACATCGTTTTGACTAGTTTTAACTAAACTTCATTAATTATAAAATTCAAATATTATATCTACTTAATGAAATTTGTTTGCTAACCTCAAGTTTAAAATTATAATATACGACCGCTAAGCTATAAAAGAAATACCTTGGATATGCTTTGACAATGTCATAAGCATTTACGTCACGAAAAAGGCCAAAGCTTTCCTCAGAAGAACAACTTATATATAATTTGACTTTTATAATGGTTCAATATGTAAGATATCAATGAAAGATATTATCGACATTCACTATCACAATGAACCGAAATGAGAATAATTTACTTTTTATTCAATAAGATATGTTATGATTGCTTTATTCATTAACATTGCTAGTACTTAAATAATATTACATAAAAATTGCTAGTACTATATCATTGTCTTACTTAAACAAATGTAATTTTAAAAAAGTGCTACCTACAAAGAAAATTTTTAGAAAAAATTTTAGGTCAAATTATTTGAGTTGAGCTTTATATTTAGTATGCATTTTCTATAAAATGTACAAAAATATATCATAAACGAGTATTATATCCCCTATCAATCATAAAAAACTCCAATTCGGAAGTGACGTAGAAGTAAAAGTGAACAACAGGGGAGAAAATATGTATACTGAAACTACATTTTTGCATGGAAAGTCTCTTGCACTGGCTACAAGCAAATAGAAAAAAAGAGGTCGTGATAAGAAAGAGTACGTTCTCCGATTCTTATACATTGTCGCTAATACTTGTGCGTCTATCTATTCCTAGCGTTAGGATGCTCCAGGCGTTTCCTTAACGACGCACCTCATCCACCCAAACACTTATCCAGTGGATACGCTTGTGCCGTTGCTAGAAAGGTGAACAGAAGAGAATATTGCTTGAGTACCCCGAGTGCACCGAAATAGCCTCGAAAGCCCCCAAATCCTAAAACGGTGCGTAAAGGAGTGTGGGGGTAGGTCTTTAACCCTCCAAACCTCCAACGCAAGCATTTTTTCATCCAGGTTAATTTTCTCCGGCGAGGACCATAAAAATTCATGCTGGCCGTCTTCCACTCAAAGAAGTTAAAAGGAAGATTCCAACTAGCCGGAATAGGCTTGAGGCGTAATGCGGAAAATTTACGAAATCGGGCTCGTTCACCATCATGTCACTTTCGCAGGATTGACGAAATGAATATACATATATATCCATTGCCAGTATGACAATCTCATTGTGTCCAATTCTCTACCAGGCAGTTCCAAGGTCGGCTTTATATTCACTCAAATTCCGTTACCATATTTCGACCCTTAACTCATAATATCAGCCAGAGATTTAATAATCTACGCCATCATTGCTTTAACTTTAAATTCGTTCAAATATGAGATGTCTACCATAATATAATGTAACATTAAATATTCTCCTAGAGCTTGTTTATAATTCTTTGACCTCGGCTTCACAGGGTAATGGATATTAAAATATACATCCTTTTAATACTCGAATGAAGGACGACTAGAAATAGAACTGTGCCTCACACATGAATAATCACTATAAAATAATGGGATGACTTACGGACATTGTATCTATTGATGAATATAAAATATACCTATTGGCAATATAATGATGAGTCATCATATTTTCTAGAATCAACTCAATCCGTTTTATTCTATTCAACGACTGAAAGATACGGTCTACGCTTGAAAAAATATAAATCTGTATATCTTGAAGTGCACGCTACCATCCTCGGAATGAGTGTTCCTCGTGGCTGTACACCAACATAGCACAGGGCTGCCTTCACGCATCCGCGCTTTCTTACTACGAGTGCATTAGTTTCATAGGTGGCGTTGAGTAGCCAGCCGGCGCACCGTTTTGCTGTCCATTAGGGCATCATGGGGAAGAAACGCAACGCCCTTGCATCAGCCACCGCCACCTTTGTCAAGACGCTGTCTTCCATTTCACGCCACCTTTCCCACTCTGCGATGAGAGAAGCCGGACATCATCTTGAACACTCAAGGTGTTTTTTCGCACTGATGTTAGGCCGACAAAGACAAAGCAAAATACGCTCTAGTCTCCCCATCGCGCCCTGAGTTTCCTTTATCTGTCTAGTTGCCTTGAGCAAAATTCTGCCACAAGAATGAAGATAGACATAAAGAAGAGCTTTCATAAGTAGCAAGTATTTAAAGAATTTCTCTGTTAAGTTGAATTTTCCACATCACCACGTCCTTCCTGCATTTCTTGGTAATAAAATTGCGCCTTTAAATGTTAAGCTGGCGCTTGAAAAATGAAGTACAAGTTCACCATTTATCGCCAAATGATACCCCACACTGAAATAAGATGATTTTTCACTACTTTTGACTTTTATGGTTTACATTTAATACCTTTTAAGGGCTTTTAAAAGTTTGGTACGTTTTACAGCTCATGATCAGTGCAAGTGTTTTTAAATGTTCCTAAATGAACTCAAAACGCGAGTATAGTACTAAATACGAATTATTACTCAAAACTGTAAAATGAACGAAGGCATAAATATTGTACCTGTTACAACGCTCTATCAAATCACCTGCAATAATTTTTATTAACCCACTTTCCCGAATTTCGCCACTATGTAGTGATATAGAGCAACAAAATGAGTCATACCATCAAGATTAGGTTTATCAGAAGTTTTCTTGAAGCAATATCCAGGTTTGACAACATATTCACTCCTGTGTAAAAGTAAATAAATGGCCATTGTTTGGATTTCTATCCAATCGCACAGATGGACTAATGCTATAATACTGTCACTTCTAATGAATGAGAGAGGAACAAGACTGAGATCCTTTTTGTATCCCTAGCGCTAAAACTCTGTTGACGTTGTTTATAGATACTTATAAATTGTACAAGTAACCTTGCGGTTTGCGTGCATTCCCGGAGCTATTCTAAATGTTAAACTATTAATTTCACATTTGGCCCATGGGTTTAGGGAGCTCACTCGAGTACCTATGGGTTTACCACTTTCTCAACGTCGTTTGTCAGGAGTGCAAATATCAGTCCCAGCTGTCTCTCTTACTTCACGTTTCTACAAATTGATACGACATTTGGAAAATTCTCTCTGGTATACCTTCTCTGAAACATTTTTCAATATTTAATCAATTATATTCTCCGATATCTTTCGATAGAAGTTAATGCAAAATTTCATGCTAGCAAAAATATGTCTCCATTTCTGCTTATACATATGCCAAATGAGTGTCTTATATAGGTGTCAATATCATTCAAGTAGCACTTGACTGATCCGTTAATATAATTATTATGATCAACTTTTCAGGTTAATAATAATAATAGATTACTTAAAAAACTAACTCTTAAGCCATTATACCGGCCAGAGACATAAAATGTGTAAGAAAAATCGCAGCCATATTATTATTACCCGAAAGAAAGTATAAGTATATCTTGAATTTGAGCCCCTAACAGTTTCAATTTCTTTGAGTGAATCTACACCAAAAGCATTAAAGATATACTCTTAAGGACAGATATGCTCCATTCCCAACTATTTTTATTGCTTTAACCGTCTCCTCGACAAATTTATAAAATCATAATAAAGTTTTAAATATGAATAATACAAGCAAATAAAAATAAATCAAGAAAATTTAAAATTAATAATAGTGGCATGCGAATGAAACAACTTAAATGGAGAGTGATGCATTTTACGTTTGACAGTATACGGGTGACCTAAAATGGATTAGGGTGAGCCGGAAAACATAAAGTAACTTGAGGACTAATTTTGTATGAAATGGTGAATTTTAGCTCAAATACACTGCTGACTTGTTTTAACTTTCCTAAATCGTCGTCCATATTCACGAGCAATTCCATGCTCTTCATACAATCTCAGTCAATTCATGCTCTGAACAAAAGTCGAGAATCTCTTGACACCCAAAGGGGCACGTAACTAACATTGAGCCAGCGCAGTAATACACGAACACGTACTTTTATAAGTTTCCGATGAAGGGAGTCCATCGCCCATTCAACCAGCCAACCTGCCCCCGATAATCCCTTCTCCTCACGGCCCCGCATCCATAGCAAAAAATAGAGTCCCGAATTTTGTAAGCACGATTTACGGAATGAGAAGTGACTGCATATCCTCATCCACCAACAACGTCAACTCTTCGAGGCATCCTTAAGCCTTTCATCTTGAATTGCATTTCACTTTGCAAAGAATCGGCTCTATACCACGAGAGATATCGTTTCTTCCTACGCACATGAGTTGGATATTTCATCACTTAGCCGACAGAACTAATGAAAAATTGTAGAAGTGCAGACTATTTAACGCATCAAACTTTAGTTTTATGCATCTCTAGCTGAGGGTTACGTCGCCACTCGTCCCAACACTTTTTTTGCTAAGCAATAATACTCTAGTTACTTAAAAAGCTTGCTACCTTCGTTTCACATATATTTTGTTTCTAAGAGTTCAATATTAATAATTTGAGATAAGTTTTTAATACTTACATTCATTATTTTACAGGGAAATGTTTAATTTTTTTAATATGGTGCAGCAGGATACTTCGCTAAAGCGAATGCAAACTCTTGGTTATAAAGGTCCAAGTCCTAGCTCAAAAGGTCAGGCAAATTTTAAGATAAGACCTGCCATCCATTTATACGCTCCAATCGCCTTCAAGCAAGCCGTTCCATATGAGTTTTATCCCAGGATTTTTACACCTCTCGCCTCCACCCTTCACCTCCCCACTCATCCACCAATCCTTCTCGCCTCACCTCTTTGTACGTGCTCACATGGTACTCACGATGCGCTGTTTAACCCGCACTAAGGGCCCAATATCTATCCCTTTATGAGCTTTGGAATGCTAATGTCTCCTCCCATAGGCCCTCGGCCCTGTCCTACAGTACCAGAGCCATGACATTGATACCACTTTTACCCACACGTTTCCGCATATGTCGGGTTTCCGGCATTCTGAGATGACCTACCTTGGCTTGTTTTTGATGCCGTGTTCCATAGGCCCGTAACTTTGTCCTTGCATAGAAAATCAAAGGTAGTGTGACTGTAATACAAATTAAATGACCTGCTGAACGAACCTAAACAGTCTCTCCCTTTTGCATCCCAGTCTTTAGACCAATGCATGGTAAAAATAGCATTCACAGAAGCCCTTTTATGCAGTACTAATATAGCGGTGTATAGATTTGAGCATCTCAGCAGATTGGCCATATTATCAACCAACTATACATTGTTTTTCCACTTTCTCTCACATAAATTCCACGCAGGGTGGTGTCTCCTATATTGAAAGAATAAAGCGATAACAAGAACATTTCCATCAATTCAAGTACTACGTAGCCATAAAAAAGATCATTGCATTATAAGACACCGACAATCGATCACTGACTTCACGCCGAAGAACAGGTTGATTTACAGGGAAAAGACTGAATATAAGGAAAGGATAGTTAAATTTGAGCTCAGCTGATATTTATTTTCTAGAAAAAACAGAATAAGATCATGCAGCTACGAACAAATATAATAAAATAGAGGAAAACTATATTGATATTCAATGCATTACTTATGTTTTTTGTCTCAAAGTACACTCTTCATAATCAGAATTTGCAACAATAAATCGTAACCTCGTCACTAAAAAAATTGGATGCTTCAATAAAAGAATGCGGAAAATGATGAGCAGAAAACCAAATATACATCTCTCTCCCAGCCTCTTTTTATGACGACTCATGACCTGTGATATCAGCGTAAGCTACGTGAATTTTGATCACAAGCAAATTTTGAGCTCCAACCAAGCAATGCAAGGTTTTTGCTCCGGTAACGCAGTGGGATGGGTCCCTCTGTGGAGTTGTACATTGAATTTAAGGAATCGCTCGGAGAGCGGGTTTCGCATCGAGGCCACCTTAAAGGGCTAAGACCGTGAAGGGGACTCGACAGGGGCGTCCTTTGCTTCCTTTTGAGTCTCCCTCCTCCATAGGCCGTTTCACTCTAAGCCGGAGTCGCGCTTATTGACTCCCTTGTTGCCATATCTCAAGGACCGTGCCTTCCCGGCTTTTTTGGCTTAAGGATATGGTCTGTTCTTTCTCACGCTATACAAACAACAATAGATTTCATCCCTTTCCCTATCGCGAACCAGAGAGAGCTTAAGTTTCCTCTTCGTCTTTAGTCATTCCAGATTCTTTAGAAAGGGATGGCAAACCTAAATATAGTAAGATTAGAGCATGAACACTCATTGAATGGATAAAACAATAACAAGGACATATTCAAACATTTCAAGTACTACATAGCAATAAAAAAAGATCATTACATTACATCCCACCGACAATCGATCACTGAATAAACACCAAAATTCATAATAAAAGTTGATTTAAAGAGGAAAAGAATTTGATGAAAAGATGAGTACAACTGCACTAGTTCATAGTAGAATAAATATTTTTTCCTCTTATATATCGAAAATGATTTTGCTCAGTATAATTTACTGTTAAATCCGATGTCATAAATTCACTCTAAATATTCAAAGACGATGCTCAATTTGAAATCCACACTTATGAAGAGTAGTTGATAAAATACATTTTTAGAAAGAAAGAATAATAATGATGGTAATGAAGGAAACTGGAAATGGACTCTAAAACATTGCTTTCTACGAGTTCGATCATCTACATAAAATTAATCCAGGATGGTATGAAATAATTAAATAACCGTTGGGTACCTCCTATTGGACCAACTATTACAAACTAACAGAAACTACAGTTTTAAGAATTAATTACGCGAGAAAGAGCACCTTAGATCAACGTGTCACAGAAATAGTTGAGTGAGAAGAGGACAGATGCTGGATTTCCCGCTGAGACTACGACGCAACGACGAAATACCGAATTCTCCGGGCACTCCTCAAATGCGGAGAAGAATTCCAAGGAATGAGTGCTCTCAACCAAGAATGTACTACGCGTAGGCCTTGCTCATTTAAAGGGCACTGAAGTCACAGGAACGATCTCTCCGGCTTGTCATTCGAACGGGAAAAACAGACACACAAAAGGCATTGAAATTTATCACCTTTCGAATTCCAAGCAAAAGAATGTGTGGAATCAATTGAATTCACGCTAATTGAAATAACTCGAAAATATTTGAAGGAAATGGCAATATGTGTTCCCCTAAACACCATGAATAATACTGAAAAAAGTATTTCCTCGTATTTCATATCCTTTACTCCTTGTTTTTAGCCAGAGAGATGGTGTCGATAATGTAACTGGAAAGGTAAAATTCCCGCCGTTCCTTACACAAAATTTCTACTGTAGTAGTTCCACCTTTGCAATCGAACAGACGCAGTTTCCAAATGTCTCCTTCCCCGGGAGAAATTGCATTAATCCGAGATCCGCTCGTCCCTCCCACACTCCCCGTAACTCGTATTGGCGCTATCGCCAGCAAACGGCCTCCTAGATAACGAGGCGAATGAAATTCCACCGCGCGCCTGCAAACCCTCCCTTCGGGCCGCCTCGTTGAAATGGCCTCCACCCCCGCGAAAACCTCACCCGCCCGTTCCGCGTCGCCTGCCTGCCACCGCCGCCGAGCCGATTGTCTGCCCTCGGCTTTCGAAGGCCGCAAGACGGCCAGACCGGGGGAAAATGGGGTGGAGGGAGCGGAGAGCGAGGAGGCAAGGAGAGGATTTGAAGAGCACCCGCGGCGGAAAAGGGAAAGACGTTGAACACTGGATAAAAAAAGCGAGGGGTGATAGGTGCCCAGAAAGGCTTAGACTTCTAGATCCCTTTAAGAGAAAGGAGAATAGATAAGCGTCTCCATTTTGGAGCATGAAGAAGGAGCATCACCACACTTTCCTCGTCATATTTGAGGGCAATAAACATCGAACGACTACCACAAGCAGATATAATCACCGTAACTTTGTGAAAATTTTCCCCCTAATAGGAAATAAAATTGTAAGTAATTTTTGGAGACTATTTTAACCCCCATTTGTTTTGCCAGTTTTGATGATTTTCATTATTTTTATACCTATGACAACAATGTAGAACATTGAAACAGGTCAGACTTCCACCTATATATTACCGAAAAGAATTTTTTATTATTTTTATCCTCCTAAAGAGAGGTCAGTTTTTGTAAAACGTGAGGTAGGTACATAAAACTACTTAGAAAAATTATCCTTGAAATGGTTAGGTTTTATCACATCTAATAATTACCTTGTCTTTAAGTTCTTCCTTGCCATAACAACTGCTGCATGCATGGTCTTCTATGGCTCATACAATAATGGCAATAAAAATGGAATATTTACAAATGTACTACTCCTGCAAAGCTCAAATACGCCTCCATAATCATCACATATCTGTGTCTATTATACAACGTACAATGACATCAATCAGAAGGAGATATAGTGACTCTACGAAAAAAAAATAAATAGAGATAGGAAAACTGTGAGTTTAATTGAGCTACAAACATTATTTTTGACTTTATGATTGAATGAATCAGCCTTATAAAAAAATATCGGAATATACAACTTCAACTACTGGTATTATTACAAAATAAAAGATACTTCGTTAATTACCTCACCACTGAATCACATAGTCCTATGTTTTGATAATTTTTTCCATTATCAGTGCGGCACATTGGTGAATCTTGATATTGGCAAAAGTTTGACGAAGCCCAGGTTGGCGCAATAAAGCTTTGAGTCGGCTTTTGAAACATCTTTCATTTTGCAACAATGATATCTACACTTTATTTCCACGAGGTATCACCTGATAGGTAAAATTCTATTCAACTTCCAGGTAACAGCGCCAGCAGTATTATTTTATTGCAAAATATTTTATCAAGACCACTACGTCTCAAAATCACATTTCACGCGCGTGGTTCTCGAGTCGCATCTGTCCAAAGGACTCATTTTTTGCAAAGTATGAGATAAGCCACAAATTGATCGTAAATTGTGGCATTTTTTGGTGGTTTGGAGACATGAAAAAGGAGAGACTAAAGATAGACTGTTTTAAGGTAATTTGTTGATGAGGAAGGTCAACGCTGGGGAAAGTAAACCATACGAAAGAGAAGACAATTTTGATGGATTGGATAACGTTTTCGGAGGAATAAATATGCTAAAATAAGCATTAAGCACGGTAGGTGAGCCAGAAAAATATAACAAGATGAACTGCAACGTATTCAGGGAAAATAAAGGAGCAAGAAAAGACCATACGATAAAGCAAGGAATATTTTATTTTTAGAGTAAAGAATGAATAAGAAAGCATAATCGCTAGTCTTAAAGATGAACAACAAATGTAATTACTACATGTATTTTGAAGGAAAATATAAAATTCTTCACTTTGAGAAGCAACATTTTTAACCAGAAAACATGGAAATGTATTATTCAACTGAGTTACTATTGATCACAACGTTATTTGATGTGAAAACAAGATTGAATAGCTAAGCGTGGTATGAGCGTTTGGATACACGCGTAATCTTCCAAAATTCTTTCATGAAGTTTTCTCCAAATAGATTTTCGCCAAGCCATTCAAAGCACGATTGCCCTGCTTTACACCGTGTACACTCTTATAATATTCCTCCCACGAACTCAGGATATGCATGCTTGAATTGCTCTATTGTGTACAGACTTTCAACGCGATAGAATCTTAGGAGAATCTATACTAGCACCAGAGATTCATGAACGGGCATACTCTAAGGAGGAAAAGTAAAATCTTTTCCAGATCGCGGGGTTTACAATGATTTCCGTAGACTTTAATGGCTCACCCGTGTTTGCTACTTCATTGTGAAAGACGTCCGCTTATCGGAAGCGCTTTGCTTTCACAAGAGTCATGGCCAAGCTCTGTGCCATGGTGAGGGAGAGGTGGATAAGAGAGGAAAGGAATGGTGTAAAGGCGATGGCAAGAAAGGAAACGCGCCTTATCGCAGACTAAACGATGAAAAGGATGTCTGGTTTAAACGGGAGATATTCACGTAAGGAAATGATCGCACAAGACCAGCATATATAAGACAGGAACAGGAGTTGGTAGAGGATGAGAGAGATAAGAGTTAGAAGTAATGGCAGGCTTGAAAACAAGGGTATGGAATGTTGTGCTTAAGAAGTTTGATGTTCAACTCATCAAAAACTAAAGGGCTGAAAAATCATATCTCAACAAAAATGCAATGGAGGAAAATGTTATTTCTAATTGTCTAAATATTCAACACTAAGTTTCCAATCTAATTCAACCATTAGTACCAGTGTGCTTTTCCGGAATATTCATATTTGATTTGGAATACCTTGAAGGGAATAATGCTCCAGAAAACGTATAAAACGTATTAAAAATGTATAATAAACAATAACTGAAGAAAATATTGAAAAAATAACTACCTATCTCGGAATTTTTACTTTAAAGATTTTGGACCCTCCGAACCTTATTCTTTCCTCGTGACCATCATTTTCATATTCATTCGCCCAAATTTCCCACACAGTTATAGGGAATAAAAATGACGGATATAAAAGGTAAGGATACTTATTCAAGTCTAATTCTTTTACTGTGTATTTCTAATTCTATAACTGATGTTTCTCTGGTAAAAAAATAATAACGATAAGTACAATTTAACTAACACAGCCTAATAAATTGGAAATTCTTACAAGTATTCCACATTTCCCATGAGCAGTAAATTCAATAACTTCTTAACGCAGTAACTTGACTTATATCGTTGATCATGGAACAGTATATGCATATTGAAACTGGCATAATAGATTGATGAGGCGCCGTAGGAAAAAAATTAAAGGAAAAAATCATATACTCGATTGAAGAATTACATATAGCCGTGGAGCTCCGCCGAAGCCATTTATGAAATGACTAAAGGGGGCGTGCCAAAGAGTTCCCTTGAAGAAAACCAGCCAGTCTCTCAGCCAATTGAGGCAATGTGTTCAAGACTTACATTGAGAAAAATACCAAGGCTTACAGCAATTTCATTCACATCCTATTAATAATTATTATTATAAAACACTTCACTTTAATAGATTAATTTTACTTCTCCAGAAGAGATGCTTGCAGATTTATTTTAGCAAAACATAGCATAGTAATTCAAATGTTATGATTAGATTCATTTCATTCCTTTCAAAGGATTAGCAAATAAAAACGGTGGTTACATATATCCTCTGCACACCAAGGTTTTATTCGCGTTTCACCATCATAGGAAATTAAATATATAATGAGGAGAAAATGGGAGACAGTATTCCAAGAAATTTACCTATATACATGAAAAGGACGGAGATATACGATTTTTACAGCTCGAGTATGCTTGTATTGTCGAATAAAGTTGTTTGACTGCTGAAAGTCTGGTGAGAAAGAGAGAGCGAAAAGGATGTGCTTGGAAATATAAAATACAAGACTACCTTTACTTGAATCACGTTGACAGCATGTTTCGCTTATGGTTTAAATGGTCTCCAAGACCGAAAACAGAAATTCAGCCCAACATTGGTAACTGAGAATTTAGTACATAATTCAGACGTTAGTTCATTTTTCTACCAATGGCCCTTGCTCCAGCAAAATCTCCCCCAATAATGCGTGTGCTGATCATTTAACCGAATAAGTGCAGATTTTATTCTCGTCAATTATTCTAATGAGCAAAAGTAAAATTGAATTTGTTCCATTTATTAAGTATTGTAAATCAAGTTAAAGGAGTATTTACGTTTATACAAACAGTATCAGCTTTCTCAAAACGTTTTTCAGAAGTTGCGATAAACAATAAGTATACGAAGCAATCACCCTTTATTACTCAACCCTTAGGCCAATCCAAACGGTATCTTTTGACTTCTTCGTAATAATCCAGTACAAGGGCTTTGATGTATGCCAAATTTCGTCAATATTCGAATTCGCTCTTAGAAAACGTAGCAAATATGCTGAAAAAAAGACAGAACGTTATTTCTATCCGTGCAAGTCAATCTAATAGTTAATTTTTATAAGTGTTCTACCGGTTAAGGTAGGTTTTACTGAATGTCAGAGAATCTCCTCCCATATTTCTACTATTTCAGGGGCCTATCTCACTCTAGAATATCCTTTTTCGCCTCAACATATGATCTACCCTTCTTCATCCTTTCCATGAAACCTATCCTCTTTCCTCTTTGATAGTCAATATCAGTGATAAAATTAACTTAATAACGATTTGCATTTTTTCCATCCCAGCAATAAATATTTTTTACATCATGGCCCGACCCATGCATTTAATACTAAATAAGTACTAATCAAACTCAAGATATTTTCTAGAGAATAGTACATTTGTTGTGTTTGCGATAAATATGCTTGAAAACCACAATTATCTTCCCTGTATAGTACTTTGCTTACAGAGATATTAAAATATTTAAAAAAGGTATTTCTGGAATCATACTCGGAAGCTCTTAGTCATTCTTTCCCCATTTATTGCTATAGTCATCAGTATCCTGTAGCCACTTTGTCCGATGGTCGGGCCACTTACCATTAATAGTTTAGTTTTTTAAGAGGAGGCAAGTAATATGTTTCGTCCAATGCGACACTAATCCATTGAACGGAAGGGTATCGCAGCGAGCGCAATGCATGCGTCGACTCAATATCCATTAGCGCATTAAAATTCTACCCAACTCCCGCATTCAGGATTGGCGTTGCGAGAAACACCGCGGATGAATTCTTTGGCTCGGCACAGTGTGTGAATGGTGGATCCGCATATCATGTCAAATACGCTAAAAACGAACTCCTTATGGAGCAGGTAAAGAATGAACGGGAAGACGGTTGAATCCCTCGTCCGCTCTGCTATGCTTCGAGATGAAAAGCAGAATGTGACGCCACCCTTGCTGTGGTTCGTATGGAACTGAGTAGACGTGCAGAATTTGAAAAGAGTTTTCATTTTTCCTTCACGGATACTACTTTGTAGTGATGTTCCATCGTACTGAAGCTCCTCCCGTAGCTTGATTAATGTTTTTGGGAGAGTTTATTTTACGGGCACAAACTAAGGCTTTGTGTAATGGCGTTCGGCTCAGCAATTTTGGATATAGAGCCATTAAAAATGTCAAATCACTACTCATGCGTTGACTCATGAAAAACTTTTTAGTAGCCCTATCAACATAAAACTCACACTGAAAAACTCAAAGACTACATTTTTTGCATGTAATCATTCAAAAAGTATTTGATATTGCATTATCACATTTGTTTACATTCTGAGGAGCAATAACAGCAGAGTAAATATTAATCATATTCATCCAATTACCCCTTAAGGGGACTATCGTTATTCGGTGTAACCACGAGATAATCGCATATGGAAAGATGACTTTAAAGTAAAACTTGCAGTCAACTAACTCAGAGCATTCAAATATTTGCTTTAAAAGTCAAATGGTATCGATGTAACTTGCCATACAAAATATACACACATTCAAAGGATACATTAAAATAAAATTAGCAAACCTTATTATGGAATTCTGAAATATATATATGTATCCTTAATTTAAAAGAGTTTTCTTGTTTCTTTTGCAAGTGAAACGCCTAAATGATAAAGAGTAAAGTTCTGAAAATTATCTTAATAATATAAGTAATGCGGTTCGACACTTGAAAACAATAGTCCACTTTCGTGTACATTATCGTCATTTATTCTCACCATGTTTTGTTCTGATAGATAGATATTGCAACTCAGAAATGTGGCGTGGTATAATGGATGACCATACTTCAACGAATGATTTCCTGTATTTCTATAATGCATTTTTGGGATACAAAATATAAATATTAGTGTTTTATTATATATTAATTCTGGAAAAATGCATCTTAGTTGAGTCAAAAAATATTTCTCTAAGATCAAGGGATCAGATTGGTATCTGCCAACTTTCAATAACCAAAGTGGTGAAGAATGAATTGGTTTTAAGCTCATTATTAAGAACCATTTGGAAAATAGAAAAGCAATAGACAGAAAATCAGAGAAAAATAATTTTTGTTTATAAATCAGAACTTACGCTCTCTGCGACAATGAAAAAAGGAAAATTTATAATAGACCCATTCCACTTGCTATCGAAAGTACGTGAAGCAGCTCTGCCTAACTCGCTTAATCCCATAAAAAGTGTCACCTGATGAATATTCTCTGCTAATGATCCCTTCAAAAACTGCAACCATATCAATACCTAATTGTTTTGAACTACAGTTGTAAGAAATATATGTTTTCAAGATATTTCCAGATTAGAGGCGCCCAAGGTGATTAAAATATAACAATTTTGGAATAGTCTTTGTATTGCGCAAACGTCAGTCACTGTACAGTCATATTGCTCATTATTTTTTCGTTTCCTAATAAGAATATGCGTCATATTTGTTGTTTGATTATTAATAGGCAAGTTTTAGCGCTAATTTTGCTTGTTTCTGTCTATCGTGAAGATATATAGGTATATAAACGTAGTCACATCCGCCCAGCGGTATTTAAATAGTTTTTGAAATACTTGAATCCGATATGAATGCTTCAAATGATTCGTGTACATTTAATTTTGCTATCTGGAAGACAATGTATTGCTTTTTATTCCCCAATCACTATCAATAATACTTCTTAAATTCCGTACAAACTGTGAGTAATATATAAAATAATATCCGCACATAATCGTTACCTATGACAACATAACCGGATATTGTAAAGGTATGTCCATGTCCATCTGTGTCAAAAAATCTCGAAATTCCAAGTGGAAAATATCTATTTAATGCAGCCATCTTAAATGTTTAATCCAGCAAGTTTCGTCAATAAAAAATGAAATTATTTATTCTCATATCATTTCAGGGTTTATTTGGCCAATTTTTCTAAATCAGAATAACTATCTTCGATAATATAAAAATAAAATTATGCCACTTACACATCGTTATAAAAATCCTCTTATTTACAAAACGTGCATGAATTAAATTTCAAGAAAACCGCACTAAAATAGGTTATAGAATGACCATATATTATTCTTACTCAAATAAAACAAAAATATTTCTATACTAGCACCAAATCGGCTATTTCATTTCAAAGAAAACTAACTCATTAATGAGCCCGAGAAGATCTCTTAGTAATAATCCCTTATTAAATAGCATCTCTTGCAATAAAATATAAAATACTTATGTATACTCTGGTCAAATGAACAAAAATGTGTACATGTAAAGATGCAGGCAAATTTTGGAGGCTCATATGAATTCAAGAGTCGTTTGTAAGGGTGTTTATATCACTACATTCTTAATTTGCGCTAAAACTGTTCCACGAAAAACTTAAAAGGATTTAAAAGAGGACCTCAGACCCTTCGCTATCAAAATAAAACTGGTATTGCTCTCTATAACCTATGTACTGATATATGAATGCAAAACTTTTTTGTTAATCGCTGTAATTTATGTCCTTTCCAGAATGTGAAATGAGTTTGATAAAATCCCATTCTTTGATGATGATTCCGATTGTTTTCAAGCTGATTAATCAGCCAAAATATACAATTCAAATAATCGACATTCCACCCCTTTGTACATCGATTTTAAAATCCCATCCAAAGGCATTTCCCGCTTTGTGATTATTTAGGCATGAGGAAGGATTATTGAGTAGCGCTGTTTTCCCAGATGTAGGATCGCGCTCTTGATTGCCCGTGTACAAATTGCCCGTTAAACTTAACACTCCGGCTGCCTATGACATTATGATTGCACTTATCACGGGAGTATATGCAGCAGATGTGTACGAAACCGTAAACACGCCTAGTGCAAGCAGAGCGCCACACGTTAATGGCAGCGTTCTCATAAACGGCTAAACGTGCATAAGCTGTAGGGTGGCCGTGATCGATTGTCTTGACAAATTGGGACGTCAGCGGCAGTACAGGCGAGCGCTAATTGAAGTCGCTTAGCCTCGAAATCTTCCGATTGGGATTGCCCAAGAAATGCACTGGATCACAACCAAGCGAGCCATTCATTGCCTCACACATCGTTGCCTTCCGGTGGCGAAGGAAGCACGACTCATTTGCTGTGAGAGGAACACAAGCCACTTTACAGAATGATCACTCAATGACCATAAGTAACATATAAATGCAACAAAAATTCACTAAAATAATTTCCATAATATACCACATTCATCTTCAGTATCTCACCCGATTTCAAAATATGAACAAAACAAAACATTTCTTCGCATAAATTGCTTAGAAAATTAGATTCCAGAATTTTACCCTCTTAAACCCCATCTAAGATCTTTAAAATGCAAAGCTTAAAGTACAATTCCATTTAAATCTCGTCATAGAAGGACTAAAGTGTCGGGGGGAGAGAACAGTCAAGAGGAATACCAAGAGTGAAAGAACTCATCCAACAGTTTGGCAAATTATTCCAGCGTAACAGCAGGCAAATTTTAATCGATCGAAGTTAACACCACTGCTTTTCAAGCTGCGGAGAAAACTCAAATAATAAGTAATACTGTATTAGCAACGTATTTTAAGGCATAACTATTCCTTGTTGACACCAAAACTAATCATTTAAGTCATGATTTTTTTATCCCAGCCATCACCATCGACCTCCGTGTACAATATGCGAAACCATTTGAAAATGATCCCTCTCCATATTTATATCCGTAAATAAACAACTCACAAAATTTTATCCTAATTTTTAAATTGCTTGATAAGCCATAATGAAATCATCATTACTGTCAGTTTAAGGAACATTTTTC
Organism: Ceriagrion tenellum; assembly: GCA_963169105.1. Lineage (NCBI taxonomy): Eukaryota > Metazoa > Arthropoda > Insecta > Odonata > Coenagrionidae > Ceriagrion > Ceriagrion tenellum. The sequence continues at coordinate 73,350,324 of OY720638.1, forward strand.
TGCACGGCTTCTATGACGACGTCTTGATATGTTGCTAAAAAGATAGGGATATAAAATATAGCACTATTAAAAATTTTCATTTTGCATATAATATTCTATTGTTTTAATTAAGTTAATTTTCTAGACATGCACTCATGTAGTTACATCGACTCATGCTTGAAAGTTGCACATAATTTACGTCAAGCAAAACTAATAAAAACGCGGCATCATTGATTAAAGCAAATTTGACGGCAGCACTGCAATATCGATATCACCGTACAGCTGTTTCAAAGGATTCCAACTTATTGCCTATTAAAAACTACAGCAAGAAAAAGACCAAGGTTAATCCATTGATAACAGTAATTCCATCCTTTGCAAAAACTGGGGAATATAAAGACAAAAATCATTTAGTCAGTAAAATGCGGATTATCAAGAATAATCTTGTGCTACAATAATGCTTTAAGAAAACATTTTGACAGAATTATTAGCCAAAGCGTATGAATCGTAGGCACTAATAATGAATCCGAGAATTTTACACGCTTGCTATACCAGAAGAATATAAAATTCTCATTCCTCCCAAAGGTGTCCTTGCATTTTTTTGCTATATTTCATAAAAAATTTAATTGGTCATTTACCAGGGCAACTTTTACGAAGCGACGTTGGCTTACCCCAAAATGGGGTTTTTACATTAAAGTTTGCATAATAGAGCTAAAAATATTTTTACATGGGCTCTTTGTAAGTTTTCTTACTGCAACAACAGATACGACAAACTTGCATGAGCCGAAAGAAAATTATATTTGTACCATTTCTACATTCGATTCACGCCCGCACTTAGTTTGACAGAGAACTTTAAAGTGTTGGATACCCTTAAATACTCAATACTTAAGAGATGGGGAACATTAAAAGTATATGATCCATTTTCTTCCTATTCTTCTTTTCTTTACGTAATTCTTTTAATTTAATTCTTAAATATTTTAATAATTCATTCTGAAATACGAAGCTAAGAAAATTTTTTCTTGTTTCCAAATTGAACACTATGAATAAAGCGGATATGACGCTCTTGGACTCCTTTTCAACAGTAATAATAAGCTTCTGAACTTCGGTTGTATTATGATCCTGGTATTTCCTTTTTTTGATGAGCTGCAAATCCAATTCCTTTACCATCACATTGCACGGGGAGTCAACAAATTTCTCCGCAAAGGCTCCTCGCGAAACGTTACATGCACTGAGTCGTCGAGGCGGAATTTATGCACATTATTCTATTTGGGCAGGGGATTGAAGGGGATATCAAAGGGAAGTTCCCCGGAGGGGGACGCTGTTTTGGCCTAAGTTGGTAGAAAAGCAGAACTCACCCATGATGCATCCACGCTTCGTGACTTAAATGGAATGTACCGGGCAGAGAGGATAAAGGGAACCGGGCCATGAACGTAGTCATCGTTAGTAAAATTGGCGATGCTAAAATAAGTTACTATCACGAGTCTACGATGCCTATATTTCAGTTTCCACGGCACAATTTAAAAGAAATGACACAATAATCTTGATTCTAAGTTAAATCTTCATATGTACTGTCTAAACGGCTTCCATCTTTGCCTTAATAATATATTTTCACACCAACAACACCATAACAGGAAAGAGAACCTAAAACGCTCAGGCATATTGGCATGCACCAAAAAAGTGAAGCCTGGAATGTGACATAAACATAAAAACATTTAATCAGTGTTAATACAGAGAAATCTCAAACTTGCAGACACAATTGCATTACACGATCTTGTTTATTGCTTTTACAGTGATTTTTGTAACGTATTCTCAACAGTCTTCCATGTACCTAAGTATGCATACATACTAGATAACTAAATTTTAGTCATACTTATTGACATCAAACCATTGACATAATGAGCGAATCTCGTGAAAAATACACACTACTAGATCACGGGTAATTGGTGGTGAGAAAAAATCCCTCCATACAGTTATAAAGCTTTCTACGGAAGCAATTTAAAAACAACTATCAACTTGTGAAATAATTTTTGGTTGCAAGAAACAGCAGTCGTGTTTTCGTACGTCTTGAAGACATTATTTTACGCTGATGGTGGGGAATTTCAAGTTTTGCTCTCATGGAAACACAGTTTTCTCGACCCTTTAAAAGTCTGCCAAGATAATTGGAAAACTTTTAACAAGAAAGAGACCATTGCTTTCCTTACAGAGGTCCTCATATCATTTTATATCTGCAGTACAATTTCCAGTTTCTACTGAGAGGTTTTGTAAAATCGTGTCAAATGCATGAATCAAGCCTCTACGATTAAAATAAAGTCCAGAAATAAGCATCACTATTCTTAAAGGTAGTTTTTAACTTTCATGATACATGTGGAACTTAAAAACACATCTATCACAAACGCGTTGACAAAGTGTTGAGAAAATTTTGATATTGTTAAGCAGAAAAAAACTGAAATATGCTTGATAATAAACTATGTCCATTAAATAATAATAATTGCCTTGCTTAAATATTTAATGAAATCATGCATTGTGAACTAAGTATGTACTACTTCAACCCTCACGTATTTTAATTTCATTAAATTTTCTACAATTGTTTTTCACGATAATTCGCCCCTATATTTTGTTTTATCTAAGCCTTATATGAAAGCGACTGGATTATGTTTAGGGGATGAAATAGTGTGTGGAGAAGATAGAAGAAACTCGTTAAAAATATTGAAAATTGGCACGATTATCATTTGCGTTGTGTTGACTGAAGAGATGAAAGAGTTGAGCGAGTAGCGCCAAATAAACCCGGCTAACGTTAGAAGTAAAACTTACGACTTAATTCTTTGAGTGAGGTCAGCACTTCTTGGTGCTTCCACCGATCAAAAGATGTTTGAAGATAGATATTTCTTTTAGGACAAAATGACTGATTGACGCAAAACTCTGACTAGGGACTCGATTGGGTTGGGAATCCAACTTTCTCAAACAACCCTCCACCCTTCTGTGATAAACATCGTTTCAGGAAAGCATAAGCCGTTTAGTTTTATCAACATAAGATGAAAATAATCATTTCATAAGTGTAAGTGATAAAAAATGTCACACAGTATCTCTCAGGATAATTTATATGGCTCAAAAGGAATCTAAGAAACTATTAAAATACATTTAGCTGCTTATTTTCATCATTTATGAATGACAATGACACCCATCAAACATTTAATTTTTGTAAATAACTACTTGTATTCTGTTGATACTTTATATCGTCTAAAATAATTTGTTTCTGTCGTGTATCGCGGCATATAAATAAGGCACAGGAAATATTGTTCTCTTTGGGCAAATAAAAATGTAGTTGGATTAATTCATAAAAATAAAAAATTCAAGTGTTTTAAATTCGCGCCATAACATTTGACCACGTATCAAGTAGAGGGAACGAGAACATATGAAACTAATACGGAATACCGAAGGACAAACGACGATAGAATATACGGGGTTAGTTAAAATTGATTCCTAAACAAGCGTAGATGAATAAAATACTACCTTTTATTGTGGATTCCCTGACATATACAAAGCCTATTATTGTTGCTGTGTAAGTCCAATTTATTATTGTTTTATTTCTTTCTCTCATCGTGATTTACAAAATGGCATCTAGGAAAAGAACCACTCTCTTTAGGTCAGTGAAGCAGCTCCACAAAGAAGAATCCGACCTTCAAAGCCAAGAAACGGCTCTCTTTTGATTATTTTAAATGCAAAGACTAAATTAGGTACCTAATCCTCGGCCAAATAATTTTCAGCAGTAATCACGCGTACATACTTCATAAACTCAGAATCATGACTGTACATGAAGAAAAGTAGGAAGGGGTGACGACGGGTTCAATATATTGGGAGAATAATTCGAGGAATAGCATTTTCAACAATTTTATGCCACGAAATTTACTTCGTGTCAGACTCAAAATCAGACTCGAGACAAAACCCGTGTTTGGAAAACGGAACTAAGACGAATCAGACCCCAAGTCTTATCTTACCTCGTGACAGCACTAGTGAAAGTAGACAATGAAGGGTCGAAATAAGAATACAGCATTGTCATAGTGAAAAAAAGATTCCAGTTTAACATGCCATTACAGGGAACGATTCACAATGTCCCTGGTTGGTTGGTAATTTCTATTTTTGTGCCAAATGTTGGCCATAGCCGACGAAGGTTCTTCTTTGCAAAAGAAATTACTGTCAGCCATAGCTGACGAGGATCTCCAAGTAAAAGATCAAATACCCGCCACAGCCGATGCAGGGGAAAGGGAAGAGAATGCCACCGAAACAGTAATCGCAGTTATGTTAATACCCTTTGAGATCCAGCTTAGTGTGTCTGGGGCCCTTTCCTTGGCAACTGAACTTCCTCCTCGTACTAATTAGCAACTCTCTAGTGGTATAAATCCGCGATCCACTACCTGTAATTGTATTGGGTTATATAAACAAGTATTCCTTGCTTATCAAACTTGCACTGCCAAAACTAAAAAAAATTAAAATATTTTTTTGCATTTTTCTGAGCTTTTGCAGTTTTAAAATGGAATAGTGTCATAATAACGAAGTTATCACATCAAATTCATTCATTTTATCAGCGGGAAAAAATTTACAACACATTACCATAAACACACGAATTTCTTGTCAATTATAAAAATGCACAGCAATATAAAAGAAATTCATTTCAGGAGTCTATAATTTTGTATACACTCTAGTATTTTTCATCAGAAAAACACTGAGGATGAAATCAGTTGATCGAGGAGATATCCAGCTCATGGGATGGAGGGTGCAGCTCTGTGACTTGAGAAAAAGCCTACCACTGACAAAACAGACAAAGAGCCTCACCGCGTAAATCATCGTCAAGAGGACAATCCGTACAAAGGAAGAGCAAATTTCCATGCCATTTGAAACGAGGAAACATTTACTCTCGCGAGTACCCGTCGTGAAAAGGTTTAGGGAGATGCAACTGGCGACAAAATTCATTTGTGCCACAGCGGATAGGTGGGTACATTGGTAGGGTTAGGTTGACATGCGGTACTAATGAGAAAGTGAAACTGATGGGAAAACCGTCATCAGAAGAAGCTTTTCTTCATAGTACAGTCTTTATATTTACATGTAGTTCACTCAAATGACAAAAACATCCAATCTCCTACGTCCCATCTGACGGACGAAGCAAAACGTTAAAGGGGTTCTCAGCACAGCACATATGGTAGTTTGGGCGAGATATCATTTCCCAAAAAATTCAATGAATTTGGTCTTGTTTTAAAGAAAAGTATCTCATCTTTCTTCAAACATAAAAATAACTGTCATTTATTGCACTACTTTTCCAGACATTAGCCAACAAACATCAGTAGTTTTTCATCGAAAATGGTACGGCTCCAGAGATTTTTCATTTAATAAAGGGAGGAATAATTTACACATAGATATCATCAGAAATTTAAAAGTGGGTACCTTGAATATGAACTCGATTTTAATAAATTATTAGTTTAACTAATAACAATTGTTAAAAATTAATTAATTACATATCGCAGAAATTACTATTTAATCTCAAAAACCTTCCGATAGAAAGGCTTTTTTTGCAAGCGGCTTGAAATATGTCAAATGAGTCAAATGAAAGACCTATGCATGAATACTTAGTTATTTACTAGGAAGTTCTATGTTAAACAATATTTTTTCGCAGTAAATTTAAAAATTTCTAATTTTTTCACCTTGCGTCTACTGAAATAATAAAAATGACATTTCAATATGGTTTCTATTATGACTAGGAAAGAATGTCACTCAAATTGCCATAAGCGGGAGTTAAAATGTTCACTCAAAAATCTTTGACACCGCTAGAATTTGAACTGTGATTCTCGGAATGGAGAATCTAGCCAACAAACCACCTCAAGTGTTCACGTCACACGTGAAGCACCAAGGACCAAAAATTGGGAACACGGAGCCTCTTAAACGACAACAATGTTTCGACCGCATTATCAGCGGCGACTGGGAAGGGGAAGTCTCGCGTGGAGAGGACGGATTCCGCATCGTGAGCGCGGAAGCAAAGGCGCTCGGAGCATCCCCTAGAGAGACATCTTTTCCGTAGAACGGTGTGGGAGAAAAAAGTGGTGGCCATCCGCCAGGAAAACATCCTTTAATCTGAATGCAAATGATGCCGCGGATATGACCCCGATGAGGCGACCCTTCAAGGAGAAGAGGAGAGGACGGGCGAAGGAGAGGGTGGTGCCCTCAGATAACGTCTTCAGAAACCGACTGCGGCCTCGGAATAAGAAGTCCACGGGAGGGGTCGGGGAGCCGGAGGAGGAGGGAATGGGAAACAGGCAGAACTGCGGTTCCCAACCTGTGGTGTGGTACTCCCAAGGATGCATGCTCGCCCGTTAAGCGGCCGACGCTGAAAGGTTGAGCAATGGTGGAGAGAAGATTGTAGAGGAAGTCAGAATATAAATGATGAATATTTTTTCCGGTTTTGAAAAGTAGAACTTTTGGAAAAGAGTAACCTAGGTATGCTCAAATCAACATTTAATCGCATGATGCTGGCAATACAGGTCAACCGATGGCACAGAAGAATAACACCATTATTTGCGTACCCATATCAATGTTCGTTGACGCATACGCGACACAGATATGAAGGAAAATCTTACAGCCATATTTTGCAGTAAAAGAGAAGTATGCACAATAGGAAAATGACCTCCACCAGCGAGTGCCATCAAGTTCAACGATTCTTGTTTGCAAAAAAATAGGAATGGAGGCGACTAAAGCGCACCGATTACTTTCATCTTCATAGCCACATTGTAATGTGTATACTCGGCTGTACATACTATCAAGTACTTTCAAACTAGCCACCATCCCTCTCTTAGGAATATTACAGCTAAATATAACCTGTCTTGTTCCAATCTCGAGAGTAATGATTTTTAAAAATGAACATCATTGCAAGTAACGATTAATCGATCACTTATTTGGCAAGGTGAGGGACACCTAAGCTCAATACTGCTATTTTTGCCGAGAGGATGGTTTAGTTAGTGACGAAAATATAAGTGGAATGGAGGAAGGATGCAGAGGACGCCAACAGAACCACTGCCCATTTGATGAATAAGTTTCTGCAGTTGATTTCTTCAACTGCAGTGCTCAAGTGACAAAGGATGATCGTCGCAACGGCACAAGTTTTTAGTTAAAAAGAGTGAAGTCATAAGAGGAGTGCGCAGGAAGTTGGAGTGGAATTGGTAGCTGGCAGGAGAAGTTAGAGGCACATGGCTGGATGAAGGATGACTCGCTGAGGAAGCTGGTAGGTTTGGGGGCTGAGTCCTCTCCATGGAACCACCCATTGGATACTGAATTCCAAGGCCCAAATTCAGTTAATCCGAATTAAATAAATCCGAATTAAACAATATTAATGCGTAAATAAAGGTTTTGAAAATTGTAATATAAAATGGAATATAAACAGCATTTATTATTATCTAAAGTTTAGATATGAAATGTTTATTACAAAATAAAGAGAATTTATAGCAATGCTAGGTGCGAGGACGTTAGCAGATTGTCTCTCTGGGAATGTCTTCAGTCATGGTTCCTCTTAAGTTTGGGCTTCCCATGTCAATCCTTAATAGAGATCGAAATTCAAGTGAGATATTTCCACAATTGCCGGGATTTATCCCCGAGAAATATGGGTAATTAGCCAGAATTATGGTTGGCACAGCATCCCTAATTTCATTGTTTACTTCTGCTGATGAGAATGTTTTTCTTACAGTTATATGCATTAGCAAATGTAAAAAACATTCAGAAGGTAGGCAAATGTATGTCGAAAAAAATTTAATAGACCACTCAGGTAAATAGCGCATGACTCCAGATACTCATACAACAAATACATATCGCTCTGAAAGTGCTAAATCTTCTCTTCCATACTTCCACTCTCTTTCAATGAGGTCAGCGGAGTCAAGTTGCTGCAGAGAGAAAATGTCCCAGATATAATATAATAATTCGCCTTAATAATTAGAAAGAGGCTTTAGCGTAATTATAATACATAAATATTATACTCTTTTTGCACAACCTTATGAAGCAAATGACAACAAATTTAAGTAATTTACCACGGGATATGTTATAGCTCGGAGCTTCAAAGAGGTATTATGAGACATATGAGGAAATTCTGAGGCAATAATCATGTCCGAAATGCTTCGGTGAGAAGTTCGCGTATTTTATTTTTTAAATCCATTACCCAATGCAACATTTAGTGTAAATTTGCATTATAACCATCTACGTAGGTGATTTTATCGCACGGAGTGAAACAAATAAGTCAATCTAAAGCCTGAAGCATGTACATTAAGCTCATTTTTGAGACGTTCAGTCATATAAAATATAGATTTTGCCAAAAATATCGTTTAATTTACATGTTTATATGAAAATGTTTAAATTTCAAAATAAAATCCAAATATGGCCATCGTATCTGTGAAAGAAAAATTTATCACCAACACCCTTAACACTAATCATGATTATTCAACGCTACTTTTAACATTTCAACCCTCTATAACCCAAGTTTTTGTTTCTTCTGCAAAAAACATACAAAAGTAAAATAGATATCCATTCACTTTTACATAAAGTATAACTTTTTTTAAATGTTTAACCATATGTTTAAAAAATTAGGCACTCTGCCTCAGACGCTACAATGGTATCTGGGGTAATGAGGAGTACATAGAGAATATATCATGTTTATATGATATATTACCTCCAAGTCACCGTGGATGATAGAGAGTTAACTGTACCGTCATTATGACAACTGATGCCTAGTCCAAAGCCGGATAGTAAAAGAGAGTAAAAGGCAAATTAGTAATTCCCTGAGTGAACACATTCCTTAGATGCACAGTGGTTCAGTCCATCCACCACCCGCAACCACTCTAGAGCAAAAAGAGAGGCAGTCCAGGGTGGGAGGTGGGTGGGATGAGACAGCATCGCCGTGTTTTGCTGTCAGCTCTTCAATGCTCGCTCATGTATCGCTCCATGCGTGGTCGGCGGATGTAGTGGGAAAAGGGGGGGAGTCGAGGAGAGTGCAATGTTTGCTGCGGCAGAGCCCTCCAACGACCAGCCGAGGAAGCATAAGACTGGGGAAGGGGGAGCGGGGGGTGGGGACGGCGGCGCCGATGTCTTATCTTCATCTGCGGACGCCACATCCGCCCCCGCCTGAAATACTGGTGCCCTTCCCCGCCTTGAGTGGGGGAGTCTTGGGTGACTCCTCGGGGTGATAAGGCGGCGACGTCCCAACGGCAGCCATGCGGGCATCGGCACCCGCGGATTCCCCCACGGAAAGCGAAGAACGCGACTCGGGCTCGGGGCGAGACGGTAGGACGGGGGCGATGAGGAGTGCTTGTCGGCCCCCGACCCACGTCTCGGGGGCAGAGAGTGCGACGGAGGAGGCGGAAGAGGCGTGGTGGATGGATAGAGCCTTCGATCGCGAGAGAGAGGGAGAGAGGAGGTGGAGATATATTTTACTCCCCTCGGGAGATATATTTTTCTCCCCTGAGGAGATATATATATTTCTCTCCTAGGAGATATATATCTCCTCCTCTCGTGAGGGTCGTCCGACCAATTGAAAGAGGAGTGTAGGAAAAAGAGAGAGGGCGGTGTCTTTTGCATGGAGACGTGATTTCTCTAGTTCCGTAGGAAGGAAACAGGGGGCTGAGGGGTGGCGGGAGGGAGGACACGGGGGCGGTGGCTGTTTGCGGGGGCGGCACTGTCTGTGACACCCTCATCCGGTTTTCCTCACTCGCCCCTCCTGCCCCCTTTCTCGGCCTCATACTTCACCCGGCGAGACTTGTTTCGCTCGCCGCCTTTAGTTTGCACTTTTCGCGGCGGGATTTCGTCCCCCTGGCTCCGAGGGAGAAAAAAAAACGGGTGTCTTTGCGAATTTCCTAGAAGGATAAAGGACGGAAAAGTTGAGGGCTTGATGTCCGGCCTTCTCGACTCGAAAGAAGAAACCAGGTCTGTAGTCCCCGAGAAAGTTGATGAGAGTAAAGAGAATTCATACGAGTTTCTATTCTCACGTCCCCTGCGAAATGTTTACTCAATTACTCACTGTACAAACTTGTCTGTAAGCATAGAAGGTTAAATCAATGTGAGCATGGAAAACACTACATACCTATAAAACTCAAAGGCTTTGATCTGTTTCCAACTACATTATTTTAAGCTCTAATATTCTTCCTCACGCTTCGTTGTTCTTACATTTTCATATGCGTATGAATAAAATGGGCGAGTGTACACGAACCTAGATATTTGACAATATTATGCACATCAAATTTTCATTTCAAATTCACATTCAATGATGATAATATTAGTTGATCTAAATTGTTAAGAAAATTTGAAGAACTATATAGTAATTATTTCAATAATTTTGAATAACCTTAAGATAGTCTTGATTACTACACTTATGAAATTGCACTGTCAATGCAATTCTACTAATTACTTCAATGTGAATGTAAAAGATTATTATTATTCGCCATAATGCAACCTGAGTTGAGCTTCATTTACAGGGTTGTAAAGCTCTTTAAGATCATTAAACCAAAGGTTAAAATATATTTCCATTGTCCAAAATGTCTTCTGCGATACAACCTTTTCCATATGCCAAGATGTAACAATTGTGCTTATTAAATTTACTAGAGAAAGTAAGACCGCTAGTGGTTATTCATTCATTTTTAGCATTCATTTTTTTTAGTAATTTCATGATATATCGATTGCACTAAAAGTAATCAATGTACTTTTATATTATGATTAGATATTTAAAGACTATCAAAAAGGGTTTGCTAAAAATAAACCGAGGAACTGTATCTCTTTCGCTTATGATTAACTAGGAACAACTTGCAGCGTAGCTCGTTTTTACTACGATTACTCTCCATTTTTGCCCTTTATTCACACACCGAAATGAGTAGTTTATCTTCACCTCACATCTCGTTGCATTCGTCCAAATGACAACGCAGCCGCGTGACGTCTTTCTCCTGAAGATCCCTCAAAAACCTCAGCCTCAACTCACGAATGAGCCCCGAATGAAGCGTCTCCTCATGCATTTCACTTTTTTTTCTTTTCGGAAATGCTCTCTCAAACATTTCATGCCACTTGAGATATATTCCTCCTGGCTTGCTTCAATGGTTCGCCTTCAAGCCTCTCGTGTGGCCGGATATTAACAAGCAAGTTGCCGCACAGAGCGCTCGGCACTCATTGCTCCCCAGACGAGTAAGAAGAGCAGCGAGCATTACGGACGTGAAGGAGAGAAATGATTACTTTTAACGCCATTACTTCCCCTTTTTGAGCCGGGAATTCTTTCCGCGCGTATGTCTCGGCGAGGGGCGCGAGAGAATGAACAGAGGGAAGGACGGGAGGAGAATGCGGGAGCGGCCGGCGGTGGGGAATTCCGTCTCCTTTCCCAAAAATCTCCCCCACACCCACCAGAGAAGGGAGGAAGAAGAAGAAATGACGGAAGAATTCCTTCCCTTCAACCCCTCACTGAAGCTTAACGTGCACTTTATGACATGTAACTTCTTATTGCCGCGATGAGCCGTCGACAATAAGTGAAAAATGTTCGGGATTTTACCCTGGCAAATATCCCGTCGGAAGAGGGACACGTCCGAGGAATAAAGCCGGTTCCCGTTTAAATCCGAGGAAATATGGTGAAAATGAGTAATTCTCGTCAGGAGAGTGAGGTGACGGAAAGAGGGCTTGAAGAAGTTGGATCTCCCAAAGCTTACTCCGAATTGTGAGGCGTGAGAAATTTCGTAAGGCGGTGAAGTGGGATTAAAAGTTAATAAGCAAATGGTGATGTGCGTCCTACTCATGTTTACGGTGCTTTAACTAATCGCATTTGGCGCCACGATTTAAAGGAAGGAGCAGTTTATCACAATGTCCCACTAAAACGGAATCTTCCTTAAGCTAAAACCATGCGGCAATGGCAAAATTGCGCGCAACTCAACCGAGGTTAAAATTGCACATGGAAGAGAGGAATATTTCTCTTTTAGTAATAATGATGCCATTCCTTTCATGCAAAAAAATTCATTCTAATATGAAATAAGATTTAATTTGGGACGTCTATTTTGTCTTTTACCGCTAATGATACGGACATGTTTCAGTTTTCCTCAGAGTTTGAGTGATTAGTTTCCGAACTAGGTACATTAACTAAACAACAGGAAAATTTCAATCCGACTGTTATACTCATTTTAGCCACTGAAAAATTAGAACATAAACTTTAATATTATAGTATCCAATCTACTGGGCAAACATGGATTCCAAGTATTTGCTTACGTTTATATTTAATCTGACCCTCAAAGTTTGTAGTTTCACATTTCCTCCTCAGCCATGCGTTTATTACAAAAAGTAAGTTTTGGTATATTGTTTGGAAAAAAGCGAAGTATGTGAGTATTTCCCAGAAATGTGTACTCTTGGTGATCAAGTAAAGTAGTTGAAACTGAATATGTTATTTAATATTCCTTGAATCTACAAATATCTAATTTAATATTAACAATAATATCTGTATTTTATGCTTCACTAATTTGCACTTTGGCTTTAAATTACAACAAAATATTATCTACATTACGACATAAAAAATGTGCCGCAAAGCAGGAAGCCACATGATTCGCACGAATATTCAAATGGTGAATTTTTAAATTAATATCGCGAATCGTATCTGCATGACTGCTGAATATTTACTCAAATATTATTATTAACACCAACAGATTACACTTCACTTAACAAGCCCATGTTTCACGCATAAAATAAAGGATAAGCGCGTACGTGAAAGTCTACATTTACGAATTAAATTGAATCTTAACTGCTGTAAAAAGTGATCTACACCAAAAATTATCTATAATAACAACTTTTGGAAATTAAAAATTAACTGCGGGATTGCTGTTCACACATAATTTTCCAATTCTGAGACATTTTAAAAAATATTTCACTTTTACGGATTTCTTATAATCAATAAACTAATTATTCACTTTCAACTGGTCGCAGACGCCATGAATTTTTAAGCACCCAACTCCGTGACATACTCACAGATCTGGAACAGGATTGTCCCCTGAGATATGTTTGATACAGCTACGACACACAAGCGATGCTTTCCTTCATACAGCTCCACTATCTCTTCCGCTTTTCCTCCCCGAGTTGTATTTACACTGTCCCAGGCAAGAGCGAACACACCACCAAACTCCCTCGAGACTTCCTCTCGTTCCCCGACCTTATCGTGCGTCGCACTGTCCAAAACTTTTGCCTCATCTCTAGTCAACGCTCCCAGCTCTCCCCGAGAATGCTCATTTGGGCACCACTGATTAACTCACAGTATGTCGTAGTTAGAGAATAATGAGCTCACTCTCACTCTATTAATCTGAACCGTTTATGATGCATGGAAGCGTCTTGATACACATTTACCTTGTAGGTAAATGTATACTTTCTTGCAAGGCCAACGTTTTGGAAACTTTTTCCCAGTTCAATAATCAAACACGAATTATTTAAATAATGGTGACATACCAAGCAAACGAATGATAGAGGAGAGAGCGCTATGTGACAGTGGAAGATTAAAGAAAGAAGTAAATGTTTTGGGTTTCTTTAAATAGACCGAAGATATTACGTCACTTGGAAATGGCCCTAAAAAGGAAGAGCCATGCTGGGGATGTCGATCATTAGCATTTAACCAAGGTTATTCAACATAATTTTGTCTACGTAGATCTTCCTTGTAAACGTTACTCTAAAAGAAACCACATGGGTAAATAGCTAATATGGAAAGAAGGAAATAAGTCAGTGAAAATAAAGAAATTGGCAGTTCATATATCACGACTGAAAATGTTTACGGGATAAAAGAAGTGATAGAAAAGCTCGCCTGACTGCTATACCTGTTGATATGTTTGATTACCATACTGCCGATTTTTCTTTAATATAAATACCCTTCGGAAACTCGAAGTATCTACCTTTCAAGTCCTCTTGTATGGATATGGATTGTGTCAGTCGAGGTATGGTGGATCGGCACAGTAACACTTGGTGGAGCCCATCATTGGAGAGTTTGAGGTCAAAAAGGGTTCATCCAGCGCTGACAGGTGAGCAAATATTCCACGAATTTCCACTGGAGACCTCTGGTTAGCCCTCGGTCCTTCGTATCACATTTATCGAATGTTTTACTATCTGATGTCAAGTGATTAAAAAATGCTCTCTATTTTTATCACTACCCTACGGGCATCAATTTGATCAGGTCAATGATGTACCTGTTGACGCATAACCAGAACACGAAGTGATTTTTATTAATTTTAAGTCTGATGAGATTTCTATGAACGGAAATCAAGCGTAGGATAGCCGAAGCTAAGAAGACGTTCATTGTTTAAAGACTACTGCTTAGCTCAAAGAAGATAGGATTACAAAGTAGGAAACACAATGTGAAAACAAGTATGCGGATCATGGCATTCAACAGATCGAAAGCAGGAGCCATTGAAAATACTGACCAAAACAGACTAGAAGCCATCAAAATCTGGACCTGAGGGAGGATGCTGAAGACAAAATGGACGGAAAAAATGAGATATTAATAAGTTCAAAAAAGAGTAAATTAGGAGAGGGCCATATGTATAATCATGCAGAGAAGAAGAATAAGATGGATTGGACACACTCTGAGGAACAATACATTTATGAAGAACATAATTGAAGGTAAAATTGAGGGAAAAAAACCAAGAAGAGGAGCCAGGAATAAGTTCATGGATCAAATACAGAGGAAAGTGTGTACATAGGAAGAGCTACCAGGGAGTAAGGGACCTAGCATTAGATAGAGAAGGGTGGAGGGATGCAGTCAACCAATGTTAGGAAGGACGAACCATGATGAAGATCTCCACAAAGAGAGGAGGTAGAATATGATGTACATGTGCATGTAAGATACAAGGAAGGTGCTTTTAAAATTTTATTTTATTTTTAGAAATTTAGAGGGCCTCTCAGAACTACTGTCCACGATCGCGCGTTTATGTTCCGTTCATTTATGACAAGTTTGTTTACAATTCTTAGCACAATTTTAACCCCTCCTGCTGTTAATCCTATAACCCTCTCCCTTCCTAACATATCTTAAACCTCCCTCTCATATGAAGATTCTCCAAGGAATGTTTTGGTAAACAAATGGTGACAACGAGGTATTGACTGGGAGTTGGCTCCTCCATTAGCTGCTCCACGCCGGGAAGAGAGGAGGGGTATTACACGGAAAAGTGGAATTCGTTTCATATTTCCGGTATTTTGCAATGCAAAGCAACGAACGAGGTCGGTTTTTCACGGCAAGCGGCAATGTAAACCATATCCAGTCGGGCAAAAGAAGAGCAGGGCTTAGAAGGTGACGCGATCGTGGGGAAAGGGACACCAAATTTGGACGATGTGGAGGAAAAAAAACATTCCGCGCCACTGGGCTGGACCCCTGCTCACTCATTTGCCACCGATTTTGCGCCACTGACTGACTCCAAGCGCATTCATTCATTTTATGTAGTTTATCGGGACCGGGGAACCAATTCAATTTAAAACTCCCCCCTCTGACCGTTTTCGAAGGGAAAATTTGAAACAGAAGTCGACACAAATTAGCTCATTTTAAACTGGATTATCGTTTCCTTGAATGCCCTCATCAATTGGGAGATCGATGGCCCGTGATCAAATTTGTTCCCCCGGGAGGAATCAATAATGAGATATGAAACCCATATTTATTCCTTTTCAATGACGTTTAGCCCGGACGTATCCGCTGTCGCCAATGAAATACAATAAAGTGTGCCTAATGTAATTCGGAATCAATTCATTTTGATAGATTGCTTGCACGATTGGTATTTGTCAGCTCTTAAATGACACGGAAAACCAGAATTGTCGCATTGCCCAAAAGGGTAAAAAGTTCATCGTTGAAGGAAGAATGGTAGTTAGTTTTCTGTGTAGGAAATGGTGCATGTCAAGGGTTTCCAATGTCTCCCCGAAAAATAGCATTATAAGTCTGAGGGAATGAAATGACCCGTAAAGAAAATTCTCGTAAAAAAAGATCAGCGGAGAAAAAGTTATAATGAACATAAAATATAAGTTCGTACTCATATTTTCTATTCATAATATGCACATAATTAAAAAGTAATAAAATACAAAGAAAAGCAGCACGATTCATTAAAAGCTGCTAAAACTGAACATATAGTGTCTTTCAACTTTTAGAGGAATTAAGGTGGGAGCCCCAAGAGACTCAGAGGCTACACGATAGGCTTAAGTTGCTAGGGAAATTCAGAACTGGTGTGTTTCAGAGCGACGCAGAGAATATTATCATGAAGCCCCACTACATCTGTAGGTTTGACAGAGGCGATAAAATAAGAGATATACATTGCCGAGCAGATAGGTACAAAAAACTCGTTCTTTCCGCGTAATATTAACAGACCACATGAGCTCCACTTCCATTATTGACGTCACCATTTCACCTTCTGATCCCTTTCATATTTACACGGCTGGTGACCTAACACTCCCTACCACACGCCCATGTGACAACTCGCAGGTTACTATGATGGTGTAGAAGTTGATGTGCTTACACCGCTGATTAAAAATTCAATCTAAAATAATAGACTTGTGAGTCCCCATCGGAACAAGTCCTAAGTTTTTCCAGCAGTTTCTCAAGAGATTCGTTGAGCATCAATCAGACAAGAAAAACAATTCTCCCCAGTCATCGAAATGTGACTCTCAACCACGCTTTTTTCATCTTTCCATTAGACCTTAGTCATTACGTGATTGATATAGCATTCATGGGTATGGATGGGTATAAACCCCTACAGTGATGACCTACCCTCTGAACACTGAGAGGACTTCGATATATTTGACGTAAAATTTCTAAAGTAAGTATGATATTTATAAAAAATACACAGACTTTCAGCAGGGCACTTATTTTTTCTTGGAAAGTGATCATACCTTTTTTCAAGATGACCGGCGTATGAAAGTAACTGCAGTATGTAAATCGATAAAATAAATATAAGTGCCTTATCATTTTGACCCTGCTCATTAAATTGCCGATATAAATTTTTCCAATTCATTAATCTTTATACGATGTGCATGTATTCAATGCGTTAAATAGTATGTTGACGCAATTACTGGGTACATACTCACGAAAGGCTCAGTAACTACACATATCGCCCTAATTTTGCTCCCTACAATGACGCATACAGCAAAAAACGTTAATTTTTGTTGGAGTTTGAAAAGTAGCTGCTAGTATAAGTTTCTGATAGCTGAAGTCGTTGCATCATTGAGTACCAAAAGGCAGAAAGTCGGTGGTAGCTCTATCGGTGAAAAGAAGAAGAGATGATAAATATGTTATTAATTTAAAAGAAGGCGGCAATAGGTATACAGCTCTGCATACCAGTCAGATGAGAAAGTAATTTAAATGTCACTGAAAGAGCTTTTCAATTACATTTTATAGATTACAACATGGAAAACTCTCCGTCATCATACCACAAGGGGAAACTTGTTTCCAATGATTACCCATCACAATCAATATATATTACACAGTTTTAACGAATTCTAAAACAAAATAATTGTCGCATATTTCTATCATCTATTATAATGGTATATCATTTCGTGATTAAAATATGAAGGAAGAAATTTAAAAAAAATTATATTAAGTTCAGCTCATAATTGATCCTACTTCAGAGCAAAATTCAATTGAAAATGTTTGTTGGTTGGCTAATCTAAAATTAACTCAAAATTAGTTACATATTTCAATTATTGCCAGGTAAAATGGAATTTATGAATTAAAATGTATAATATTGTCACAAAAACTCGCATATTTAAGCCATATAAAGGTGAATGAAGATATTTTATGAAGTTATATCTTTTGATGTCGTAGTAGTTTCGTCAATTAATGTATATAAAGATGCGCAATCCGCAAAAAATGAGACAAATAACACGTATTCCTATCACCAAAAAAGATAAAGAAGCAATTTAAATGTACAAATTTGAAAATTTTAAGAAATATGACTTGAAATTAAGGAACATTTTTAGCTTGAAGCTACAGTTCATTGTTATTTTACAAATTCCTACATGTGACCTCACCAACGACAAGTCTTTGAATAAACCGTTTCCAGCCTATGTGAAGATCACTTCAAAAACTCTACATTAACTACTGTCCCTTCCCTAAGCATGGGATACTCTTGTTCACATCACTATCGTGGAGAAGAAGTTTAAGATATAGTAGCCCGTAAATTCATTGCTAAGATCATTTGACCGACAACATTTTCTGTTTCGAATTGATAACGGGCTAAATCTAATTGTTTTAATTTGAACACTATTAACGGCTATGAATCTAAACTTAAAGCCACTAAATTTAATAACAACTTGAAGTTACCACGTGGATATCGCATAAATGTTTGTATGAGAAAATGTTATCAAGTAATTTTACATAACGAGCTCAAGCAAGTGCACCACAACGACATGGCAAGTCATAATGCACTAAATGATTACCTGAAAAATATAAATTTACATCGTGAGGGATTTTTAAAGTTTCATTCCACAGGTAGCAACAAAGTTTCAGGTTACCAGGCAAGTTCAAGTTACGATATTGAAATTTGGATGCAGTTAGCACACCGGGGAAAAGAAGAGAAACGACGGGACATGGCTACCATCCTATTCCTTCTCCCAAATTGGTTTTAGTGCAAATCTAAAGGTTCATCATATACTCTGAGGCAAAAAGGCTGTGTTCAAGGGAACTTGGGAAATTGTGTCACTTCAGGTGATGGGTTCCGCAGAGTGAGCCCACGGTCCGTCGCACTCAATCTCCAAAAGTATCTTTGAACTAGAACTTAAATGGCTCCACCTTATTTCGAGTCTTATCACACTACAACAGTCAAACGAGAAATGGGTCACATTTTCCTTACATTTATCCTTACTCAGAGTGTTATCTTCCGACGTAATTTCTGATCCGAACGATTTAAAATTAAATTTTACACAGCCAGGGAGGTTATTACGTTCGCTTTGACCTGCATTGAGCGAGCAGAGTTGTACTAAATCAACAAAACTGAAAGCACAAAAAGCGCCTTCGATATATTTCCACTTCACTTACGTTCTCGTATTAGCTTAGTGCAAAGGAATGCTCTTCACGTTCAACAGTTAAGGCTAACTCATGGTATATTTCTCTTGATTCGCTCATTTGACATCATAGTTAACTTTCCGATGATATGTTTGAAAATATTCCTATTATCATTGCACTCTGCTAGTAAAATAACATCTTTACTACCTCTCTGAGAGTAGAATGTGTGCAAAAAACGCGTTTGGTTACATCAGACCATGTAATTCAAGGCTTTCTATCAAAGACAAATCAATATTTATAGCCGAACAAAATGGGAACATGAAAAGTTTTTTTGCTGCTATTCCAATTTTTCTCTAGTGTAACATCAGTAGACTAAAATTATAAAGATGCAAAATTACAGACACAGGCTACAAACTGAGTTTTTGGCATTGACATGAGGGAAGCAAAAGTAATTCTTTTTTTAATAATATTCTTTTTATCGGGGACTATCAAAAATGCCGTATTAAAAACGAAGAGAGAAAAAACTCTTGGACAATATAAGCATCCGCAAAAAGAGATTATCAAGTATTTTTTCAACATTCATTTCGCAATTCCTTGAATGTTGACTTTTCCAACATTTTTATGTCAATCACCTGATATTTCCGTTCCTCGAGACGACTCACCGTCAGCTCGTATTCAGTTGTGTGATCATTTCTGCAGATTCCCACTGCAGTGCAATTCTATTTCAAATATGGACTCCTCCCATGGGCTGTCAACCTCACCGTTTCCCGCCTCGATCGCTAGAACCAACGCAATACTTTGCCCAGCCCTTCACGAAGGGGATAATTCATTCCCTCTTGATAAGGTTTTCCATAACTTGGAAGTGACTGGAGGGCGCTGGATAATGCCTTCTCATTCAACGCCTCGAGAGGCGTTACGAGGAAGTGTTGCGATGCACGCGAGGATTTCCAGGTAAAAGACGAAGCTTTCCATTAGGGGGCGGTGCGGAGTGAGGGGGCTCTTGTCTTAGCGTTGCCGCGGAAGCTTCACACTATTCCCGCCACCCGCGCTGCGGCACAACCCGACAGAAGGTGGTGTCTCTCGTGGAGACGAGGCGACGGCAAGGCTCAAAGCAACATCCTTCTCGGCTTTCCCAAGAGGCTCACCCACTTCCTTCTTCTGTTTACTTTTTTACTACAAGTAGGATTGAAAGACGCTCACATACATGAACGCCGCCACCTGGGAAAGGAGGAAACGCAAGACATCCCAGAGATGCGCTCACAAAGAGGCAAACCCGTGAATCAAAAGAGGATTCTTCTCCGGTCGCGTGAAATGCAGCGATGATTGAATATTTCAAACACTCTAATAGACTCCAAAAGTGCACCGTGAAAAGCTTTGAGTGGCTTTCGCTCGGGTTATTATTATGCCGCTAATGGAAGCCAAGTCACAGCAAGATTCCATTAACGAACGTGCCGCGGGGATTTAATAACGGAAAGAGATCTTCATTACTCACTTTTAAAGGAAATTCCCATTAAGTTCCCTCTAAATAAAGGATGAAATTCAATCATACCATGGATATAATATTTCAGACAGTGGGCATTGGATGTGTGAGCAGTTATCTCTCCGGGAAGATACATTATCATAATACGTGACTTGGTTTTCTATAATTTGATCTGTGTCACAAGGACAAATATTCATTTGGGAGGAGTATGATTTGTGCATTGCTATTCATGGTTCCAGGGCTTTCAGTCCATTAACTTCATGGTAGGGAAAAACTGAAACATGGTGTTACATACCTACAAAAATATTACAATTCACTTAGGTTTCAAATGTACTAATGAGGAGGCAAGTAAGCCGAAAGTCATTGATTTTACAGGAAACAGAAGCCCAGCAGAAACGCTCCTGCGAAGAAAATCAATGCATAAGAATTCATGGCAAAAGAAATAGCAAGTAACTTATACACATTGGCATTTGTTGTAAACTTTAACAGATAGGATGTTGTCAAAACGCTTTCGGTTTATTAAATCGGCTTAAATTGCTTTAATTATCCTTTGTATATCAAATAATTTATTTACTAAGCTTAGCATATACCTCAAGTAAAACGAAATTTTAAAAAAATAAAAGACGAACTCAAAGCGAAAAAACTCAACATAAAATATCATGCTTGTACTCTCTAGTATCACTTTCATTAAGTAATGATTTCATTAAGAAATAAAATTGAAAAAAAATTATAGACGATACAATCACAAATCGTTTGCGGCATGAATAGATTACCTGACAGGATTCACTTCAGAATATTTTCCGAAAAAAAAACAAAACATTTTATTTTCACAGCGAGCGCCGGAGTCTTAATGGAAGAAGGATCCAGATATGGGTTGGAATCAAACAGGAGCGCGTGTCTATGAATACCGGGCGTTCATTAGACTGCAACAATTGAGGGGATGTGAAATGGACCGTAAGAATTAAATTATGGGATTCCGTATCCAACTGAGCTCAGCTCCAAATCAAAAAATCCTATCCAAACCAATGTTTCACTCTTTTTTTAGAATAATTTTCCAAAGAACTTGGAAAAAACTGTTATTAGAAACGAAAACTGACAATTTTTTATGTGCGGCTACCGTTTACAGCGCATGGCAAGAGCATTTATAATTGTGAAAATAATCTAGCAATGTAACCTTACAATAACGTAGGAGTTGGAAAATGTATTGCTCAGTGAAAGACATTTTATTTCATTTACCATTTTTGCTTCCTTCATTTTCACAAAATTTTACAAGTTCAATCAATTTTCGTAATACATTTTTTGAAATAACAAACTTTGTTGTTTCCGAATACAATAATAAACAGTTAAATAAGCGTTCAAACAGATTATTAAATGAAATGTAATCGTGACGGAGTTTTAATTTCTAGGCCGCTCACATCACCCATAGAAACTACAATTTAAAACTATTTTTTAAAACTCGAAAAGGAAATAATATAAACTTAAAGAAAAAATTCTCTTTCATGTCATTACAAGACATCTTAGCTTTAAAAACAAATTGGTGGTTTTACACACAACTCGTCGTTTTATCATTTATGTATGTGGTGTGCACGATTTTGCAATAATTCCAGCCGAAAGAATGAAATTATTTTTTCAACCGATGAGTTTACTAGCGAAGCACTAAAATTTTGGGAACACAAGAAAAATATATCCGTAATAGCATAATATTTAAGTGTTGTATGGTGATATGGGCCATTAGAAGATAAAATTGATAATCAACCTACTATTGAACAGAGTAAGAATACAAAAGGATTCACCAGGTTCGGTAGAACTGTAAAGGTTTCAAAGCACTCCCTGTAATATTTTGTTATCATTACATAGTAGTTCATTTTTCTGGTATTACTTGTCTCAGGAGAATTAATTTTGTTAAGCATCTTTGATTGTTGCAATATATTATTTTGTACCTACTTACATCTCATCACGACGAGTAATATTGCTCCATATTGTTTTCATAAAGGGTTAGGTTTGTTTAAATGTTGTAAAGAAATTTTGGAAGGGAGATTTGGAAGGGAATTAAATCTTGCAGAGTGCGAATTGCGTTAACCTTCTGTCTTTTTTTCTTTTTGTATAAGCAATGTATGGCTTGTATGCTACTCAGTTGGCTTATATACACGGTGTGAGACAGTGCATCATAAAAATTCTTTAAGAATAGAGCACATGGCACAATATAGTACATAAACACATCAACGCGATTCCATTCCTTCCCGCAGCCTTTCGCTAGCCTGCTGCCTAAACTACATTCTTAAACTAATGCCTACATTTTGTTTCTTCTTGGAATTCAAAAATATGAGCACCATTACCATTTCAGTGAAGAAAAAAATCAATAAATCCAACCGATTAGCCATGAAAATCAACACCTATGAAAACAGCGGGCATTTCTTAGTACCCCTATATCGGTTAATATAGCCTTCACATATTTGTGACCAGTCAAATATTGAGAAAGTTTAACATTTTAAGCTTTTATATAACCCTAATGTTTGTTGTCAACGGTTTCCAGGATTTGAAAGGAAAAGATTGCCCGACCAGCATCACTTTAGGTGGAAAAAATATGCTGACGTGAATTCTCAAAATTTTGTGCTGCGACGGCATCAGAGTGGTTTGAGGAGACGCCACACGCCAACTCATCAAGTATCAATTGTAAAAACAATTCCGTGAGGTTTGCCACATGATGAGAACGCTTTTCCTCCGAGACCTCTTCACGCCGCGCCGGGAAGCCGTGCTCGGCCGCCTCTCCTCCCCACACTCCGACTTCCCCACCGCGTTAGCCACACACCGTGTTTTTGGACTCACCCACCAGGGTGCGCTTTTCTCTCTTTTCACTCCCCGTACCCTCCAAAATCTACTCACTCCATTCAACCCTTCTCCACTCCGGCCACCCGCACCCAACAACCGAGCCCAACCCTCAACGCGATTCAGCTCCTTCCCGCAGCCCTCCGCCAGCCTACTGCCAGATGAGTAGAAGGACGCTGGTGGTGGGCCTTTTACTGATTAAACCTCATGGATAATTTTACCCAAATGGTATCACGCATAAAAATTAAGCTAAATTACATTCTTAATTTAAAGCCCGAATTTTATTTCTCCTTCAAATTTAAGTTCTTAAGGAGAGTTTGAATACAGGGGTTTTGCATAAAAGACGTTACTAGTTGAAATCTACGTGGTGTGGGGTATTAAATGTTCATTTCTCAACATCACTGCGACTAGCGTCACACCATTTGACGAGTGCAGGTGTAATGAAGAAACTGGCTCTTACGGTCTGTATGAAATAATAAGAGTGAGACTCCAATAGTTGTAAACAAAAACCTTTCAGGGATAATATTTAGGGGGAAAGGGATAGGGTGATTGAGAGATATACGGTGCAAAAATCTGTGCCAGGAAAAAGTACCGTTTAGGTACTGTGTGAGTGTGTCATACTTATGTTGTGAATCCTCGGCGCGGGATTTTTTACCGTTAATCTCTCAATCATCAATACCTTTCCCCCTTATCATTATCCCTGAAAAGTTTTTGTTTACCGCTGTTGGAGTTTCACACTTATTATTTCAGTTTAGGTGTTTTGAAATATGTTAACCATTCATTCGAGATTGTAAACAGCAAAAACAGTGGTAGAAAACATTTTCCCCAAGGATATGCTTGGACGATTTGATTACTTTAGGCTTTGCCGTACCTTTAAAAAGGTTTCTTTCGGGAAAGTATGTGCGTACATAAAATCCTTTACTTAATGAGACACTGAAGTTTAGAACCAACTGGAAAAACTAGATTCGTTTCCGTAAAAAAAGGCATCCAAACAGTGATATCTCAACTATCTACTCTTTTATTTAAGATAGGAAAATGGCATTAAAGGTAATGCATCGCATAGCTTAAGGTAGTCCGAGCGTGATAGTGTCCTTGTCATGATAGAGACCATATTCGAATTATACATTTTAATTTCACCGGCTGCAGAACACATCAATTAAATATTGCATTATTACTGGTGCAATAATATAGTTTTATATGACAGATATTGTTAGTAATTAAATGTAAATATCTAAATAAGTCTTTAACTTGACTCATTTTTTTCGAGCAGTGCGTATGAAACTCCTTCAAAACGGAAGGTTTTTGTGATACCCAAGAACCTACTGTGGTGACAATATGATTCATTTTCAAAAATAGTGAAGAAAATAAAGAAACTACACACTTAGTTTTTTTACATCTAAGTGTTATAAATACCTCATTTTGTAAATTATGTCTCTCTGGAGTGCATACACGCACCATTTCCCATGTAAAAGGCCTGGTATTTTTTGGCAAATATCTCGGAAAGTTATGTTGTAAGGGGTAGAATTTTTGGTATCGTTGGATAGGTGAAATAATTTCCTTTAAAATGAGACCAAATTAATTGATTTCTAAGTAAAATGATATTTTTGCTCAAATTACCTTAACCAAAGAATGGGGTGAAGTGTTTGACCGACTCAATCATTAGGCTAGTTACTCAAAAAATATTTCATCTAAGCTATTTACGTAATTTATTTATTGATTCACTGGTATTTAGAACCTAAGTTTGACGGACTCCATTCTCTCCAATGTAATGCTACCATTTTTCCTGCCGTGGTTGTTTTCATGTCTATTCCCCAATCTACTTACAAAATTATAACTTTAAATTTATGAATAAATGAATACTTACATAAAATGGAAAGAGTATAAACAAAAAACCTTCATTCAACTCTCAAAATATTTTACGTAAGCGTCGACAATTTCCAACAATTCTAGAATTCATTCGTCCGAGAGCAAAAAAAATTAATTTGTCAAAGTATAAGTACACACGATAAATTTCCAATCCCATTCGTCACACGTGAGCCATCAAAACCATCAAAGAAATCACACATCCTAAAATCGGATTGCACATCATCCTTTGCCACCGTGAGCCATTTCAAAATCCGTTCTAGCCGGAGCATTACATCGAATTCGGTAATTTGCAGGCGGAATAATTGATACCACATTCGACCCGAACGAGACATGGCTGTTGGACGAGAATTCTCACCACATAATCAGCGTTGAATCCACGAAACACAGCTAGGGCGAGGTACAAGGTCCCAAGGACACCACCGAATCAACGCCCTTTTCACAAATCCTCTCTCATCAAGCGTCATGCAAGAGCGACTCAAGGTTTTAAAATCCGCCGCGTGTTAGATAGAGTTCATTGAAAGCTGAATGGAGTTCCACGTGTGATAATGAGTGGGAGATATCTATTCGAGAATTTACTGTAATGTTGTTCGCCCTAGATGTCTAATTACAGCGGACTATTTGATACCTCTCCATGCCTACATACCTCTACTTTTGATATGGCCACAGCTGACGCTGGTCTGCATTGGCACGGGGAACGTGAAATCATGCGCTTTCGCTACATTCTGCTAATTACACAAGTTTATGTGAAAGTCCGCATTCTACCTTCATTATACACGGCGCTACAAGAATTACGCAAACTCGTGTGAATATCCGTGCTTGGGAAAATTCGCAGCCATTACGCGATACAGAAAAAAAACTAAGACTCTTTGACACTCAAACTGTCGCCATCATTGCTCCGGCCCTCAAGAGACCCGAAGAGATTCGTTCTAAAGTCCCAAGCCGGAGCTCAAGAGTGAGCAATCGTTAAACCAAGTTCACGCTTCATGTTTACAACCCCGGTGTATTCAGACATACAACAATTGGTGTATCGGAATGCGCTCATGAGGACTCATTTTGGTGTGGTGGTTAGAGTACTTTCTTCCCATGAAAAGGTCTTGGGTTCGTTTCCCGGTGCTAAGAGAAAGTTATGATTGGTCACCCACATCCAATTTGAGAAGCGGGAAGAACTTCAATACGTCTGAGGGTATGTCCCCGCCCTTCCTTTCGTCTTTACGTAACCTTCTTCGAAAGCCGACCATACCAGCTGCCCTCAATGGTAAAATTATTTCATAATATTTTGAAAATCAATCAAGAGCCTAATTAGTACATAAGTCCGTTTATATTATGCAGACTCTTGTGCTAGTAAATATATGAATTGATGCCCCGGAAAATTTATAACATGCTTATCTGACAAATTGCTAGGATTCGCGGTAACAGGACGAAATAATAATTACCTTTCCTGATCAGAGTATTCATTCAGACATGAACTCTCACACTGTCTCGAGTGCGTAAGTCATAAGTAATGCCTAAAATTCGAACCATGTGCGCGAAGTTGCATGGATTCCTATTTCCAGTGAGAAGATGTGTCGGAAGAAGACGTCATGCAGTGATTGAGGGTACCCATCACGTAAAATGCTACGTAACAGCAGGAAATGTATCTGTCAAAAAGAATTTCATAGGGCAGCGAGGGGATAGCCTTTTTAGTAAAATAAGATATTATATTTAATAGCAGTACATATTTGAATATACAATCATCGATATCCAAGTTTACCAAACGTCATAATAAGTTAGTACAAGGAGCAAGTTTTAATGATTAACCTAACCTCAAACTATTAATGTACGCAAAAACAGAAATAAATGACGTTATATGGTATTTCACCACACAAATATATTCACACACACCATGTTTTCATCGGACCACCGTCATTTTCACGGCGTTGAACAATGGCTTTACACCTGTTCATAAATATTCCTCTTGTAAAGGGTAAAGGGAAACTAGGAGTAGGGGTTTAATTAGATAGAGTTAGCGAGAATAGGAAGGAGGGTGAAAGCGAGTTTTTATATTCTCCATTACTCAACTCTCCCTCCCTAACCTGAATCACTCAGTCCAGTTTTCCTCCACACTCCTAATTCCCCTTCCTTCCTGAAAAGAGCTATATACATCCACGATCCACTATGTATTGCAGTTTGAAAATCTGGCGATGACGTAGACCACTTGAAATCTTGGTTGGTATAAAATAATCAGTTATAATGATATTTTTGAGTTAATTTCTTTTAAAAATGACAGAATCACATAAAGTGAGGACTGAAACAATTTTTTCAATTCCTGTACCCTTCGCTAATACAGTCTTAAAGCTAAGATAACGACGTAGTTTTCTGAATTTCGGGAGCAGTTAGTGCATCCTGGAAGCCAATACGCGGGGCGGAACACGACTAAACCGCTCCCGTGGCTTCATTCAGCCGGCATAGGGGTCGCGCGAGTCCGGCCCACGCTGCCTGTATCGGAATATTAAAAGGCCGTTTACGCGATGGCATGTGGGCCGAAAGAATCACCATTCCCAATTGACGCGCCGAACAGCCGAATCTCACTAAAGGGACGAGACGGGAATGTGGATTAGGGGCCACGCTGACGCACATCCGATGACCCGACGAAACAAGGTAATGATTCATGTAAGAGCGTGTCTTTCGCCCGCGGTAGTTTCCAACGAGAATTTGACATCACTGCTAAGCATGAATGATTGAACGAGGCGTTTCGCCCGTAATTGGTGGAAAGATAAGTGGTTTAACTCTTTTCGTCAGGCAAATGTTTCGCCAAGGTCGTCCTCCTCAGTCTGATAAAAGTGCCTTCACTCGAGCCCACGCAGAACTGATCGATTACTGAACTTGTATCATTTATTTTGCAGTAAAGTCCATTAGCCGTAAAATTATATCCATACCATTACTTAAATTACCGTACTTGGAGAGTAAAGCCCGAAGCCTGAGAATTTTTGCAAAAACATATCGTAATCAAACCAAAATCCTCCGGACGAGCGTCTTGTAAAAACCTCTTAAGCATGTGAAACGTCTTAAGTAATTAACATCACACCTCATCGTGTTGATGATGCTTAACAGCTAAAACTATCTCCAATACTTCCAACCTGTCTTTATACTCGTATAACCAGTAGAATTAGAATGTAACCAAACGTATATTTTTTAAAGTGCCTTACAATTATATTAAGAATATAACACCCTACGACTCTTGAGAAATCAAGTGAAATTCGTACGTAATGAAGATATAAAACGATCAATTTTCTGAATATAAGGATGAGAGGGTACAAAACAGAGCAAGCAGGGAAGCTCACGTATTTGGGTGGCATTATGGGGAAAATAGGTTTTGTGGTAGAGACGTGAGATTTAGAATTGTCAAGCCTAAGGAAGCTTTTCCAAAGGGGAGGAAAATGATTAGGGGGTCTGAGTAGACACGTGAAGAAATAGATGGTGAAATCGAGAAATCAGAAATATCGAGCGTGGAATTGTATCGGTCGGAGACTTCGTCATTGGGAAGGGAGGATGTATGAAGACTTGAGGTGTTTAAGATGGGAGTGTGAAGAAGGATGAAGATGGGTGAGCTGGGCGGTGAGTAGGTTTTGGATTTGGTTGGAGAGGAGAGAAAGCTGGTGGCGGAGGTTTGGAGGAGACGGAGGAGATGGATGGAGGACATTTTAAAGATAAGGAGAGAATTTTGAAAAGTGTAATTGATGGAAGAATACTGGGAAAGTGTGGAGGAGGAAAGAAGAAGATAGGAATTCTGGACAAACAAAAAAGAGGAAGGTAATATGAGTATCTTAGGAGGGATCTAATGGCGGATCACGTATTTAAGAGAAAGCATAACAATATGCCAGAAATTAGAACGTTAGGATAAGTACTATCCCAAAATCTAACAAATTAGCTGGTAGAAAACTGAAATTTAAAAAAAATCATAATAACTAATCTAACAGAGAATGAGTTCATAACGAAGCATTAATATCCGCACACCAAATATTCCTCGAGTTTGCTGACTGCGTATTTCCATCGTAAACTTTGCATGTGATTAATCAAGAAAAACCTTTTCACAAGCTCCAGTTAAAACTTCTTCACGCTGCTTTTCTGTTTCCAAGCGTCAGTAAGACCTTTTCTTTAACCGACCTCTTCCTCAAACTACGACGAAATATAAAAGCCCAATTGACGCTGCACGACAGACTTCACTCCATCGAGAATGCCTCGTACCGTGAAACTCCGCGAGCTGTGCATCGGAAACCGATACTTCCCATAAGTTGTAGTGTACTAAATTTCCTTAATCAAATCTTTATTGGAAATTTTAGCAAACGGTATTTTGGCTACACCAGGGCAACCGTCTTCTCGAAAGTTCCATCTCTAACCAATTATTGCGAATTTTAACTCCGTTATTCCTTCGGCCTCAGCGCTTATTTATACGAGACCTTGCCACGGTAGCCAAGAATCCCCTTTTAAACTTTTCAGGAGGTATACATAGGTATTCAATATATTGATTTCACGAAGAAGTTTAGGTAATTTTCTGCGCCGGAAGACTTTTTGAAACTTAAACCATTAATCTTTGTATCCTTGTTCCTCACTTTTCCTCCCACCTGCTTCTTTTTTCACTATCGGATTAACAATCGGGGAAATCTTGTTCACTTCTCTTTACAGTCGCATTAAAGAAACAGCTCTGGGCATTACTCACGTCATTAATTCATGAAGACCAGAATTTTGTTTTCGGGCTGCTGATTCAATTCCCCGATTTGTTAATCGAAGCCAAATGACTTCGCAGATTGAATTCACTCGGGTAAAGTTGTTTTTTGGACGATAATGATCACAAAATAACTTGTTATAAGGTTCTTGAGAAAACACCATGATTTGAGCCTAAGATCTCACGTAACCGCCCACGAAAGAGATAAGCAGGGTGCCTTAAGTGCGCAATGGTGTAATAAATCAGTTTGGGAATAACTCTAGCAAGTCACTGAATGAAATCCAATAATAAGTGAGTTTGTATTTACGTAGCTGCTGCAAACTCACAGAACAGTGAGAATGTTCTTATTGTTTAAACGCCAGGGGTTAAAAATAAATGTAAAACTCTTCTACCTTCTTAACTCTGAAATTCTCTCCGATAATTATTTTTCCGAGACCGGTTTCTGTTACGGCAGACTCCTTGTTGAATTGGAGGCAAATATAAGCTGTAAACTAATAAAAAAATAGAGGTTACCATCAACAATACATTCTGCAAAGTCAGTATTAAGTAATGGAATACAGTAGTTAGGTACATCTTTGGGGTATTTTTTCCATAGTGCGGAGGTCGAACCAATGGAAAAAGGCATCATGTCTTCATGCCCAGTGCATGTTATGAATGTAAAGTTTGGGTTCATACTAAAATCTAATATGTTGCTTTTAATGTGTAATCACTGGTGGTTAATGATTACTTTCTATCTTTAAGTATCTCCTGAGCACCAAAGTGCAAGAAAACAAATTTGAACCTATAATAGGCACATAAGCACCAGCATATTTACTTATTTAACATAATTGTTGAATAAACCACAGGCCAAAACCGCTTAGTAAAATAAATACATCCTTCATTAGATCACTGTGCATTAGTGGCTAAAAGGCATTAAAAACTAATAAAACTTTAATAAATATAATCAATGGTAAAGGATAATCACCTTTAACAAAAATATTAATATTTTAACTAAAAATAAAAAATGTTTATACGGTTTATAAAACGAAACATTGTCCATGAAAACGGAGAGGTCCGGAGGAAGTGCGCGACGATTCTTCAATTTGTTTATTCAAATTTCCTCCTCAAAATCTGCCCAATACATCTACACTATAGACTTAATAAATTTGGAATAGCTATTTAAGCGAAACTCATTTCTCTTCATAGCCCATGAAACCATATGGCCAATACCCTCCATTCACAGATACGCCCTTCACTCACAAAGTTGCCAAAATGTTACCTTTCTCGAAGCTCAAAACACTTTAAAGCTGAAAGGAAGGATAGCTTTAAAACAATTTTCTGCTCGAAGACCAACGCTAATTTTCATAAATACCATCAATTCATACGGTTTGACATCACTTTGCATTAAGCTATATAAAAATTAAAATTAAGGTTTTCTTATGATAAACTATCGACTAAGAATAGTTTTAACACCCGAAAAATGTATGAGCCAGATCTTGGTACAAAAAATGGTTTTCACTTCACAAAAAGTCTTGAGTTTAAAATATGCGACAATTTATACATGTAATGTTGCTGAGAGTCGCTTGATCACAAACATAGTGATACAAAATGTTGAAATGTAATTTTCTGGAATAACTATGTATTAACGTGTGCATTTATTATATTGACCACCCTGAAATTTATCAACGAAACGAATTTAACGCGCGTCTTAAGAGAAATACAAAACTGGGCATGCGTATCTCCCTATATTTATTATTTTTTGACTAAACACTGAATTGTAACTCCCATTGTTTCTCAAATAAAAAAAGTATTGAAAAAAGCAATTTTAGGTTCCGAAATGAGTACTTAAGTGCTGCTTCATAACAACAGATCAAACATTATCACAGATTAACTGAGTAGATTAATTGAAATGAGATATCTGAATAGAATATCAGATTTTGATAACGCTCTCCCAAGCATTACGCCCCGTAGTCTGAGGTTATCAACAATATCCGAAACATTCGTAAGCATCACGTTTGCATAAAACCTACGTAAACTAAAAAATCATTTTTACCGCAAGATAGTATCACATGAAAGTAAATACTGAGTCATATTTCGGTGTAAGTTTTACTCTTTGTAACATCATATTACTCTTCTAGTTCAACATCTCACGTTAACAGTGACTGTTGTTTAGTATCATATTGACGTAAATATAATGGTATCTAACAGAGTCAACCAGTCACTAAGCCATCTTCTTAGAGCCGGGAAGCAATTTCCTATTCCACTGAAAAATCTGGATATGTGTCATTAACATACTTGGTGTTTGCGGTGAATTTCTTCCAGCGGGGCACATCCTTTTTAAACCCAAGAATACCCTGCCCTCGCTTTCCCCGACCAAACCATTGTCCCACGCCCTTTTTCTGACCTTGTTCATTTCTCGCTCGTCCTTACCCCTCACTTTTCCCGTGTCAAAAGCTTTCTTTACCGCTTCTTTCCCTTTGTCTCTCCGTCTTCTTTCCCTCTTTCTCTCGCTTGCCTGGGGACTCATCTTCGTTCAGCCCCCTGCCTCCCACACTCGGCTCGTCTTCAAACACACACACAGAAAGTGATTCTTCTCATCTGCACCGCCAAAGAGACCCGCACCCCATTGCCGCGCTCCGATATGGCTGCGCCGGCTAATCCTTGTTCTCTTTATCCCACCACTTGAGTCCCACCTCGCCTCATTCACTCGGACGGGCAACGGGGAGTCATCACGATGCCTACGACACAAAAGGTTCGCCGGACCATGGAAATGTCGTAGAGGGCGATGGCGTGCCGAGAGCCGAGCTTCCGCGACCTCGCACGGCGGCTGCCGGTGCTCGCCTCCGTGTCACAGCTCCGTCTTCGAATAGGTACCAACGGCGGCGTGATGGATTCATCTGCGATTGCCAAGGGAAAAGATGCTGCGGTGCACAAATCTAAAGACCCTCCGGCAGATCGTCTGTTGTGCGTACTCTACTGTTTATTTAGTTTATGTAACCCTTGGCCTTGTCTCGGAATTTTTTCCTGGATCGTTTCTTCTATTTACACTCCTCACAAACCTATTTCACCTATTTAGTGAGCCAAATCATCCGGTTCTTATTTTCTGGATATTTTTTCATATGGTCCTTTCCTCTTTTCTCTTCCACTATAAAATCTATCCCCAAACTCCCCAATATTATTTATATGTCGTTATCATTTGCGGGAGTGTATGTAAGTATTAATGAGTACGAAGGTGGACTCGGCTTGGGCTTTTAGTGAACCCGAGAAGAGTTTTTGGACAACGTTCCGACGGAAAACTTTCCAATTAGGCTGTAGATGACTATAAAAAATCTTCAACAGTCCTGATGACAATAAGATGGTTTCCTGTCAAAACTTCAGTCAAAGTAATGAACCTGACCCCGTTTGAAGTCCGAAAAGAGGTCATCGGTGTAATACGCCGGGGTAACATAAATTATTTCAATGTGTAAGCCATTTTTTCTCTTGTTTTTAAGGCTCTTGTTATCAACCACAGACGTCTCTCCGATTAGTTAGCTACAGCTTTCCATTTGACTCCCAATTTTATACACTAATTTTACATTCGTGCAGGGAACATTAATTGCGCTGTGCCGACTTTTTTGTAATTTATTTAAACTACCCGATACTGGTATACTGATTGCGTAGGTAAGAGATTTAGGTGGCTGGAGCGCTAATCGTGAGTCATAGAGTGCCCAGTTAAATAAATTTTCAAGCAATTTGATAAAAATTTCTTCGGCCAATGTTTACTTAAGTACATATATTTTACGTTGGGAAAAAAACATACATACCGTAACATTAATGATCAACATTGTTCATTCAGTCCTACCCCCAGTCACTACCTGGTTGTCACCATTTGTATACCAAAACGTTCCCAGGAGCTTTGTAATATGATAGTGAGGTTTCACATGTGTTAGAAAGGAGAATGATTTAAGACAAGCATCTAGGGGGGTTAAAATTGAGGTACTTATTGTAAACAAACTTATCAGAAAGGAACGGAATATAAACGTGTGATCGTGGAAAATGGTTCTTACTGGCCCTCTGAATTACCGAAAATAAAATATTTTAAGCGTCTTCCTTGTCACTAAGATATCTACTCTCTTAATGCAGATATTCATTTTTGATCGTACATTCCTAATATTGGTTGACTGAATCCCTTAATCCTTCCCTATCTAATACTAGGTCCCTCGTAGCTCTGTCTATTTATGCAATTTTCTCTTTATTTAGTCCAATTTATTCCTGGCTCTTCCATTTGGGTCTTTTTCCTCTATTTGACGTACAATTATGTTCTTCACAGATTAATTGTACCTTAGAGTGTGTCCAATCAATCTCGTTTTTCTTCTTTGTTTGGTTGTCCATATGGTCCCCTCCTCTTCTACTCTTTTTAAACTTCATCATTTCTCATTTTAACCATCTATTTTATTTCAGCATACTTCTTCAGCAACAGCTATCAAAGGCCTCTAGTCTGTACTGGTCAGACCTTCCAATGATCCATGTTTCCGATCCATATGAAATAGGACGCTGAATTCAAATATTAAGCTAAAATCGTACGTAAATACGTGTTTTTTACTCGGAATGATATTTTTATATATATTAGGAACCATTATAAAAATGCAAAAGGCATTGTTTTTGCAATTATGAAAAATATATGTAAATAATAAATCGAAAAATTCCGAAATATGTATCGAGTGTCACAAGGCAACACGTTAAAATAGCATTAAAATGCCAGGAAACCAATTCGGTAACATGAATTTTTTTTCATTTTATGTCTATATAAATTACTAATCAGTACGCGTTTGCAAATTCTCAGTCAAATTTATATATTAAAGAAAATCACTCAAACCACCTAATTAAGAGCGTGGATGGATACACTCGGGATTGAAGTACAAGTTGGGCTAAGAAGCCATAGCGATTGTGCAATTGCCCAAGCTGGGTTGATTATTGACCCAATTTATTCGTTGAAAGCAACAACTTAGCTAAAAGAACTAGGGCGATGACACAGTGGTTCCTCATCTTGCCTCACGTATTCGTTTTTCATACATAATCAAATTTACTGAACCTGCAACATCCTTTTGCTCCTATGGACAAGACCCTCATCACCTTTTCAAGACTTTCTACATTTTCCTGCCATGGATTAAAAGCTTTTGTGACTAATTTGGTGCCCTCTTGCTCATTCCTCTCCTCTAATTACTTATCTAGGGGGAATGGACTGGGTTTTTACTATTCCAATTAAGGAATGAATGCAATTTATTGACTCTAATAAGTTTGCAAACGGTAAAGTAAAATTGGTAGGGAAGATTCGAAGGGGAATACAAATGAAAAAGTGTGTAGGACAAATAAAGTGAGGAATGTTTGTTGGATAAAATTATCATTAGAAGGATGTAATACCATTGGCTGGGAATAGACTGAAAGGCTGATATTCAACAATAATTGGAAAGAACTACTTATGATGAAGAACGCTGTTAGAGAGATAGATACAGAAATTTACACGTCCCTTTCATGCACTGCATATGGAGATATTTATTTTTCCTATTAAGTGTCAAATAAATTTGAGAATAAATAGACCGATCATGGGATGGATCATGCAGGGCAGTAATGTGGCTTGAAAATGATTCACAAAAATATGATCTACACTATTAAAAATAATAATAATAATTTATTTTTCAAACACCTAGTCATACGTGTGCTCGGTGGAATCTAGGGCTCGCTGATACAGAGCATCAAGTGCATTCCTGCATGCGTGGCACAGGCGGAATCACTTGCAGCCCGCAGGCAGATGGCCGTCCTTTTGGGGTCGCTCCGTCTGCTTCGTGCGCACGACCCGAACGCAGCGTAGCCACTGATCCGATGGGTTTCGGAAGTGGCTACGAACTCTGCACCGCCCCTCTCGAGTTATCGGCCATTATGACGGCAACGAG
The DNA here is from genome assembly GCA_963169105.1 of Ceriagrion tenellum. Classification (NCBI taxonomy): domain Eukaryota; kingdom Metazoa; phylum Arthropoda; class Insecta; order Odonata; family Coenagrionidae; genus Ceriagrion; species Ceriagrion tenellum. Next base: position 73,386,071 of record OY720638.1, read on the forward strand.
ACCCGATTTTTGCCGGGGACTCGGAGGGGAAAGTTACAGAAGTAACAAAATAAGATAATTTATTTAACACATACAGGTAACCCCAATTACATGTGTTATAATAACAATACAATGAAATAAATAAATACAAACATGAATCAATCACGAAAAAAAAACAACTGTTTAGGTTTATTCAAAACTACGAACATTTTCTTTTTTAGGGACACTTAAGGGTCAGAGATTATTGAAAACTTTATTAGCCGTGCGCATCATCCTAGTTAACGATTCATATTTACAGACATCCACCCGACTAAAGTGGCATCTGAAGAGTGGAGTGTGCTTAGTCCTCCTTGGAGGCGCATTCCGGTTGATTAAGCCAAGTAGATGGCTGGAATACACATCACTCATCATAATTTTACGCAGGAAGATTGCATCCAAAACCTTCTGACTCTCTTCTTCTCTCCCTTCTGATCCTTCTTCTGACTCCAAGTGGATTGAGCGTAAAAAATTTACATAGATTGGGGTATTCGAATGCTGTATAGACAGGACCATTATCCAGAGAACACAGCCATTTCACAAATCGCATCTGTATTTTTTCAAGTATCCTCTCTAACGTGACATGGTGTGGATTCCAGATCATACTACCGTATTCTAAAACAGGTCGGACGATCGTACAATATGCTCGCACAACAGTTTTAGTAGAAAAATTAGGTATGCAATTTCGTTTTAAAAATCCCATAAGACAATAAGCTTTCGAGCATATTGATTGAACATGAGGTTTAAAGGAAAGTTTGCTATATAAATTGATTCCTAAGTCAGTAATTGTGGTAACACGATCAAGAGGAACGCCATTTAAGTGATAGTCATAACGAATAAAATTCTTCCTCAAAGTTAAGGTAAGGAAGAATTTTATTCGTTATGCGCTATCCATCCCGTTACCTAAGCTGATCTAATCTTCCTTGGAATGATCATGAAGTCATTGAGAGTAGAGCAGCATGATACATGAGCACATCGTTGATTCACAACGCTCGGTCCCGAGGGATGAGGAGCACACGAGAGGTGTGAGCAGACATTCACCCACGGCAGGCAGCCGAGTCTCCGTCAAACTTCATTCAGCGGCCTTGCCCTCGCTACTAATTACTAATTGGCCCGCTCCACAGGTGGCAGTCCACGGGGACTGAAGCAAGGAAACACAATTTATACATTTCCTTTGGGGATATATTTAAAGGGAGAAGTGTGGTTGGAGGGCAACATAAAAGAATGTCAAAAAGATTTTTTTGCTGGAAAAAGTTGGAGGTGTTTTCTGCATATATTAGTTCACATTTAGCATGCGCACGGAAAGAGCTGGTTACACGCATAGATATTAAATTCTTTGCAAAAGAATGCTTTTAATTTTACGCTATCAAAAACGTCGTGACGGCTTTGATAGCGTAAACGTGAAACCGACTCGGAGAACTGAGAGTGAATGTCTTCGTACCAAGGTATTTGTGGTTTCAACTGTATTGTCTCCACCATAGTTCATCTCACTGATTCTGATAAAAGTGTTTTTAGATTTTATTTTCTTAACGGCTATAGAAGTGTATAAATACTGTCCATTTTTTATCAAATGGAAACAGTTATGAACAAAAACTGAGGTCTTGCGAGGGCTGGAATAGTTTTCCGAGTTTGGGAAAAATAGGACAGCTAGAAACAGGTAAATAATTGTAAGCTCATAAAAATAGAAGAAACCTGTTATTATGCTATAAAACACCAAAGAGAACTATGTGAAATATCAGCCACCGATAACTAACTAGTTAGGATTTGGAATTTGCCATAATTACTCTCAAGATGTACTCTCACCGTAGTCACCTTGAAGTCACATGGGATTCATTTGCCTAAGCATGTAAAATATAAAAAAGCACTTATCAAAATTATAGGTGGTAAGAGGACCCATGCAGTTTGATTTGGATGCAATACTAAGGTTGTGCACTTCAGAAGATACAAGAGTTCCTATTTCAATACTTAATTGCACATTTTTCTCCCACAAGTAATGCGACAGTAATATCACTTTCGAGTGCAAAGACGTTTGAGCAAACCAGCTGAGAGCCAACGAAGAATGCGTAATATGACATTAGGTACCGTTGATTTTTCTATTTGATAATGGATCCCCGAAAATAAATGACTCATTTATCTTGTGGCCATCTGGAATACAATGTCGAATTTTGTCATTCAGGATTATCGTGCAAAAATACAAGGCAAAGAATAGCTAATAGCCAGGAGAAATAAATGAACTCATGCCTTACCAAGCTTCAAGTCTGGAAGAAAATTTCTCCTGCCCTCAGATGATGAATGGTTATGGCTTACGTAAAAATATACCAGATGGACACATGTACCATGATAACAATTTCATCCCAAAAATTCTATAAAGGGATGAGATATGAGCCTCACCGAAACAGCATTTGATGTTTTATTCGATAAATTAATATTGAAAGCCATGAAAATTTTTCTTCCCCAACGGCTAAATACTGAAAATATATTGCTGACAACATAGCTCTTCCATCTAAGTTTTGTGTCATAATCGGAGGATTTCTATAGGAAGTTCTATAAAATGTGCCCACAATTATCCCAATAGAAAATTATGGAACATTTGTTCGATCGATTCTTTCAAGCCGAGGTAAAACTGACAGACTCTCCCGCGTCACTCTCAAAGACTTCAGGAACGGCAGTAGGTCTGACGGGAACGTAAAACAGGCACAAATCCAGCTGTCATCCTCACTATGACCCGCTGTCCCCCGGCGAGCGCTCAATGGAGGAACACCAATCGATTCCCTGTGCAAGGGACCCGACAAGCAAATGGGGCCACGGCGAAGCCCACCCGCCCTCGCCCAATCCCCCCCCCCCCGCCCCGCCGAGACATTTCTGATGAGTGACAAGATGTCGGGAGCAAACCATCGACGACTACATTTTCTCTCACACCGCTACGAACGCCGCGTTTAACTTAGGTTGAGTGAGATATAAATTCACCTAGAAATCAATGAATGTAGTCTTATTTGAAAGAAGAATATCTCATCCTTCTAAAGATTTCGCAATATCAGCCCCTTTTATATATAACCCCATTTTACCCGGGGAATGGTACGAGTAAGCACTCCAGAGAGACGTCATTTAAAAATGCATAATTCATAAAATCTAGGTCTTGTCAAAAAATAAATGTGAAGTTTGTAAGTATTCTTGGTTGTTTTTTTTAAATAAATCATATATTCACCGCAGTAATTTTTACAGTCTCACAGAAAACATTCCGTTGTGAAGGTATTAAACGTACCGCGTGATAGGTATAACAGGCAACATAAAAATATATTATTGCACCATTAATATTATACAGATTAATTCATGATACCTGCAGCTAGTGAAATTAGAGCAAAAAATTCGTATTGTGGTCTCCAAAATGACTGGGGAAAAATTTCGCTCAAAGTACCTTAATTCGGGAACAATCCTTTATTGCCGCGTGCATTTGTACCCACTAGTCGACTATTCATTAGCCCGCATTTCCCTTCGTTCTCTCTCTCTCTCTCTCGCAAGGGGTCGCGAGTCCCGCCCCTGCTTTCGCCTCCCACCCGCCACCATCCCCCTCCGAAGGCCCTTATCACATTCTCATCATTCCACTCCACCACTTCCATCCACTCCCCTCCTCCACCCTCGGTCGCTCGCCCCACGACCAATTCCTCCTCCACCCTTTTGGTCCTTTGTATTCACTTCATTGCCCCCAGCCTGCCCTTCCCATCCCTTCTCCCCCTCCCAGAACCCTCCCGCACAACTTCCCAGCACCTCCCTTCCCCCACCACCACTTCCCTCCACGGTCCATTTCTCCAAAAACCCTTTCACCCAACTCTTCTTCCGCCCACCGACTCGACCCAACCTGTCGCCCTCTCCGTCCCAAGGCCTGCGCGACACTCAATTTACAACATCGACACTTGATGCGATAAAAGTTTCTGAATGCGATGACGATGTGCGGTCGCGTTTCATAGGTCCGCATTATTGGATACGGTGGAGGACTTCGACTCATAGATCTCTGTTGAAACATGAAAAGAAACAAATACGGGAAATTTACTGTTTTAGGGTTTAATATATGGGATCCATGTGATGCCCATGTAAAGATTAGTTTCGTATATAGCGTTTGAATTTTGAATTAATAGGTACATCACTTGGTTAGGAACGAATTTTTAAGCACTAATATATTTAGTTAAAAACTGATAGTTGTGGGCAGAACTATCTTCGTTATCGAATAGATGTCCTATTAATCCACCAAAAATAACAATATCTTATCACATATGAGCAATATGCCTAGTCACTGACGAGAACTAAAGACTTTTTCGTAAATGGACAAGTTGAAGAAAGTAGTTGAATCTTGACACATCTTCAGTTCTCAGTACCTATCCCACGAGGAGCGAGATTTATTCCTGTTTCCCATACGATCATCTCAATCTTGAGGGTAGCTGGTTTTACGTTTTGCCAACTCACCACAGCTCCTTTTGATATACTGACACCCATAACCTGATGTGACGAAAACGAAAGGAGATTTTGAAGTGAAACAAAGTAAATATTTAGGTACTCGGGTTTCAAAGAAATCAAGGAAAAAAATCTCCTCACCAATACTGATCCAAAATAATTATCCATTATGCCCACTTTTTAATAGAACAAAACCAGAGTTGGAATGAATTCAATGTCTCTTTGCAATTCCGTTATTTATAAGACTGAAAATGAAGAGAAATTAATTGATTTTGCTCGCCAATTGAGAGGTTTAGTCACAAATATCACAAAATATAGCGTTAATGCTTCAAAATATCCATTAAAATATTGTGCACATATATAAAAGAATAGCCTTACTCTGTCAAATCGATGGAATCAACGATTCAAAGTTTTAGATACTTCCGCAATTATTGCAAAGAGCATCTTGGGGATATTTAGGAAACAAAATCCGAGAACTGGTGATTGGAGGAGCCATTAGAGAAAATATCTACATCAGTGATAGAATGAATTAAACGTTATGCACAGATAGATCCAACTGTTTGCTGCATGTCAACTTCACCAAAAACCACTCCGGGATGCCCACCCGCAATATCACACTTAGAGACCTCTTATCGAAAAAGGGAAATAATACTAAACGCAGTGCACTAATTAGAATTAAGTTTCAAACTATTAGCATCGATCCTGAAAGATTTTGTATCAATTCTAAAGCATCGATGTCAACATCGTATGTGCATGAAATATCGCAACATGCCTATAGGTTGGAGTAAAAAATGGAACCTGAATCCGATTTCATAAGTTGATGAGACACTACGACCCACATTTTGAACCAGGGAGTGATTCAGTATGCTAAAATAGTTTTCTGCTGTAGGATAAATCTCTTAAGGTTTAGGCTTTCCATAAAGTCTATCCATTTAGGCATTTTTTATATTAATGCTTAACATTCTTTCAGGTGTATAGGCGACCAATATCTCACCTTGGAATTTTCAAGATGCTAAATGGCATTAAAGGGTCATTCACTGCTGCATTTAGGGGATTCATAGCGCTTGAAACCAGTTGTCGATCGCGACAGCTCCTGGCACAGTTTTCAGAAGACGGTTTCTTCTCCAAATGTACCCAATCAGCTTACCAATTCTTATTTTATTAATGAGGCTCCAGCTTTAACATTAGCTCTTACTCAAGCCGCTTACATATCAGTATCGTCTTTCGTCGCTCTATTGAGAAGCGTCAATGTAATCGAATCCAGCTGGCGCGGGTGGTAGCTCCGCTCCGTTTTGGGCGCGGCAGCAATAACTGTAGCGAAAATGAGTCCCGTCCCTAAAACATGCGCCTGCGCCCCTCGCCTCCTGCGACCCCTTTTGCACCCTGCCGAGGGCGAGGGTTTGGGAGTGGGACCCGCCTCAGCCTCGCCATATAAGTGTCCCTCTCCTCTCCCGCCCCACAAAAACTCCATCGCCCATCTGCCCTCCATCCTCCGGCCGGGCCTTTGTTCTTCCTCGCCCCGGCCCTCAACGGCCGCGCCAACCCTCCCCTGGAACATTTTTGCCTCATTTCGCACCCCGCCTATTCTCGCGCCCCTCCATTCAGATCCTTTCGATGGCACGTCTCGTCGCCAGGGCCCAGGGAGCCGAGAGCCCCACTCGTCCTCCCCCACCCCGCGGACATCCAAAAAAGTGCCTCCAAAACGTCCTCCTCCTACGGCCAAACACTCCCCTCTCCCCCATCCGGACACTCTTCTTTCCTCCGGCGCTTGATGTTTCCCATTTCGGCGAGTGATCTCGCATAATTCCCTCCACTTTCGTATGCGTTTTCGAACGCTGAGTGGGTCTTCTTCTTTTCTGGGATTTCGTCGCGTCGTACCGCGGCAAGGGCAGCATTTCGCCGGCCATTCTGCTGGGTTCTTCTGGTCCTAAGTGCTTGGAAGAAGGCCGTCAGTCCAGGCTTTGGCCTGTTTCTCTTTGGCGTGATCTTACATCTTCTTGTAAAATCCCTTCTCCTCTTGCAAACACCTCGGCGCTATGGGAGGGGGGAAAATGTAAGGTTTTACGCCGTGTGACTCTGTGATCTGAGCGGAATTTTTTATGGGTATCTAGAGAGTTCATCTTTACTTAAGTTTCAGAAAAATGCCATACGCAAAACTACTATACTTCAATTATCTCTATGTAAATGTTTTCGTTGAATTATGTCTTGACTAAAGAGCAATGCACCCATTCGCTGTTAATAAATAATTAAAATTGATATAACTCTGACAGCCATATATAAGTGAACTGCATCCATGTATGTACATAAGTAAATAACTAGCTGACTGTAAATAAATGCATGTACCATTCTTCCAGGGCAACAGAACGTGAAACACCGAGCGAAACAGCAACTATACTCTGGAGGAAACCACATCAACTCCCAGAAGACAACTCCAGGAATCAACAGGAATACCACACCATCCTCCGGACGCCGACAAGACATCTCCGACATCACCATCGCAGCATCTGCACACCACTCAAGGATAGAGGACATCAAGAATACCAAATTGACACAATAATACTGTAATACAACCCTATACGGCGGTCTGCATGAGGTTTTGCCGGTTTTTCTCATTACTTAAGGCGAATGCCTGGCCAAACTCACTCTGGAACAAATATCAAATATCTCAAACCATATTTTGTAAATATCTAACGACTATTACTTGTAGTGCTTTGTTTTGTTTTATAAATATGCTACAGAACCTTCTAAAATTGAATCTGTAAATATCTCTTAATCTCACCCTGAAGAGGAGAAATCCTAAAAAGGGCCCCATTAATTAAATGCATTATGTTATGGGAAATAAATATTATTTGACTTAACTTGTTATATGTTTGGAATTCAGTTTCTTCTCATTTGCGTATGTTCTCATTTTACATAATAACCTTTCACATTGTCTTTAAAAACTGGATGGATATCCTTGGTTTTGGGGTACTATTCAACTCGTGTAACTGCATTAATGACCCCATTGCAGGCTTCCCCAGGTCTTAGTTCCTCTACACAAATGTCATTTTATGTGTGTAAGCTTTCACTCTGATTTTTTTACTAAGTTTGCTGACTCTCTAGTGGTTAGTCTTCCAATCCTACCATATTCTTTAGGGTGCTTGATGATTTTTTTTAGCTTTTTGTGCCTTCCGTTTCTCATTGGGGTGCGTATCGGTATATTAGTATGCTTAGAAAAAACTACTTCTCACGTATGACTAACAGTGATAGTCGATGTTACAGGAAATTTCTTCGCAGCTTTAAGATTCTGCCCTCCGCATTCGAGATATTAGAAGAGTAGTGTGATAGTACGATCCCTAGCTACGGAGTTTTATGGAGTAAATTCTTGCAGACACGGCCTAATGAAGTCCTTCAGGAAAAACATTTGCCTATACCTAGTCGCCCCGTTGAGGTAGTTCTACATCTACATATTACCCCGCAAGCCGCCTCAAAAGGCGCGTGGCGGGGGGTGTTAGGACACCAGCCGTCAACAAAAAAAAAAGAAAAGAAAAAAATCAAAGTTCCGCCTAGCATTTATTAAAGTCCTTAAATGTTCGGGAAACGAATTCCCATACCTATCCGTTCGGCAAAATATCTCTCTTAATTTATTGATTCTGTCGGACCTGGAGATATAATGTGGTTCTAATATGATGTTCTCCGTGTCGCTCTGAAAGATATTAATTCTCAATTGTTCAAGCAATCTAAGCCTAGCGCGTAGCCTCCGAGTCTCTAGCGGCTCCCACCCTAAATCGTTCAAATCTGTGTAACGCTTTCTGTACGGCCGTAGCAGTTTTTGACGAATCGCGCAGCTTTCCTTTGTATTTTATTAAGTTCATGGACTAGGTCTTTCTCCGCCGGATCCCATATGCTCGCTGCATATTCAAGGTGTGGCCGGACGAGTGCGAAATAGCACCTCTTTTTCACTTTATCATCCGAATTAGTTAGGTGGAAGCAGGGGGTGCTCAGACTATTTGGAGCTTTCAAATTAGCCTAGTGACGTACCATTTCGATTATTTATGAGCTTTAGCGTGTGCAATTTGCACTTTTAGCTTTTATATGCACGCTTAATGGTTAAAACTATAGCCATGGAAGAAATATTGAGGTCGAACCTATCGAGAAATGGGGAATAAAATTGTGTTTCCCGTGGTTAATGGAAGACTACTTTGCTGTCAGAATAAAATCATCTGTTCTTCCGTATATAATTTAATTCTATAGACGAAAAAGTTAAGCTAGCTGAGGCATCATTAGATACCTCATGATATAACCAGATAAGGTACCCGATGATTCCTTCACCAGCAAAACTTACATCAATTTATCCGCTGAACCATGACAAACGCAGCGTTTGGAGAAACAATGTGCCATGCTGAATGAGGCACCCACTACTCTCCCAAGAGGTGACGCCAGACACTACTCCGTACAATATTTAATCATTATTCAGTAAAGTGATATTTATATTGGGCTAGCAATTAAAGTAGATAATTCCTAGGGTAACAATAGCCACCAATCTACATCCCTCAATCTCTGGACCAAGCGCTCAGTTTTGCATTTCAAGTATTGTTCATGAAGACTTAGAATTAAACAAATGAAGTGCAAAAAATAAAGGCGCAATGTTGAGCATTGACAATAGACATTTGCTGATCAGCTGTACTCTTAAAGGCAGGAAAAAGCATAAAATATGCGGAGCCCTTATTTAAGAGCGATTTATTCTTAATTTACCCTTGCTCATTTACTCTTCACAGCTAATGACTTAATTCCAAATATTTTTTCTTTTTTGCTCATTGAAAATGCATAATGGATTTTGAATGAACTTTCCACTAAAGAATAATAAATATATAATCATATCTTGAAGGAATTGTTTGGAGTTAACGCTCAAAAAGTCGTGCGTACAACGTGTGCGAAAAGCCTCAGGGCTGCATAGACTGCTTAATGAAATGCTTCACAAATATCTTGGGAATAAATTCTACTTTCTCCGGCGAGATATTGTAGAACAGAATTTTTACCAATGATACTCGAAAGATATCGTACTGTCTACCAATTTATTTCAAACTCTTACAACACGTGTTTCAACTGTCTAGCAGTCATCATCAGGTAAGACTAATCTTAACATAAACAGACATAAGCATATATATTGGGAGTTACATTGTCCAAACACAGTAGCGGGGAGGGAAGGGTGGGATGGTTGTAGTGCGGGTAAGGGGGTAGGATAGGAGGGGAATGGCATTTCCTGGATAAAGGACGCCGTTTAGATGTGTCGAAACAGTGGGAAATAGTCAATTGGAAACGAAAGAAAATTAACCTGTTAAATGAGAACGAATTGATGTGTCATCCTCCTATTTTTGACACCATTTAAACTTAACCTTACCTCCTCCAAAAAACCACCTTTCCCCCCCTTTCCATTTTTTATCCCACCTGTATTTCTTTATCATTTCCCAGTGTGACGCAAGTCTGGTGTTTGACGTAATCTGTTTCGGACGAACAAAGGATCTTATCCCAATCATGATTTAGCCTTCCCCTCCTATCCTACCTCCACCCTTACCCACACCACAACCATCCCCACCCCTTCCCCCACTACTGTGTTTGGGCAATGTAACTCCCAATATATATGCTCATGTCTGTTTAAGTTGAGATTAGTCTTACTTGATAATGACTGCTAGAAAGTTGAAACACGTGTTGTAAGAGTTTGAAATAAATTGGTAGACAGTACGATATCTTTTGAGTATCATTGTATATCTTGGGATTTACGTATTCTATATACACATATATACATGTAATAACCCAAATTTGTGCAATAAAATGAAAAAAGTTATTTAAATTAAGCAGAACTGAGCGCTTGAGAGTAAAATAATATTGCCATCATCCTGGATTTAAGTTGATATTTTTCCTCATGGCGAGGAATAATGTGTGTAGATTATAACCATCGTAGTGATTAAGGTATCATATTATTGACCATAAAAGTAAAAAAGCTATCCACAAGTTTAACGCGTTCTTCAGAAAATATCCCATCTGATAGCAGTGGTGCCCTGAATTTGCTTTCCAGTGAAACTCGATGACAAGCATTCATTATACTCTCTATGTCATTCAAAATACTCCCCTAGTGTATGATCACAGGACTAATAACTTTCGTCGCTGAAAAATGTCTACCGTTCGTACGATGTTGGTTAGAACGCAATAAATTGTAGTTTCCTGCCGCTATGTGCAGTTGATTTGTCAATAACAAAGGAGTATTGAATTTTAAATCATTTTTAGTAATTTTACCTCGCCTATTTTTGTTCACAGAGTAAAAACATTAAGCTCCAGATAATTTGACCTTACATACTTATGCGATACTTATTTACTGAGAGGGGTATTATCACATCATTTAAAGTTGTAAAGCCCAAGTTGGATAAAAGAGAAACGCATACGCAAATACTACATTTAGAGAAAAATATTTTCATAGATTAATAAAACGCGAGTCATTTACTCTCAAAATATTAGTCTGATGAACTGATTGCTACCCCTGTTTCCGCTCCTTGTTTTTTGATAAGACAAAAACTCATCTGTTAATCAATTTTTAAGAGTCATGCACTCGGCTAAATGGATATTTTTCATTGAACACCATACCAGCGTAAAGTATTTTGTATATTTCATAGGCTCGCAATGGAAACAATTTATTTTTTAACCCGCGATGGCACGCACTTTTTTGCTACGCGATAGCACGCGGGTCGGGGAAAATACGGAGTGGTGTGCATCTAGACAAGCAGTAATAAATAAATTAAAATGGGTGTCTTTATTTGAGACTTTTGGCATAATAAATGTTTAACTAAAAAATTTGCCTAAAATTTAGTAACCAAGTTACAAAATTTATTATGGCGATAATAAAATATACAACATTTTCTGATTTTCAATACGATGCATTTTTGATTTACTTGTGTCAATTGACTTTATAACTACATGATATAAAAGTGAATACACAGTTCTAACGGCCGATTAGTCTATCCCAGGATTTGCATACAGTCTTTGTTTTCCTTTTTTTTAGATGAGCAGTAAGAACATTCACCATCAACAGAAAAATTTGTTTTTCGCATTTATCAGAAAGACCTAATACTTCCCGTAGCCCTTGTTGCAAATAAAATCAAATATTTTGCTGTTTCTCCGTTCTTAGCATGTAGTCCCTAGTCATTAGTCGAGAAATATCCGTGAAATACTCCCTGCGATTAAATTGGACTGAGTTTGCTTTGTAAATACCGATACTGTTGATCGCACCAATATTCAATAGGGTGAAAAATAGTGAGAGGCCAGATACAGGAAAGGTTCGAGACGTTCTACGTGAATTTCTTACGATCTGAAGCATCTTCTGTCTATTTTTAGAGTACTCAACATTACGATTTCTGAATTATTCTTCTGAGGATCCAAATTATCATCTCGATGCATTGATGATAAAAGTAAGATAGCCTTACTATCTTTAGGTTTGTACGATATAAGCATAATTTTCCTTTGGAAACTAAAAATGCTGTTTCCAACGACCTTGTCTTTCGAATTGGCTGTGAAAAAGTGGTATCGAGCCCTTATTGTTCCCACTGCTGTTTGACCGATTTTTTGGGGTTTAAGTGCTAACGGATAGGTCATAAACCAGTTATCAAGGGTGAAATTTCTGTCAGTTTTATAAATCTGCTGGGCCATTCTTTTCACTATAGATTCTGGCCTGTAATCGAATTCAGATGGACTGAGGTTTTATTTCCAACTTTTGGTGGAATAGCAAAAATAATTCAAAATATAAATTTAACAGGGTACAAATATTTACTGCAAGTGCCAAGAATGCAAGACTGCCAAGTTGACCGTATTTCTATACTCCAAGTAAGCATAAATATAAAGGAAATCCGACGCTTTATATAATAGATCACGGATAAAAATTGTCAATTTCAGCAGCTAAAAGTATGCATAACCAATACACTGATATGGACAAATGCCACCCGTGCTTTCAGTCAATTTAATAATACTACTCGTGGTGTATAACTTTTCACTTTATTTTATTATCTTGGATGTGAAACAAGCAGATGATTTCCCAGACCTATGGCTGAAAGTGAAACTTTATGAAGTGAAACTTTTAGCTAACGTTTGATTTTCATCCATGCTGCCATTAAAATTAAAATTACCTGACACCACGAATTTTTCAACTATCTATGACGTAGTTTGTCCCCAAGGAATTAACTATACGCCAGTTCCAAAAAGTATTTAAATGAGCGCCGAAAATAGAAATTTTAGGGCTTTTAATGAGTACTTTTTCAGAGAAAACCAATTCAAGTCATAACACTTGAGTTTCATATAGAGCTAAGGGGAAACGAATCTGCATGGGCATTTCCGAAAGTATTCCCAAAAGAAAAATTTTAGACATCTTAGGGGTTATTTTACTTGAGTCTCAAGAAAACTGTGACCAACCTATAGCCGTCTGCAAAGTTTCAGGTACATCACATCTTAGGCTTGTGAAGAATTTTGATTTGTTTCACTTCTTCCAAAACAGTAAATATTACGAGGGATGATAAAAATCAATTATCTGAAATATCAAAGCGGGAAAGTGAATTGAGAACGGAAAATTTATTTTTGGGCCTATTTAAAACAGCAATTTATTTTCGATCGGCGTGCATTCTCTGTCAACGAAAGATTGGTAAATTTTCCGTATAAAAGACGTGTGGCATGCGGCGAAGGGGAAGGGAAAGAATAGATTTCATGGATGGAATGAAGAAGAGTATATCACAAGGTTAGGCGAATGAGGAAGTACTAGAGGTAGATAGGATCCTAAAAGTGTAGAAAATCCGAAGAAACTTTTCTGAAATTCAATGAAACCTATCTTTAACCAGCAAAACACTTTAATAAAACCTAGCATCGGTGAGGTGACAACAAGGCCGATGTTCAATGAATCTAGTCGAGGTTTAGAGAGGGCATGGTTATCACCCTTACTCACTTCATCACCTCTGAAGATTACTGAGTTCACCCCATTCCCCTCTAATATATTACCCTGAATGCCATTTCAAGGGTGCGCGTGGCAGGGGGTAAGCTACCTGCTGAAATTCACAATCTGCTCAAATGCTTCGTGACCATTCGCTTAAGATTCTCATTTATTAATCTTAACCCATTTTCTGCAACGTTAACATATATATTAATAAATATTTGTAATCGGTCATTGCTTTGCCACAGAGTTTGATTTTATCCCAGGAGCTTCAAAAAAACTTTTCCCTCTGCTATGATGTGCTAGTACATCATGAGGTAATGAAACGCTGCGCTGGGAGTCATAATAATAATAATAATAAAACGTCTTTATTAGGCGAGATTGGGACTAGAAAGTCCCATCTTCCATCTAACCCCTCGTCAAACATAAAAATTATTGCAGCTAAATACATTGTCATGTTGCTCTTGGAATTACATACACTCAATTATGGCAAGAGAGACGTGAGACGTCATCGGGTGAGATGAGGCTTCCTACTACACTACGCTTTAAATTTGCATTTAGAAAGGGTAGTGCTCATAGTAAAATTGCAATACGGAACACTGTACGCTCCTTCACCACTATTCATTTACATGTGCAGTAATTATATCAATCAATCATTTTAAATTTGTTAAGGATGGCTGTTGTCAGGTAAAGTGAAAGGTAAATCACTAAGATACATTTATAACCAGCGCTTCCACGATTCTCAGCATAGAAGATGCAGTCAGTGACGTATTATATTTGCCCTTGATTTGCTCTCATTATAACATTCTTCCCTAAATTATTTCTTCCTCATGATAATAAAATCCTCCCTCCTCAGCTTCATCAAATGCAATGCCAGAGATGAAACAGATTACTCTACCTAACACACCAGAAATGCCGGGTTCCATTCGATCAATGATTTTCAGGTGGTTAGGGTGCCAATCGTGAGATGATGAGTGTAAATTTGAATAATCTTCCAGTATGTCAAAACAATTTCTTGGACCGTAATTCACTTAAATATACATTTTATATAACTATATATATAGCAAAATAAATAATGCAAGAATTATATTTTAAAATTTTCGTCTCAATTTTAGCATTTTTTTGACTTCGGTTTATTGCGCAAAATTCAAATTGTAAGCATAAGTCGTAAATATTTCATATTTATATGTAACTATTAGGGTAATATGAAACACATATTTTTGCCTTTAGGAGAAAATTTGTCCATATTTAATCGAAGTATTTCAAAATATATGTCAAATTCCATAGGACTACGTTCTAATACGTCATTAAATTGTCAAGAAACCGAATCAATGACATACATTTTTTATCTATATAAATTACTAATAAGTACATGCATGCTAAATTTCTTGCAACGTTATGCATAAAAAACCGCTCCAATCACCTTAAACTAAGCATAGGAGGGCTGTTCATGAATATCGACGCGCTATCGTCCGATCCACCCCGAGTGCCTGAACCATAGCAGGTGCTGAGAGCAAAATGACCGAAATACTTCCACAGCTATGCGTAATTCTACAGAACTTATCTTCATTACATTGCAAAACAAAGGTAGAGATATCATCGAATTACATTTAAAGAGAATGGTCCCCTTGTTGATGAACTTTGGGAACTTTAAATATTTAATCTGCTCAGCAGATCGGCGGTCGGAGACTCAAACGAAGAAGACTAGCAGGCGATGATTGGGAAGGTTGTTCGAGAGCAAGGTCACTCCTAATGATGGCCCTGCCCAGCCTACAAGCCTCTTAATGAGTGCGGAGCGGGAAGCTATCCCGCGCTGTCCCGCAAAATCGACAGAATACGTCATTATGCTATTTTACCCAACCTAGTAGCACTCTATGTAGCTTCTCATGAAGTACTATTCAGCACAGGACTCAAACACAGCACAGTTTCACATGAAATGCAATAAATTATCCACGCCACCGTTTCCGTCGTGCATAGAATTTCCTCTTAAGCTCACTCTGTGGAATTCTCACGGCAAGCAAGACGTGAAATAATACCCGTCTGTCGAACGTAGACACTTTTGCGCCTGGGAAGTTCCCCCAACCGGCCACCGGGGCATCAACTCAAAATCCAGACCACGTACACGGCGAATCAGTATAATCTCCACTGTGGCGCCACTCCACGACTCAATCATCCGTAAGCCCACTTCAATGTTCGCCCCCCGCCGCCGCCTCCCCACTCCCACTCTCCAGCGAATTTGTCTCGAAGAGAAGCATAAATATCTTTTAAGCACACACGCGTCCAAATCCGCTCCGGGGGCGCGTCTCCATCTTCCCCTCCCCCATACCCCGCTTCAACATTCCCTCATCCCTATTTCCCATCCCTCCGTCGCCCAACTTGTCCCAAGCCGCCACCCCCCCCCGCCCCGCCCCCACTGCGCGCAACTTCCCCGCTCTCACCGCAGCTCTTCCACACAACTTTTCCCTCCCACATTTACACGGCGCTCTCCTATCCCTTTCATGCCCGACCCTCTCGCAAACCGCACCCAGCTCCTGTGAGCCCCGTGCTCTAATCATGAACCTCCCTCACTTCTGTGTGAGTGTGCGAGTCTCACGCTCCCCGGCTCGCGAAAAACCCACACCACTACACCTCGCCTCTCCCTGCCACACTCCCCGCCAAGCCACATTTACACCCGTTCCCTAATCGCACACCGTCCTCGCTCGCCCTTCTCTCCCAGTCCATATTTGCCGAAAACTGTTCCTAGGAGTAGGATGTGTGCGCTGGGCAAGGGAACCACCGCCCAGCCCGCGAAACCCCACTTCACCTCTTCATTTCAATTTGTATCTCAACTCTCCGCCATCTTCCTTTTGTTCTACTCCCCTCCCCCGGGCCCGCTCCCTCCGATTCCTGCACCAAACGTAATTTGTACCTTTGTTAATTACCGGTGCGCTCCCCGCTTCACGCACACACGAGAGCAGACTTCTGCTCCCACTACACGGCCGTGCTTTATAACTTGTCGTCGCTACTTTATTCCATTAATGAACTTTGTCACCAGTTTTGTGCGGGTGGGTTGGAACTGGGGGGAGTGGGTGAGTGAATAAAAAAGGACATAATTTTCGTTTTCCTCCAACAACTAGTTCCCTGATTCGGCTGTCCTCATAACAAATGTCCGCTCGGACCCACAGGTGAAGTTAACCTCGCTAAATTTTCCAGAGGTGTCGCGGGGGAATGATTGGTGGACGCGGCGCTGAAATTTTCATCTCCCGCTTGTCCCGAGACGGGAACGCTCCCGCCGCCCCGTGGTCGAATGCGAAAAAAACAAAAGAGTTACTCACGAGGCCTGCTGTTTGTGTGTCGCGGGGGTGCTTTTGGGGAGCCCTCCTCACCGCTCGTTAACGACGCTGCCGGTTCGCAAACGCGGGAGAGATTAATGCAAACGGATTTCGTCAGTCGAGGGAGAGAGCGCTTCTCAGATTTTTACCCCGCAATGTCTTACTCTTCATTTTCCCCGCAAGTGGAATCCCAAATGAAGTCCTTATTTATACGAGTGCGGGTCCCGCTCGAGTCACGAGATCGCTTCTAAATGAGCGAATACAGACAAGGGTTGAGCGGAGAGGAATTGTTATTTTGGGAGTATTCGATCTGAAAGAGTCATTACGTAGTTATCATTGCACTTAATGCCCTATATCCTCGGAAATAAAAGCTTCTTTCTCATATCGAAGCTTACTATATACTTTTTTGCTATTAAAAATGCAAGGGAACAATCATCACTCAATTATTTCTAAGGTTTTACGCTAGTAAGTTGGAAATTCATTTGTTAAGTGAGACAGAAATGTAAAAATTGCACGTTTCCAGGGATGTTTCATTATTAAGGTTAATGGCACGACTAGTTTAAACAAATTCGCACCTGATGTTGACGGCTACGAATAAAAACTAGTTGTGAATTGCTCTTATAGCAACTAAACATCATTGGAAATATACGTTTTTCTCACTAGTTTATCCAATAACAAAATCACAGTTTGTGATAAAGAGAAATTACATACAATCAACAAACTTTCAATAGTTATACTAGCTTCATTTCTCACATATAGTAGTCTATACGTCTGATTTCTGTGTCTGGACTGATATTATAGAAGGCCTTCTATTTAGCTTCTTTGTCCATAAGCATGATGCAACAAAAAAAGTGATTCACTGAGTAGTTTACCTTAATGCATAACGTTACACAAAAAGAGTTCGATTCTTCGGATTACTTAAAGTACTTCATGCCCAAAAATACATTTTTGGTACCACAATACAGCATTTTGATTACCTATGTGTTGAAATTTGGCTAAAATTTTACCTAAATCTATATAATTTTACTTTTGGTTGCATTTAAAATCTAAAATAATGCTATTATAAATCTATAGGGCAAAAGTTATTTCAGTTTTCCCTTTCAAGTAGCGTGGGTGGCTCTAATAGAAATAAAGTACACTAGTACACTACACTAGTACAAAAGCCCCGCTTTTGTACTAGTGTTTCCATTGAGTCCGGACCCGGGGGCTGGAGGGTGAAGAGGAAAGGTTCTCACACCAGTAGAATGACAGCTTCGATTTGGAATAAACATATTCGGGAATTTCCCTTGCGAACAACTTCGGTATAATAAACGGGAGCAGATAGTTTCTCATAAACTTATTCGTCGTGTTTCACAAATCATAATAGGAAAAGTAGTTAACTCTCAAATCTATCGAACATGGTCAACATGATGCATCTAACTGCACGCCAAAACCCAGTAAAATCGCGCTTCGAAATTTAATTCGCAAAAAGTATGAATGAAAATAGTGTACTTGTGAATGACCTTGAGAAAATGACATTTTTCGGCACAGCTGCCACCACTATTTGTGGGAGTTGATGCGTCATTATTCATGGCCTCATGAAACAGCCTGAGTAGATGGTCGTAACGGGATGCACCAAGGATGTTGAAAAATTAGATACACCTGTTTATGCTTCTCCATTTTCTCCGCTTGACGATTCATAGAGCCGAAACATCGTAAAGCCTACAGACCCCCTCCCCCTCATACCCCACTGCATTTGCAATCATAAGTACGGTAAAGCACATCCAATGGCGAACGAAAATAATATCGCCATGTAATACTGCACCATTAAATGTGACTCAACAGCATCTGAAGGCTACATTATCTAAAATACTGCTTTTCTTAGTCATTGGAAACTATATGTTACTACTATGTACCTTACTGAATGAAAAACTTTGCGTCCCTAAATTTAACAACTTCTCATGGCCGTGTGAAACAGTTTCATGACGCTAAACCTCTGTAAGTATAGCGAAACTTGGTGGCACTCACAAATGGAGGATACGAGGATCCTGCAAGTCAAGCCTTGGCGAACAGGCAAAGATCCCAGGGGGCTTTCGAAGGGGCCGATGTAGGAACACTCAGCCGCAAAATCTCACATCTCGTACTTACTTCTTCTCCTTGGCACCTAGCTCTTCAGAAGTAAGTTTAACCAACTTTTATTATACCTACAAGTTAATGACCTTGAGGAAATTTTAAACCAGTGTAGGTAAATAAGGGTCAGTAACAATTCAAGTCCGGAGGGCAGACACTAAAATAATGTTGAGATGGATATTCGGCCGGAAGACGATTTAGGCATTTACGATAAAAATTATGACATGACTTAAAAACGAACTTTCCAGTAGAACTTGAGGATTACCAACTATTTAATGAAAATGACCTATTTAAATCTATCCTCTAGGCTATTAGTAAAATATAACGTAGAGAAACTACGATTCCTCCTTTGCGAAATTTATCAGTGGATAGTTTCCCTAATTGGTTTCCATAAACTTATCGTGACGCTAGATAGTAATAATGTATGATTAAAGGTATGTTTCAACGTATGCACACCAGAAAAGAAAATTAACCAGTCCAACACCACTGTAATGACTCTCTTTTATTGTTTTCAATAGTTTTAAATTTTACATACTTCAAAATACGCTCGTTCTTTTGCCTAATAGATCAGGGTGGGGCATCAAAATCATAGAATGCTGAGATTAACGGGCCAGGAATGACTTCATAATGTAGCCCCGGTAGCTATCGTTACGATTAGAGGGACCCACATTCCTAGCTTCGTCAACAAAATGCTATCTTTCAGCTAGCACGGATGAGAAAACTTTTCTCAAATTTTTGACGCATCACTTTTTCATTAAAGCAAATTTCAGATGAAGAGCTTCCTGCGAGGGAATGCAAACACTAGCATTATGCGCTAAATGGAACCAAGTAACGTAAGAGATAAATTATTCCTCCGTTAATCAAATTTCCGAGAGCAAATTCGATGAACTTCTAAGACGTATATTATGGGACATAATTACATTAACTTCAATTAAAATGGGATACTAGACGCAAGGTTTGAATGTAATTGATTGGAAAATTGCCATCAAAAGTTACCATTTCAATCTAAGGGCTGAATTGTGTGTAATTCGATGATAATAGTGATGATTTTATGACAATAGGTCTTTCCTTAGTCGAGAATTTACTCTGTCTAAATGTTTTTAGTATAATTCGTTTTTTACCTTCTACATCATAACCTCCAATGAGGTCATGATGAACTGTGAAAATCTTATGAAATTTTGCATTTGAGATGATAGCAATAAATTCTGATTGCTTGTGAGGTTATATATGTTTTAAGATGAAATGTTTTGCATAAAGATATATATTCTCGTAAATGAACCTATGTACCCTGACAATGGCATGAGTTTGTCAAAACCTACATCGGTGTAACGAAAGTGCATGGGATTTTTGCAATATCTCTTGCTTTTTGTGATTATACTATCAATACATCTCTACCACAAGTTAGGGTCTAATAAATTAATTTTGATTTTTCAGAAAATTCCGCTATATTCAGTAAAAAAGAGTAACTAGAATGACGTAAACGCGTGACAAACAACACTTCAATGTACGTATTATATTCTGCCCTGAACTGCCCTTTTTTCCTATTAGGGAATAAAAACTTGTTAAACATATACTTACGTTTTATCAACAGATAACAATTCTCAAAAGGTTTGTTAAGAAACTAGAAGTACTCTTCTGGCAATATTATCAAGCGGGACAGCTCAATAACGGAGGTTTGACAATTATTTGATGGTGACACTGGAGACCAAGATAGGGTTACCAATTGGAGTTAATACTCGGAATAGTGGTTTAAGACTGTCTGGTTTTACCAAAAAGCAACCTGATGCCGTTTTCTATCCCTCTCATCTGTCAGTCCGAAAATTCCTTCCAGGTTTCCAATTTTGTTCTATCATCTTCACCTAAAAAACCGACTTCAGTTCAGGTTTACGGTATGCCCTTTCTTGTAAAAACGTCTAATTCCTCAAACAACTCCTCTAGTCACCTCAACATACATCCTACCCCAATTCACCTCATTTATCATTTCCAAACTTTTCCTTCGACATCATTGCTTCTAACCACAGATTTCTACATCACAGCATTATTCTTAAATATACGTACACACGCAACAACTTTTTTTTCGTTATGGCTGAACCTCCTTTCAACTCTAGTGAAATTTTTCCACATACAAATCAAAGTGATTTTTTGCCTATTTCTCCTGCGGTATAACCTGGATAATGTTATTATTTACAACCTCAGTCAATAGAAAACTGTTTTCATTTACTCTACATCACTCGAGCAACTGCATTTTACATAACCTGCCCCAAAAATATGTATTGCTCAGTCAAAAAACCCGTTTTCTCATTTTTGAAATCACTATCGTCCAAAAAACGCAAAGTATTACAGATAATAGGTAATAAAGCAATCAAGGAAGAATGATGAAATCTTTTTGGAGAAAAAATGTAGAGGGTACTTCTTTTAACAAAAGACTACAATAGTGAAGAAATGGCACATCTTTCGATTCGACACCCAACTGCCTTAATGGATGGAGACGCGTGAACTGAAGCTTTCAAGTCATCGATTGCGACTATTCTTTTGGCAGCGGGGTTGAGGAAAGGAAAAAATATTGAACAGAAGCCTAGGGATGGCCCCTGAGTGGAGAGCCATTTGTAGAGCAATGTTTCCCAATCCATCCGCGGCCCCATTCAACCCCGCAGCCCATCTATTCATTGGGTTGTTTCCCTTCTCCACCGCCACGAGCGCCACCGGTGCCCCACCCGCCTCCTTTTTATCTCTCGCATCGAGAGACTTGAGGGAACAAATGAGCATCGAAGTTCGGGGCACCCTTCGGCTCCGCCGTTGTGTGTGCTCATATGACTAGCCTAAGTAATCTCCTTCACCGAACGTAAAAGGGAGACGTTTTAAGCACTAAGGTAAATGCAAACAATTTGTCCCACACACAGTCACACGCGAAATCACACGCGCACACACCGTTTTCAAAGCCTCCGATTCCAGATTAGTAAGATGACACTCACCTCCTCTTCTCTCCCGCGTTCCTTTTTTGCAAAAATAAATTGCTTTTACTGTTTGCATAGAAATGTCGACGTAGGTTCCCGGCTTAACTCTCGCACAGATTCAGAAGCATGCTCAATTACTCGGGCAACGCCAAGCCCTCGAAGCTCCATTTCCATCATAAGCATGTACTTCCAGCCCAAATGGCACATCCGGGCTGCATTAATTCACGTAACTATTCATTTACTACGATAAAAGAGGCTGCCAAGGACACCTTGCCTTTGCATCAGGTAGGACACAAGTCATCAAATTATGTACTTGCGTGAGACCCTTCACCAAAAATTCAATTTTATAGACCAGAATGAATGAAAACTGGCATTACTCCGTTAGAATATTTGGACCATAAATTATAAGGTTACTAAAAGGACCTTGAAATAATTTAAATGGTACACTTATCTTAAACTCTGATGAGAAGAAAATAACTTAGAAGGAAAAAATAAATTTTTTAAGGTACAAATATGGTTTGACAAAGGTAGATTGGTGGAGTGTATATACAAAATTCTTTAGTTAATAACTTTTTATGAAATTAATATATTAGTTTTGTGTGTTCTACCTCAAAATAGGGGCGTAATCAGTCTAGCTACTGTGGAAAGAATACATAAAAAAGATAAAATTTTTTGAGAATTTAGAATACGCCTCGAAAAGGGGGCTAAAAGGGGGCTAATTGCGTCTCTTGATTTAATCTTTGTTTCTTTCCAATCATTTATATTGCATTTCTGAATAATTACAAAAGATAATTTATTCAAAACACAGGAATATTACTCGTATAAACAAATTTCACCAGTGTTACCCAAAAATTACTCAAAATACTGGCACTTTGATACGAAGAGAGGAATGAATGAGTTTCCCAATGCATAGTACCATACATTATTGAGAATTTGAATAACCATGGTGACACTTTACTCAATAAACTCATTTATATTCTCAGCGCAAGTCACCTAAAGAAGAGCATTCATCTTTTTTCATACTCTTCGCGTTCAATAAACTTTTGCCTTTGGGTCCGTGTGTGGCAGACATCCATGACCTCTCAGCGGCTTTAAAAAGTCCCGGGGCCAGATGCCATCGCTCCAATAGCATCACCTTACGCCGTCCGCTCTCTTTTTGAGCCCCACGCACGTCTCCTGACTCGAGTTGCCGCTGCAAATCATTCCTTTCCTTCCATAAGAGCCATCTTCTCTCCCTCAAAAGGCTTCCACCGTTGCACATGCTCCTACACTTCCTCCGCCTTGCCAAAACGGATCACGAGACAAGCAATCGGACTGGGAGCGTAGTCTTGCCTCCTTTGAAAGGGGCTGAGTAGCCTCTTAATGCCTTTTCATGTAATCTTAAAGACTAGTCCATCACGTGCAAAGGGAAATAAGTGCGACATTAAACGTTTTACAACGGACATGCAACAAGGAATAGTTGAAGGAATATAAACGTTATTTTTGAAACTCATTCCAACAGAGTAATCCATAGCCCGCTTTACAACTATTGTTTATATTTGGAACAGTAAGAGAAAAACGTGCCCAAAAGGCTTGAAAGTAACGTAAATGAGCATAGGAGGAAACGGGTGTACATCAAATGAATATAGAATTTACAAAGGAGACGACCCCTGAAGAACGAGACAGAGTTTAATGGTTCTAGACAAACATGTCCGTTGCAAAAGCCGAACTGGACATAAATCAGCCAGAAAATATCTGTCCTGTTTTTCCTTCTCCCTACTTTTTCCTCTCTTTTCATTTTCGCTAATGGTAACTGTTTACCAAAAATATCCAACGCTACATGGTTTACACTGCTACATCAGCTTGGAACGTATAATGTAGAGGTGGATAGAAATATCCCTTTTATCCACATCTTACAAACAGTGGTTAAGAGAGACAACATATCGTGGCCACTAGACGTAACAGGAGGTAGGCCTGAATAGAGAAGACAAATAGATATATAGGGGGACCAAAACAGCCACGAAAAAAACAGGCAAGGCTGGCAACACAGAGAATCAGATAGGAAGATAAACCTAATATGTATACAACCATGCTACAAATTATTATGGGTTGCCTAAAATATGATTTTATAAGAGAATTAATGAGAAAAGAAAGTCAGTAAGGGTTGGATAATTACTGGCTAAAGATGCTTGAGACCAATAAGGCAACAAGACTCTACAGTACAAGTCATACCCAAAATATCGATGACTAATTTATTATCGCTCCAACATTGCACATACTTTTGGACTATCACTGCAAAAAATTTCCCCTCAATCTTGAATTTTAATAGAAAGAGAATAATACAGATAGTTTTTGACCATGAGACTACTGTATTTTAACCCAACCAAATATGTAATAAGGTATACATTTAACCGTTCGATTCAGAAGTAATTAAAATGCACACAAGAGCCTTCCAAACAGCTGGGCAGGATTAGATTGTAGAAAACTAAAATAACTGACACCACTAAGTCTTAAATCTCTTTGACAGTCTGACAAATAAATGTTACGTCCACAGTGCAAAACCAATCCTCCATATCCTGGTAATTTATCGCAATTACTCTCTCATCAGGAAACTCTCCGAGCAGACGATTCAACCCGTTCGAACAGTACCTGTACATTACGGATTTAATCTTTGTAAGCGGACACAATGGCCTAAATTTGAGTGAGTCATAGATTAAGAGTTAGGGTTTTTATCTGATTTCTCTGTAAAAAGTTAAAAGATCCAAGCTTTTAGACCCCCCTCAACCACTCCTCCGATACCTGTAACTCATGTGATTAGAGTATATATATTACCGATCCGCTCAGTTTATTCAACCTACCAACGCTGACGCACCACTCAGAAAGAAAGAAATGACCAATAATAACACGAACAATTTGTATAAAGTTATTTTCCTGGAGATTGCAGGTCATTAATTCATGTTTAAACTGTTACTCTTTTGCCAACGTTTTGCATATTTATTTATGCTTCATCAGGGCTCAGAGAGAGTTCCCTTTGAATTACTTTTTGTTGATACCTACAACATTGTTGAAATAGCAAAGAAGGTATCAACAAAAAGTAATTCAAAAGAAACTCTCTCTGAGCCCTGATGGAGCATAAATAAATATACGAAACGTTGGCAAAAGAGTAACAGTTTAAACATGAATTAATGACCTACAATCTCCAGGAAAATAACTTTATATTATTAAAAAAAGAGGTCACGAAGAATAATCATCTAAATAATAATTTGGGAATAAATTTTCAGGGCTAATGTATTTCTTTACGTAAAAAATAATACGCGAAAATGGGTGTCTCACAACTTGGTAGTTTAGTATAAATAAGAAAGGGAAAAGCGCCAAAAAAAAACAAAAACCGAGAATGTTGTATAACGATAGAGCAAATTTGCACCAGTCACAACACTCTTTTTAGTTTGGCCATATTTTAAAATGCACTTGCTTGAAATTCGCCCAACAACATGACGGAAAACAAGTCACATGCATATGGTAAGGCCACTTAAGTGATTATTGCACTATATACCCCATTTTAGTCAGAAATGCGTGTGAAAAAAGGTGAAAATTACAGCTTTCAAAGCTAATGGTAAATTTTTAATAGCTGTTATACCTTATGCTTTACCTATTCTCAGCATTCATCCATCCAGCATTAATAGTAGGCGCCTATAAAAGCTTTCAACTCATTTGTAATTTGATACCGTGAGTACCCTTCTCTTTAGTTAGTTAGAGACGGAGTAATATGCTGCAATAAACCTGTATTGAAAGGCCTAACTGCACAGACTCTGCACTCTATTCCGACCACTCATTCAGATATCGTTAGTAGCATGGGAATCTAACTAATTCAGCCAATTAATTTTAAAGTAAACTCGTGCGCCATGTGCATTTCAAAGAGATT
The DNA here is from genome assembly GCA_963169105.1 of Ceriagrion tenellum. Taxonomy (NCBI): domain Eukaryota; kingdom Metazoa; phylum Arthropoda; class Insecta; order Odonata; family Coenagrionidae; genus Ceriagrion; species Ceriagrion tenellum. The sequence goes on from OY720638.1 coordinate 73,411,748, forward strand.
TTCAGCGAAGAAAATTAATCAACTTGTAACGAAAAATAAATGCGATGATATGGACTCCGATCGTCGAAAAATAAAAAAAGCAAAACATTTGAGAGATGAAAAATAGCCAGGCAACGTGGGCAGCGAATTCCGTTTGATTAAGCAGGCGGGTTTGGTGGGAGGAGCGGGCGTCCTTCAGGTCCCTCGCTCGGAATAAGGCGCCGCCACTCGGCAGGAGGGTGGAAGTACTCGGAAGGAGAGCGTGCTCGGGGAATAAAAGTGAGACGATATTGCGCGAGTAATTTGCTGCGCTTAATGGCGGCAATTAAAAAATTAGTGCCGTGTTTGTCTGAGTGGATGGAGGAGTTAGCGAGTTATATATATCGCGTGGGGCCCTTCGTGAAATGGCGAAGTGGGAGCCGTTAGCACAGTGGCAGCGAACCGCTCCCACGGCCCGGCAGTGTGTGGCCGCATTTAGAAGAATAACCGTAATTTTGTCAATTATAAGAACACATCTGGTTCCCCCTCCACACAAAGAATAGGAACATCAGCGCACCATGAGTGAGGCTCAATTTTTTCCAAGCAAAAAAGCGGTCCCTCTTTATCCCATTCAGTAAGTGCTTAAAAACCCGAGATATCGATTTGCTAGTAAAATATTACGCTATGGATATTGTAGCTATTGATTTTTCTTGAAAGCATTATACCTACAAAGGCATTCACAATGTCCTCTATTGCTTTACAATCTAAGTATTTATAATGGTGTGTGCTTACCTTAGTGGAAATGCTCCGCTTTATTTCGATAAACAAGATGCATCTTGGCCTATCCAAAGGACATACAAGAAGATATACATTGCGGTGATTTTAGCCTTAAAACAAGTAAGTACACCTTGGACTAATGGAACGTGAAGAGGATGTTTTAATTTTACCAATAGGCCTTAGAGATACTGCATTGAATGACTGTGACTTCTCTGTAAATTATTTTTCATTTCTCTCCCGACAAACGCCTCATGTGACGTCGAAAGTCAAGGGAATTCCTCCTTCCACCTCATTTCCACTTCCATCATATTCAAGCCAACCTTATAAACACTTCCAATAAAATCCCTAGAAAGTGTGTGAAGAACCGATGAAATCACTTTCTCAACGTTTTATAATAACAGTTACCAAGTTAATGCCCAAGTTCAGCGACAAGGTCAGCAGTAATGTTGAGATCTGTGTAGGTGTATGTGGGCAAGGTCTATAGCATAGATGCTGATTCTTTTCAAAAACGAAAATGGCTATTATTACTGAAATAAAATAAGGAGCAAATAATCGAGGATAATTAAGGTTAGCTAATAATTTGCGAAACATCCTGAGTTTTTGAAGGTCATGATCATTTGACCACTTAAGAGCAGGTACATAATATGTACTTGCTCTTGACAAACATTTTGCTTTGGGAAATTAAAACTTTTTAAAATACTGAGAATAGCTATGGTCAAGCTCTACACCTCTAACAATAGATGATTATTTACCAACACCTTCTCGAACCCGTGACTTTGAATCATAAGTCGGAGTCACTATTACTTGGCCAATACTGCCATCCACTATAAATAACTCTTCGCGTTCTCCAACTTTCCATTCACTCCAAAGGACCTCTCACTTTTCCATGTCTCAACCCAATATTCTTCTAACTTGACTGATCCTCCCCCCCCCTCCACCCCCCGCCCAGTTTTCTCACCATAAGGTCCGAGGAACGTAATAGTGGGGAAATCACAACAAGTAAGACTGAAGGACAAATGAATGGCCGCAGATCACTAGATATTGAACATAAGAGCAAAGACGACGCAAAATAGATATTAAGAGACAGTGGGAATGACGGCTCCTGTATCAATCTTAGGATTTAATGACTAACGATGACCGTTCCACTTTCACGCAAGTCAGCTTTAACATTTATTCCATAATTGTTCATAGTAAACCTATAAGTCTTTTACTAAAAAAGAAAAGCTACGCTGACATCGCAGTAAACGATGCAACCACTTGCATTCCCCAAGGTATCAAGCATTTATTTCTAGCTGACTGGATAAAGTGTTACATAGGTAACCACATGAGGCATTTTTTTCCAATTTCTCTCAACTTGAGTACATATCACCACAATACGAGAAAACTTTCTAAATGGCTTCAATATTGAATTTATTGAAGTAATGCAGACTAGAAAGTATTCAAATAAAATAATCATTTTCGCAAATAGACTTCCGCAGATTCTTTAATCTACAACAAATGTTTTGGTATTAGCGCATGTTCTTCATTTTAAAAATTAACGTCTCGCGCCTCTTACAGTGAACATCATCAGGAGAGTATTTTTGGTGTCCGTTTGGTCTTCTTCTTGTTTCTCAACACAGCGATCTTGCTTCCGTATCCCTAACATTGCGCCGATACAAAATAGTAAGAGGGGCCGAATATTAGGAGGGTCAAACGTTGAGTTTAAAAATGGACTAACGGGCAACAAATCCAGAAAATAATTTTTACATGTTTTATAAATTTTTAAAATTTATATAACTAAAAAGCTGTTTACTTTTTATAAATTTTTAAGTACACTTGTCCTTCCTGCAGAGTGTTATAGAACAAAATAAATGAAGCTTTCTCCCCTAAAAGCTTTCAGCAAATAACTCTCGTTCTCAAAATTACATGCATAATGAACTTGGATCTAGAAGTGCCGTCTTTTAACTCCCGACGCCCGTTTTTTGAATGGACAGACAAGATTCCCCTTTTTTGGACGGACAAAATTCTTAAGGACAAAATAATAAACCGATTATACATTTAGAACATCAGGAGAAATCAGTCTGGCTTTCGCACAAAAAAATACTTTTTTTCTGGCTGTATGACTTTATGATTGGTTTTGTGCTGCTGTTGATGAAGTGCCTGAAGTACACTCCATGAAAACAGTTCACTGATAATGTGCATTAACATAGTATCTAATGAGTCCTGACGTGCATATTATTGCCTTAAACTAGTTATACATTTGCGATTCATCGCACATGACGTAGGAATATTGCAAAAAACTAAACATATACTACCTCTTCCTTGACCCTCCTGCACAACATCTATAACGCAAGAACAAGATATCCTAAGCACTATGAACAAGTAAAGATTAAAATGTTTTCTGATATTTTATCTTCGTAAGTCCATTATTTTTTGCACAAACGGACTGCTTGCATCTTTAGACCATAATAATCCGATTCATAATCAATTCATTAAGTTTGATTTCTTAGAGATTCATAATTCCGTCACAACTCGCAAATATTTTATGGTGAAATAAAATGAACTTTGGAAATACCGGGAAGTACCTTTAGATCAGCTTTTAAATATTGGCTCCAGCAAAGAAACGTAATAGAGAATCCAAACTATATCTATTAAAATCTGAGGTCTAAAAAATAATCCTCTTTAATAAAATTCCAAAAGAATATAAACATTAATATGTATCAATATAATTCCTGTCAGAATACACAATCATTTTTCTATTTAAAAACTGATGATAATGATGATATATTTTACTAGTTATGATGCAGGAATTGGATTTACATACGTGAAAAACCTAATTTCGCATTCAATGTTTGCTACCTTTTTCAACTTAATACAATGCTTTGATCGTCACAAAGTTATTACTAGAATGCGATATCCATAAAATGGCAATCAAAGAATATGAAAACTAAGGATCAAATCACCTAAAAAGCGGAAATATGAACGAAGAATTACGTACCAATTGACCCATGCAAGGGTAATATTGTGCAGTGCAATTTAATATTCTAGGAGAATCACCGCTCTCAAAGTCAAATTGTTCAATTTAAAATTCATAAAAGCATTGCTGCATATAAAAATTGATATAATGTGTGTTGAACAACAAAAGATGACCTGCCTCTCAGTCCAATGATAAAATAAGGCATGTTTGCATATAAATTGAAAGATATAGAATATAATTTTTTTTATCTCTAACAACAAAATGGCTCTATGAGGAAAATTAGTTAAATAACAAGATTTTTATTTTGAACTGGAAGCGTTTTTCAATATATTAAATATTTTCGGATTTTTTTTCTGTGGATGGCTAACGATGCAAACAGAGACTTGATTTAGAATTGGTTAGTTTTGGGCACGTAATGTTCAGAGCTTCACCGTGCATTGAAACGTTTCTATAGCCAAATTAACTGCTGGTTATTAACATATGTAATTTCCCGGAATACTTATGACTTTCGTTATCCTCTTCTTTAGATATTTTAAAACTGTCCTTTCAGAGATAAGGATTTTGGGTTATTATGGCGTATTGCAAAACCATATCAGTTTTTAATGGAAAAAAATTCCCTTTTCCCATAATTTTATTGTGCCAGGCTAATTTTCTCTTGATACGAAAAGCAAATTTAATTCTTTATTAAATCGATGACACACTAGGCAAGTGGCCGACAGTCGAATGTAATTTTCTACTTCAGAACTCAAAGTTTACTTTAAGTTATCCAAAGAATAACGCAATCTGGCGTTTGAAATAAACTAAATATTATACAACCGGGCCTTACAACCTGATCAATAAGAATAGCATTCAATGAAAAGTCATTAAACGTATTTTCATAGCTCCAAACAGTTTCCTAGGATGCCACTATGGATTGTGATAACATTTATAACCTACCTGTGATAACTCCTAGATGATGAATAAATTCTACCTCTTTTTCTTGTTCTACACCAATATAAAAACACCATATTTATGTTCTCTTGGAATTTCAATGGTTCAAGCCGGTTATCCGTGGAAAATATACATGTCTAGCTCAGTGACTGCCATAAACCATCACTTTGGATGGTTGAAAGTTATTTCGAAAGAAATAAAGAAAATAAAATTCGTGCTTTCACGACACTCAAAACACTGTTTCAGGCATGCAACAAATCTGTAACAATGTGCGATGTGGCTGACAACCTTGGCACTGAATAAGTGAAAAAATGGTCGATTGGAATATATTTAATTCCTGATCAGCAAGGCGTGCGTTGTGATCACTGATAAGGCATAAGGGCCAAGCTTGGTCTTGCCTTTGATGTTGTGTATAGAAACTAAAATCCTATTTGAACTGCATAGCTTTTACGGGGAGAAAAAAGTCATCTATCGATAAACGTTAAAAACAATGAGAATAATGAGGCGAAGTCCAAATCACAGGGTTGAAAGGAGACTCCTCGTCCCACGCCGGATAGTAAATGCCAAATCTCCATATTTCCCCAAGAAGGTATACATAGTTCTTAGCTATATAATAGGAATTGTTTACAGCCTGTCATAAAAGTGCAGAGCCGTTATGACTATTATATTAATGTAGTTGATTTTAGCGTATGAGGTACGGGACTTGATTATATATTCAATAAGCTGGTGGCTATACTTTTATAAGTCTTCACATTTTTATGTCAGTAATCTTTGTACAATTAATTACTATTAACGTAAGCTTCTATTCCATCCACCCAGAACGAGGGGATGCAAGAGTCAACTATGCCCCAAAAAAAGAGACAGTGACTTATTATTTGGCCTAATTAATGGGCCTATTTGGCAGATACTACATCTAAAAAACGTGAAGTCTGCCAGCTTGTGACGAGTGTTTTGAAAATCTGGCATAGTTCATTCCGGTTACTTATGCATGCGTATGCATCGGTGACTGTAGACCAACTCGATGAATTTGATTGGGCATTCCCTCGAGTCGAGATCTGCTCCGTGCCTAGACATCCAAGCAGTAACTCTCACGAAAGTACGCGAGCACAGTTCTCGATGCGAGATCAACGGGTAATTTGTTTGGGGAGCCCCTCTCGCCATTAGGCCAGGCCATAAGGTCTTCGTCAAGTGGGAGTCGGGCAGTGACCACGCTTCGGCGTCAACGGCCCAAGACATAAATAGCGCCTCGCGATAGACGGTCGATTTGCTCTATTTGCCATCAGGCGGCGATTATATGCGATACGGCTTCCACGGGGTGTTATTAGATGGGAATTGCCAATCTAGCACCACTAAGGTTTCTCAGAGGCATCCCAACGTAGTCCTGCTGAATGGACTTTATGCGCACGTGTCATTGGGCTTCCCTACTTAATATTGAAATTGCTCGATTCCTCCTGACAATGTTTTTTATCGGCTCAAGTGGCTGCAGAAAAGCTTTTTAAAATAATACCTAGACGATGGACAAACAGCCTAGCCGATTCAGGTTCCTTGTCAATGCTTTTGGGAAAAAATAGGTTGGTATTTACATGGAAATCACAACAAGCAAATTTATAATTTTTCTCCTTTTTATCCGAGCGCAAATCCTAGTTTTTCGTAGATCCTGTGCTCTTTCGTAATCTTCACAGGTGTTTTTATGATAGAGATAAATTCTGTGGGCATTGCATATTTTGTGATAGTGAAAAAATTTTCAATTACAGTGTTCTCTTATATCATTGCATGTGTGTCTTTCAATAGTAATTATCATCTTATCCGTATAACTTGAGAAAAAACGTGAATAATTTCAAACACCTCACTTTGAACAACTGTTCTTAAAAAATAATTGAAAGGCACAACTTTGCCTCATCATGCATGCATCATTGTATTTGAGCTCAAATTTACATTCTAAAGTACGAATCAAGTCTAGCAAACAACATGGAAAACAAAATTCTAGTCAAAGGCTTTGCGAGGAGCTTTCAGTTGATAGTTTTTGGTTGCCAAGACGATAAATTCCTGATATAGGGATAGATATCATTCAAAATATAATGATTGAAATATTTCTCAAGGAATGATTGCCTTTCTCTGTTGTTGCAGTAGTCATGAATGGAGGAAATTCGATGTAATACATGTTAGTCATATGTCACCCCCTGCTAAACACCCTTGTGGTGGCATGCAGGATATTAAGTAGATTATGATATAAAAATTGAACTATAACTGGTAATTAGAGACAGTATATTCTACTATATAGTCACCACGATCAATCATTTCGGGGATGCGGCTTCTAAGCTTCGGTGGCTTCGAAGGCGGCACAAATTCAGAGTTTTTGCTATGCCCCGTCGAGAATGGCAACGCTTCGACCGAGGGCGGATGCACGTGAACAGACCCATCTTCACCTCGCTCCTTGCTCGCCGGTTGCTGCAACTTTCAATCGTGAGCGGATGCTGTGGGACAAACCCGGCCCGCATCCCATCCGTGGCCCTCGAATATTCCTCGCGCTGCTGTGGCAGGAAGTTCAGACGGCCTTGTCCGCGAAACCGAAACGATCAAGTTCGAGATCAATTGAAAAATTTGTACAGTGGCGGAAAAAATTAACGCAAAACTCATTGGCGTCTGAATGCGGAGTACACGGGAACTAATTGAAATCGCTTTTCCTTCGACAACTTGACAACAATGAGACAGGATATGGAAACCGGGAAGATTCAAACTTTCTATGATTAGATATCGATTTTACGCGTCATGTAAATAGTCATACTAATAAGGTTTACGTTCGCGAGATCGTCTAGGAGTTATAAATGTGATGAGCTTGCTTCGACCCGCACTCAGTCGAGGTTCCAAATTCGTAGTTGATTATGTAGAGATTATTACCATATTTTTTTAGAGCTTGGGACCGTTTAAAAAGATTTTCTTTATTGAAACTTAAGAAACAATACGATGAAAGCATTATTTGTTGGAATATAAAAATTTTTTATTCTCCAGATCAAATTCACTTACAATAAAACATATTTCCGCGTGCAGGGAATAGCTGTGAATGAACATCGTTTTAATAGGCCTCAAACTACTTCCGAAAAATATGATGCATTACAATTAACATTTTGGCGTAATATCCTGAGAATTTCACGTTAAAGAATGGGAAATCCGGTTGAATAGAATGGTTTCCATGTGGAGAAAATTTTTCTTTAAAAGTATTCCCAATAACTTAAAACCCTACGTAAGTTTCCGCCCCCGTGCATACAGGTCGTCTCAAACACTTAAATTTCTAAATTCCTCCTAAGGTAATATTATTTAATGTATGAAAACTACTTTCAACTATCCGGAACATTTTATTTGGTTCAGTTTTTAAAGGAAACATTAGAATTCCCTTTTTTCGTTTTGTAGTAAGAACCACTGGACGCATATTCCTCTTGATCGATGAAGTAGCCTAGAGGGAGAGCGTTTGTCTGCGGCCAAGAATGCCTGGGGTTCAAATCCTGGCGTGGCCTCTTTTAGTGCCTTTATGATTAATCTACGCGATGTGACTTTATTGCAACCAAAACTTCGCAGGAATCCGCGGAAGTCCCGGGGAATGGACATTGCCCTCAATCATGAGTGTGTGATTTTTACACATATTCGGGCTTTGTAAAAGAATCAGAGCGGTCTCCTTGGTCGTCGAATGAGATGTTTACTTCCCATTCTCGGGTACTCGGCCCCACTTGATTTCTACGTCCTGTCTGTCGTATGATGCTCATATCCACTCATTCGCCAATTCACCACTCAATGAAAAGCTATTCATGAAGGAGGGAATAGACCGGATCTCTGATTGTGTCAGTTACTCGATTTAGTGAACTTACCTGGTGCTACATTCACCTTTAAATTATTTTGGAATTATTTAGTAAAGAGGGCAATTATTTTTATTAGGAATTAGAGTTTGGTTCTATATGCCGAACTTGTAAATACCGATTACTTATCTGAGTGAGAGACCAAAAGAGGGTGGAATTTTCTTCAAAATATCTTTAAAACGGTATTTGAAGCTTTCCCAGCATTGTTTTCTAGGTTTGCTAAGAGTAATACATTAAGCGTGTAGTTCAACAGTTCAACTTAAAGATGGAGAATAATACTAAAAGGATAAGGTAAATTAGTGAATCACTTAAATACCTTTTGACATATTCTCAGTGAAAAATATTTGTCTAAAATTACGGAGTTAAATTTTATGAGGAGCATTTTTTTACCTATGCTTAAGTAATACTACGACAAATATTCATCGAGTATCTTCCCCAATGAAAGTGATAAAATACTAAAAATCATCTTTTTCATTTAGCAAAAAAGCAGTGATTAGATATTTTCCCGATGGTCATTTGTATACTCCTCATAAATCCCCAGAGTAGTCAATGGAGTGCAAATTAGGAATGTGCACCATCAAAGATTAAACGATTGCTACGTTCCTAAAGAATCTATTCCTCTTCAAATGTGTCGTAATATTATTGCTTCAATGGAAGTTAAAGTTGTGAGAGCCCCCACATGAAGATATTAACAGACTTTTTACAGGGTCATAAATTTCATCTCTTAGTGGTAAAGTATTTTACCGGATGCTGAAATGGGACACTATAATGCTTTATTTAGAACGAGTGGAAAAAGGTAAAATGTATGTGTAATTCTCTCAATTTCAGTAATGTGCGCACATGATCACAGTAATTGGTCATTGAGAAATATGCTGGTATTTACATAAAGAATGTGGATATTTATTAGCCTTATAATCAATCCATCCCCCTCCATTCTCGATTTCCTAACCATGTCTCTGTGACATGGAGTTGTCGATATTTTGGTATCATCTTACTGGGTACATTTTCCATTCTTCCTCCACGATTTTCCTCATTGCATCTAAATTTGGGGTTGTTTCGTTTGAGGGGGTAGAAAAACGTTTATTTCTCGCATTGTCCTCATAAAGAACGCTGCGCTCCGTGCAGCCCGCTCCATCTATGTTACATGATTTGTTTAGAACCATCTCCTAGAATTTTGACATTTGTGAACTCGTAAGTATTCCTAGTTGCGGGCGAAAAATGAATATTGATATACATTTGATTAAGCATAGTTCTTATTATAGCGGACATGACTTAAATGAATTTAGTTTGATAGTAGTAAGAAATAGGTTTTTTTCCTTTTAAACATCAAATAAAAGATCAGTGAAAGTTGAAGGCGCAACACCTCTTCGGGTAATTTGTCGACTAATGTTTTTGCCTTTTACAAACCTACTATCCGATTCCTCCACCTGGGAGAAAAATGAGGCATACTTAAAGGCTAATAAGATCTTTTTTTCCTCCAAGAATTTTGGGAGAGGCCGCTAAAACTTTGAAAAATATCTCGGCTTGCGCTGTCCGCTCTGCTTGTTCGTCTATTGACTCTCGTCTCAATGAAGTAGTCATCAGTAAACCTTGGCCAAGTTCCGGGTGGTGATGGTCGGGGTGGTTTGTTGTTGTGAATAACGCACAGGTTTCAAATACTTGCTGCACCAGAAAGAAAAGGCTCGTCGCGCTTCGAAAAAATTGGAAGTCCCCGTCGAATACTTTTAATGGCGTAAGAGAAGTCAAATACCACTTCTTTCCCGTGAGTTAAACGCCTGGCGTCCGAAACATTATCTATGGCAGAAAAGATATTTCCCGCAATACAAGGGGAAAGTAAGCTCTCATTAAAGGCATACTATTTTCCAAATCAATATAATGCGCCCTTCATACATTCCGTATTGAATGGATTAGTATTGGTGGAGCTTTGTATCGACACGGGGAAACCTCTAGGGATCCTCAAGAGTCCTCAAAAATTGCTCGTTGCTTTATCTCAGACTAAAGATGGCTGGCCTCCAAACCCATGAATAATGGGAATTAATGGCGTTTGATTGGAATGGTCTGGGCTGATGAGGTGAAATCTGAGAACTACTTCTTTCTGTTTGTATTCCCGGGAGAGTAGTATGCTTTTTCCTATCCTTAAGTTATTTTTAACGTTCGTAGACAATACCACCACTCATTATAAAAAGGTAACTTAGTTCACAGTTACGCATACGGATGAAAATAAATTCACCGAAAGGATACGAAACGTCATCATAAATTCGCCTTGACATAAGAAAGCTCAGTAGTTGTTACTGGGTTGCAAACCTGAATCGCAATCATGGTTCTTCATAATAACATTGTTCGAGTACGCTCATGATTTCGAAAACGTGATCATCATCAAGAAAGATCGGGTACTATATAGCAGTGGAGTGCGCTCCCAGGACCTTGTGCATTGCCCTACCAATGCGGCTTGCCATGCGGTTTGGATGACAATTATGACCATAAGAAGAAAAATACCGTGATCCCACCCCTGGTCGAGACATTTTTGAGTTTTTCATTCAATTTCTGATCAATTAAAATTATTTTTATTTGGCAAATTTTATCTCTTTTGTATTTAAAAAATGACATATTATCGGCCAGTCATTGCTGCTACACATTACATTCATTCATATTAGCAATATGAGGAAATTTATATAAAAGCTCATATGCATTCATTAAAAATCGAACATGGACCACTCTTTAGCTAGCCAAATACATCTGACAGCTAAAACATTAACGTTACCTATTAATGTATTTCATTAATGATATTCTACTCCAAACGGAAGTCTTTTAAAAGGCTTTCTGTTAATTTCATATGCGCGGTGAATTTATAGCTAAGCACATAAGATATTATGCAATCATACATATGTTATCCATCACTACACCTAATTTGGGCAAACTTTTCTGAATGTTTATTCGTATATTCTGCATTTACTAGATAAAGCGTAACAGTGGACAGCCTGTCACCAAGCTTCCTGTGATAAGATGAAAGAAATATCGGGAAAATATGCCTATTTTTCAGTATCGATGCGAGCACATTTATTTTTATTTCGTGAAATTATATTTTACGTATGTTTTCATAGTTTAATCCCATTCTGACGAACTAAAGACGATATTTATATTGGGTCAAGAACGATTCTTTAATAAATATCCGTTTTGAATGTAATAAATATCCGTTAAAGGAACTTCGTCAATCTACAAATGGAAAATCGTGACAAATTACATCACGTAGACTATACTTATTTCAATTAAATCTTTTTTGTATCGACATTTGGTGCGGATAAATCTCGATTTATATCATTTCGGTGAAACAGACGCAGTTCGCGTCATTCAAAAAGGTCTTCGGAAAGTCGACTACAATAAATATCCCTTGGTGGAAGAAGATGAAGATTTTAGCATATTGTATACTGAATTGGGTGGGATAGTGAATATTTTTTATAATCAGTCTTTCTGTATAAATGATATCATTCGACGTAATAACCATGCTGAAGCAAACACAGCGATGCACCGCGACTAAATGTGCGAATAATATGAGACGAAAGCTCAAAAATAAGGCGATTGATGACTAAGTTCTAAGCTCCGACAAATGTGAGCTCCATTGCGGATTTCAAATATTTGCGGTAAACGATGTTTTCCTCAGTGTTGCCAGTCTTTGGAGTGTGTACTGCTCCTAGAAGTTCCCAAAAATGCCGCATTCTGGCGCGCGAAAAATTTTGCGTTAATTTATTCCGCCACTGTACATCATCACCTTCGGACGTAATTGAAGCTTAAACATTTGAATATGTTCCATTTGGGTCGAAAAAACTGCTCAATTAAAGATATATCCGATTTTCAAATACTAACGAGTCCGCCGCAACCGATAGCAGAGGGTTGTGTATGTTGGTATTGAGAGAAAGAATAAAGGGGTATTTATTTTGATATAATCAATGTCTTACGATTAAATATCATTAAAAGTTAAGATAAAAGTAGATTGCTTTAGTGCGTGAAAAATGCTACCCCCAGTTATTTTTGTAGTAGTAGGCTTCAAAACTCAGGAGCAAAAAATTAATTTAAATGCGAATAAGTAACAGAAGATTGTCATAATGCCTGCACCAATACGTAAAGAGGCAAATTTTGGACATTACTGAAACCAAATGAACTTGGCTAAAATTTTGGCAAGGAATCACTACAAAGTTCGCATGAAGGTGGCAATCCATTGAAATAGATAGCATAAGAAGACGTATTTAGCTATGGGGATGGCTGAACAAAGTATGGCGCTTTATCTTCCTGAGACCCAAACTAGTTTCAGCCATTGAAATTTTAACTTACTTAACATATGTTCCAAGTATAGAAAACAGTTGAAAGTCATAGTTTGGCTATGAAGTTGGTTTCAGGTCCAGCAGATGGTAACACAATACTGTCCACTAGGATGGACTTCGAGTCATTTTGCTATAAATAAGGTATTTAAGAGATACTTGGCAAAACAGCTGGTGTCCAATATAATGGACACGGGGTCTCAGGAGGATAATGGGCCAAATGGAGAGGTGATCTTAAGCCCGTGACAGGAGTACGTACAAAAAAGATAAGATTATATTGTTTTCATATCCGGCCGAAGAGAAGGTAACAATTTTTTTCACATTTCATCTAAAATTGACCCCATGGTCTATTAACGCTAATGAAGACAAGTCTTCCTCTATCCTCTATCAATATTTCCATTAACATTATCCCACAACTATCTGATTATTGGATAAAATATTTGTTTAAAATAACTTTATATAGTTTATTTTAAGTGTATTTAGTACATTGCAATTTTTCCCTCAAACTTAAACGATGATTGGAATGCAAACTGCTTTTAGGATTATAAGGAGAATGTAGAAGCCATTATAGGACGTGTTTTATTTCACTTATTTTATCCTGGTTGATGCTATCCCTCACAACTCGAGAGGTTTGCATTTGGAGAGGAAAAAGGGTCAATTTTGTGTATCGCAAGGACAAATAAAAGTTCAACCATGACCACTCTTAACCAATATTTATCTTTGACTCTAAAATAAACGAAGTGAACGAGTCCACGATTGGATCGCAACACTACGGAACAATGTTTCCGGATTTTTTTGTGGCCCAATTGCAGCATTGCATAAACGACGGGGAATCCAAATATGTACGCTAACGTTAAAAATAATGGCATAGCTACTTTTCAAGAGAGGCGAGAACGGCTCAGAAGAAACCCCACTTGAATCGCGATGCAACCAAGAAAATATTCCAATATAGCATATATGCTTTCCCTCATATTACGTGATGCATAATGATATCTGCTGTACTTTACCGGAGTCAGGTGATTTTGGTAAAAAATACGGACTGTAACACATTGCTCACATGCCGTAGCCAAGAGCTTGGCACAGTATCCAAAGTCTGTCCCACTTTTTAAACAAAAACTTCAAAACATGCCCTAGGGAATCCGCCAGTGAGCACGGCGCGAATGTGGTCTTAGCGGCGTATTCTTCTTGTGTGGGAGCCATTGTCACACACTCCGGAACAAACGTGCAGAAACAAAAGATATCGTTCATTTCTGCAAGATTGGACATAATTGATGATGATAAAAATTAAAAGTTGGAGGTTTGACAAGACCGTTGACAGCAAAATTCTATCCGAGGCTTGCACAAAATAACAACCACATTAGTATAGCGAATTACAAAGCTGATAATTTACCTCCGGGGATATGAAATTAGAAGTAATTTATGCCCACATATGCACAGTATACGGAGGATGACAAGAATGGTGCTAGGTAAGTAGTGCCAAGGAGCCAGTCGGTGAGGGTATTTACAAAAGTGATACTGAAAATGAAATCGTCACAACTATTTTACAGTTTATTCATAAGATTTTAACTCATTTACAGCCGTGAACTCCGATCACTGACGATGTGGGTAGCTTCATTTTCTTTCATCTGCATCAATACTATATACTATTCAACTACTTATTTCGTACTGGATATCGAAATATTTTTTTCTACACACCACGTTCATGTTTTTATTATTACAGTAAATAAAAGTACATAAAATCATTAGTAATTTACAAAAAATACTAACATTGAAAAAAAGGAGCGACTTCTATATAAAATATGTTTATATTAAGTAACCATATGTGTAAAATAAATTGTTTTAGGCACAACTTGGTAGAAGATCCAACTAAGCCATATAAGCCACAAATTAAAAACTGGCAGCTAGTTTGGGAAATACTTGGAAATATAAATAATGGATTCCAACCCATTCCTGTCAATATTTGAGTCGAAAATCAATTAAGTTCCTAAAATATGTTGGAACATAGGTTTCATGTAAGTGACACATGTTGAGTGAACTCAGAGGTACTGTATGTAAACAAGTGAGTCTACTTCGAAAAATATTAGCGCAGACTAAATAATATCATCCCCCTCACGTACTTTTTATACCAACCTAAATTGCATTTTTGAAAAGCGGGTATTGAAACTACCAGTGAATAATCCAATCAAAGAAAGAGGCGATAAAATCAGAGCATCACTCCTTTTAAGAATTTCAGGATGTGGTATATCACTGGAGTCGATAACTTAGGGCAAACGGTATGTCAGAAAATACCATTTTTAATGGCCCCTGCGATTATACTGGTAGTTACGAAACTAAAAAAATGTGCATATAAGTACGCAAAGTCCGAGAGCTATCATTCTTGCAAAATTAGATGAATTATTTTCAAGACAGAAATCCTGGGTAGCCTTGGTAAAGAATATCTGTCAGTACAAACGCTCGGAAAGGCGTAAGTCCGTAGTTTAATTCATGGTCCGAGTAAAATTTCACTCTACAAATTTTTTATTTAACATTAATTTTAATAAAATTTTTTATTCAATTAATTTAATTAATTTTTGATTAAACATCTTAATTAATACATTACTCTCTGCCTATAATTTTTACATGATAATTTGTGATTGACGCCGTATCACATAGTAAGAACGTTCTCTGGAAAACATCTTAAAATTGCCAAGTGTGTTCATTTAGATCCCTTCCCGGAAATAATGTTTAGACTGCAAATCACAAATGGAAAAGTATCTCTGTTTCCTTCCATAGATTTATTTTCCTGGCACAACATGTTTCAACACAGCGGTGTCATCATCAGGTACGTATTGATAATGACACCGCTGTGTCAAAACATAATGTACCAGGAAAATAAATCTGTGGAAGGAAACAAAGTTACTTTTTCATTTGTGAAACTCAACTTCCACATAGTTGAAGCTAAAACTTTGGAACATATACTGTAAAACCATTTTGGGTTCCATGATACATCGGCAGTTCAGCAAGTCTAACAAACTCCTTGATTGTCCTGGTAGCGTCGAAGCCTTAAAGGTACGATTGTAAGTACAACTGACGTGTTCAGTACCCTACAAAGAACCATATGTAAGAATAAAGTTTAAAGCTTTAAGTTCTTGGCCAGTAAAATGTTTGGCGAGCAACCCTTTTCGGGCAAATATACGCGACGAAAACCAATTTGAGTTCCATGATATGTATCGAGAATTCGAACGATCTCGCTCGGTCTCTCTCGATGTGATAAACTTCCGCCGGCACCCGCTAATATTTCTCCAAGGGACATCGGCATCCGATTCCTTAGCGATAAATCCGGGGCCTTGGAGAGAGAGAGAGAGAGAGAGAGAGAGAGAGAGAGAGAGAGAGGAAGAGGGAAGAGAGGTAGGAGGGAAGTAGAGGAGGGATTGCAAAAATTGCGCGGCACGGTTGTCCTTTAACGATGCTTCTTTTCATCACTTCGATTCCGCCCTGGTCTCCCTTCGAAATTCCCCACTCCCTCCTCTCCTCCCTCCAACCCCACCCCCTCAGAAAAGCCACTGAGAGAGTTCATTTGGATCGTCACGTAAGGCCATTAAGGGGCCTTGGGCCCTTTCACTTCCGAGCCAGTCTCGGGCCATCGCCGCCAGAGCGTCCCGCACTCGTCCACTTTCTCTTCTTTTTTTATATACCGCCGCTTGAAATCCCCACCAGAGCGCGCTTCCCCACCCCCTCACTCCCTTCCACCATCCGACTGCCCGGCCCTCGAAGCCATTTCGATATCCTGCGATCGGAAATCGGCTCCGAAAACCTCGACCGGATGGCAGGCAATGCCGCTTCCGCGCATATTTTATTCCCCCCTCCCCTCCCGCTGCACGACGAACAACTTCCCCAGCTCTTAAAACTTTCATACAGTCTTCCTCGACTAGTGCGCTGTATGTACCTACCCTTTCCACCCCCCTCTCCAAAGCCGCCCCGATAATTTCGGCCAATCCCCGAGTCTCCTTCGCCCCACTCCCCCTTAAGGCGCCCTGAAAAGCTTCCATGAACTGCGTATTCGGACGCCCGTGTGACGCGGCCCATCGGCGGTGCCCATGGCTTCCCCTGGGAGTTGGACTGCGGATTACTCAATCCACGATATTGACCAGTGGCGCCAAAAATATCGATTTTATAGCGATTCGTTGATAATACAAATATTATCATATATAGGTATTGACAGAAATCGACTTTATCGGATAGCGTCGATCGTTGTCGAATTTTTTGTGTAACGTTAGTGATTATCGGAAAGCGTTTTGCATTTGAGACGATTTGCTCAATAGCAATTTTCAATAGGATCGTTGTTGTTCGAATCGAAAAATATTGGGTTCATTCCATTGGGTTGTTCATTTATTGCGTTTTGGCCATCTATCCATTAATTTTATAGGTTAAATCAATGTAACTAACGCAAAACTAAAGTAAAACTATATCCAATGTGAGTTATTTTATTGGCTTGAAACTTCACAAGTCTTCATATGCCGACACTTGTAATAATCAGTGATAAGTTTAAGTGGAGGACCGTTTAACTTTATCCTATGTATCACTGTTTATTGAAAGTGCTAGGTGGCCCTATGTAATATCCGGCTAGTGAACCAAATATCATTTTGTATTTATTTCTAGTTTGTCTGTTTTCACTTAAAATGACTTTTCCGCTCTTTCATTATTTACCAACTTTCGCTCCCAACATGATGGAAGCTAGTAACCAGCGTCAGCTAGAGTAATTCAATCACGGTAAAACACCTAAGTTTACCGCCAACCTGCGTTCAAACAGTCAATTGAATCCCAGTTTACGCGTCCCCTTATAGGCGGAGAGGTGGGTATGGAGAGACGCAAACAGGCAGAAAATTTTCCATAGTTGCACAATATTTTAACTCCCATTATTAACTTACGATGCATATCAAAGACGGAGAACTCCAATACGCACATTCATTCATTGACAACTGGTCGAAAAATACCTCGCTCAAAAAGAATCTATTTATCCATATTACGGTCATCAAACTCAGAATGATGTTTGTCTACCCGGAATAAGTAACTATGCTTCTTTCCCCTCTTTCCTAGCAATCTATACGAAATGGTCTTCAAAATCCTGTACCCCTTTCTTGTTGGCTCCATCTCTCCACTTCCCTCTTTCCTGAAAAGCTTCCGTGTGCTGTGTATGGATGCACACGAAAGCTTTTCATTATTTTTTTACCTACATTTTTATGAGAAACATGTGTTTTATCCTGCAAATTTCAAATGGATATGCCATTATTTTCGCCACATATATTAAAAAATACCATTAAAATTGTCATATTAATGAGCCAATGAGCTTTAAGAGAAATTGAGAGATACTGACAACTATTGACAATACCATGATCTAAGTGGAGACACCCATTAGATTCAAAGTTTATTGCTCTATCCGATGAACTAGTTGGTAATCGGAATATCAATTTAGGAGATGCCTCACGCCCGGAACTCAAACCCAGGCCATAGGAATGGGAGTCTAGTGCTCAAGGAAATACAACAACTCAACCTCCGGTATTGTAACGCATCCCTTACACGGATTGCAGTATAGCGGCCATGTATATATCACAGGCTACTCAGAAATCGAGGGTTTTCAAGTGTTTTCAAGGCATTCCTACCGATGAAAATATTTAACTATACCATTATCGGTAGGCTCATAGAATACATGTCACAATTCTTGACCCAGAAATTGCAGCCTTAGTGGCCCACAGTCCAACCAGATGGACAGCTGAAAGGATATGCAGGATTTAATTCCACGAGAAAACTGGAAACGCAAAAATATTGACAATTTTAAGAAGAAAATTTCCGTCAACAAAAAAAATGAAAAAGAAGATACATGGTGCTTTACGTAAAAATATCATGATCTAGCAGAAAATCAATCTGGCTCACATCCACTTGATCTTTATAACTTCAATGAAAGACTTGGAAACTACTTTTGCAATTCCCGTTTGCTCTTGGGCTGTTTGTGGCACAAGTATATCTCCTAAAAAATTACGACTTTGACCAGGCATTTCTTCGGGGGACCTTATTTCTATCCCATACTGCGCCAAAGCGTACACCAGGGGAGTTGGCCGAATACCAAATAGAAAAAGAAAAGTGTTCCAATGAGAACATGAATCACCAGATGGATACATAAGCCGTAAAGGTTGATTTTAGGGGCGAAGCCGCGAGGAGTTTGGCCGAAAGGGAAGAGTGTATTCACGGATGGCCTACCACCAGCTTGGCCAAGAGCCTGAGTACCCAAATGTATATGCCAAAATGCAATATTTGTATTAACAGTGCATGTTTACTGTAAAGCTTCTAAAAACTTTTCATAAACCTCCATATTATTTATTACCATTCCTATAACTTGTAGCTAACCAGTAGCTAATGTACATACATTATTATCCGTTGAGTACGGTTGCCTAAGTTATAACATATTGATATTGAACAAAATATATAGAGGACTTTTAAAATTAAAAATTTTTCTGTTTCTACATTTAAAATTGAATGTTATACTTTGCCCACATCATCAAATTCATATCTTTGGCAGACGAGTTTTTAGTCGTTAACAGTTTATTGAGAATAATATTAGTTTTATTTTCTCTTTTCTGTTGTAAAGAAAAAAATATTCCACATCTAGATTTCCGGCACCCATTGACTGTAATGGTGCGACAAATGTAGTCCCTGTTTTAGCCGTGGCCTCTTGGTCCCTCCTTAGAGTTCAGACCAAAGAAATACACCGTCGCATGTTGTGGCTCTTGCTCCGAAATGAGGTTTCAAGGGTTTCTAACTCCCAAACTCTGCAAGAGTGAAAATTGCACACATATTTGAACCTTTCACCAGATTTTTAGTTCCTAGCCAACCGCCGTCATTTAAAGTAATGTGATATTTGTGAATATGGGTCTGTATATCATTTTGATTACCTCGATTTTACCCTGCGATAGACTTTTCTAAAAGATCTTAATACTTCTCTCAGTCAATGAGCTCTGGTCTCACCTGAGTCTTTTCATTGTGCTAAGTTTTTCTTTATGAAAATTCTGTAGGTTTCTGAAGACAAGAGAATTTTGCTATAGAGGCCAGCTTTATAGTGAATACCAATGGGTTAGTTTAATCATCAATATAATGCATTCTGCTTCTACATTTTTTAATTTTGTGTTAAACCCAACTTTATGCATATTATTCACAATTAAATTTCATTGATAAACAGCATGTTACTCTATTGCTGGGTTATGAAACATAAAAATTGCAATATTAAATATGGCGTACGAGAGAGAATAAAAACGAATGTTGCAACTTTTGGAAGTAGGAGAGGAAGAAAACCGAATTTTTTGGCAATATTTTCGATAAAAATTACTTAGGTAACCTGCAAGAAAGTTTACACGACAGGAGCGTCATATATTAGAATAAAATATTGTAAAATATTTAAAAAATCATGCCATTTGTTTATTATAGTACATACAATTTATTTCAGTTTATATTCGTTAGTTATATTGGATTGGGTTAAGGGGAGGCGACCGATAGCAAAGGTCACTAGCACCATAGAGGATAGGCAAAAGAGGAAGGGTGGATAGAAACCCGGCGTCGGTATTAGCCTACTCTAAACGAAAGGCGCCAAGGGGACAGGCGAAGTACTGTACTTGAAGTGCCCTTCACATGGCACTCATGTAGGGATCGGGTTTCCTCTGAAAAACATTCTCCTCTGCAGGGATTTGAACCCTGGCCGTCCATATGGTTAGCCAGTACTCTAGCCACAACACCAACCCGATCCCTACTTAAGGGATAGTTAGTTAGACAAAAGCTTAAAATTTAACTTGCACTCATTGAATAAAAAATAAATATTCCCAGGTTGGGTGAACTGATCCCCACACCCACCAACCTGAGTCTCGGATTAGAAGTTAATTCTGTTAAGCTATCGAAGAGTCATTTAGGAGAACAACACCCGTCACACACCGGTTGTAAATTTTCAAGTAAGAGGCCTCTCTAGATTACTGATATTTTTGAACGTAAGGTAGGAACTTTAATTGGCTTACGTAAGAGAGAAGTGTTATCGGAGATTTGGCTAAGGGTTGGTAAAAAAGAAGTTGACGAAATTCTAAAATAATTAAATATTCAGCTAATAAAAATGACTTCAAAGTCATGGGGAGAACGTTTGACTTCAAAACATTTATTTACAAATAAATATACTATCATGGAATGTATTCCGTGTATGTTGTCACCGGAGGTGGTTTTTTAGACAGGTACATTTATCCAAAGTATACACGAAAAAGCTCTCATCTATACACAAATAAGTAGCTCAGTAAATGCTCTAATTGAACGCTTGAAAGTCGAGTATCATAACCAAAGAGTTAAATAAAAGGGTACTAAGAACTATTACATGGACGGCTTTTTTCTTCAAATATATAGCGTAAAACTTTCATATTATCAGTTATTAAAACAATAAAACTAGAAAACTATGCCTGAACAAGTATTCCTGATCTTTTTCTCAACACTACCGGCATACTTTAGGTAGAAATTCTTTTATGCAAACTAGTTACTACACACAGAAAAGATTCTTTGTGAGTGCAATCAGTAAGCTAACGTTGAGATACTCAAAATGGTGAAACAAACAATCAGATGGTTCCTTCGTCACGTAAAACTGTAAAACTCATAAAGCATGGGCAATAATTCACAAATTATCCTCTCTGCAGATGAAAAACTTCGTTCTGACTGTCCTGTCACTAGTTATGAGATGATTAGACATCCTAGTTTCTTGATTTTGATTACGCCGAACAAGAAAACGGGATAACGAGGACTAAAATATTTCTTTGCATTCACCAGGGAAGTCTTTGTATTTGGGTCTATCGATTGAATTCTTGAATTAATTTAAGACCTCGCCCCACACCAAGGATGATCCTATTGCAAGCTGCGCTGTGATCATGTAAGTATGGCATCAGGGCAACAGTGAGGCTCGTCTCCCTAGCTTAAGGAATACATCAAGAAAGTATTTGAAGAGGCACGAAAAATAAAGACCTTGAAGAGTCGCCCTCGAACTCCCCCCTTGTAAAACTTTTCTCGAGCTCCATTAATACAGGTCACAACGGGCTCAAATTTCAAGGGAAAAAAATGCTTCGTTTTTGTTTGGACTTTGGAGACAACCCGAGGCTAACTCCGGCCCGAGTCCGGGATCCAGAATCCCTTCCGTTTATCAGAACTTTCCTTCTTCATTGCCGATGTGCCTCCATCCGTAAATTGAGTGTGCACTCCACGAAATTCGGTGGAGAGCATTCATATGAAATTAAAAACGGGAGCTTTATTGGCACAGTCCACAGTTTTCGACCCACTGAATAAAATCATCCGTCGTGATTTTTTTTCCCGCACTGGAATAAAAATGGAAACTAGTATTGTGTAATGATGAATCTAAAATGTTGGATATTAATCATGCATCGAATAAAAGGAAATTACTGTTAGAGCATTTGAAAATAGACCATAAAATGATAAATGCCATGTGGATACATTTTTATTTGAACTGCAATTACTATCTTTTAGATGAGAAAAATTCATCTCCGCTAGGATAATTAAGTTGATTTCATTTTATTAGAAAGTATTAAAATGCATTCCATCCATTAAGACCAGAGTAAATTGTATCTTTGAATATGTGTTCCAAAATTTTGCATTTTATTTTGCGATATTTTTATGTTTGAGACCACCTGATTTGAAAAAATATTTATACAATATATATCATCAGGAAATCAATTATATGCTGACGTAATGCATGGCAATGTTTAGCAAAACTAAGGAGCATTGATTTTCAAAATGTTCGCCGGGAATATGCTTCAATTAAAAAATCTACGAGGAAAGTGCCTCGACAAAGATAAATTTGCTGAATGTTGATGTGGAAAAGAGCTATAAAATGATATATAATGGCAAGGATAGTGAATCAGCAGCTTCAAAAGCTACGCTTGGAATGGAATTATGGAATCTCTAATTACTATGCGTATAATCACACTCTCAATAGGATGAAACATGTCTAACTAAAATCAATTTTTTTATAATTATATATATATATATATATATATATATATATATATTTATTTATTTATTTATTTATATACAAATAAAGGTTCAAACAGAAAGGTAGAAAGACAGTGGATACATAACACATAAAATTGACGAACACAATGGTGGTGTACAGGTCGTTTTAGACATAGAGAAACTACATTTTTAAAAGCAGTTTTATCCAAAGTAAATATAAGAGAGCTACTACAGGTACTTATAGAGAATGAATAACTCAAAGTTTATTTCTGGATCCAATAAACTAAGCGTCTTCCAAAAATATCAGAGCGATATTCATGTACGACACACAATTAGTCTACTGCTACAGAAATCATCTATGGGCACAGAAAAAAATCGAAACCCACTAAATTCTGGCATACCCATCATACGGAAAATGGTAAGCCTACTAAATGGAAAATGTAAATAGGCTGTATTGGGTATTCAGTCTATCCTCAGTCTCGCCAAAGGTATGTCTCTGACGAATCTTTGATGTAGTCGAAGAGATCACAATTGGCAAAATCGTCCCTTCTCAACGCATTGCCAACGCGAAGCAGAGCACTCAACTTATAACTATTTAATCGTCACATTTTGCCCACTCTCCATCGACATTTCCAAAACGGATTCAAACGCCGTGCTAATGCAATGTTTCATGTGCAAAGCCGTGCATTCGGGCGGAATTTCAAATTCAAATGGACGCAGGACGCTTTAGAGCGGCGTATTGGTTTGCCTATTGCATAAATTTCGAATGTCCGCCCTCAGCTCATCCGGTGCGTGAAGGTCATGAGTCCGTTTTTCTCCACTGTCGCGTTCGCCGAAACAGCATAAAAACCGTGCCTAATGTGTTCCGCGTTTCGAACCACACTCTCGTCAACCGTGTCGCATTTACTTTATCAGAAAGTACCAAATGAGCGCGCCAAAAAATTATGAAACTGGATTCGGGGATAAATATGGTGAATCTCCATTTAACGGCTTATGATTTTGCTCTAAAGCAGTTTCTAAAAGAGATGCCTAATATATTATCCGCCCCTCCAGTGAAATGAATTATAAATGGCATTGGGAAATACAGAAAGTGCTTGGTGGACAAATAAGAATATCGTGTGTAAGAGCATGCTGGCCCCGTGTAAAAGGGAAATGCTACGGTCCAATTCGTTTAGCCGATTCAGTTTATGTATCACGGCGTGACCCCTAACTTTTCCAACCAAAATGATCGAAATACAGAGGAGAAAAAAAATTAAATGGAGAAGTGTTTGCTATTTTCATAGAGCAAGGATATTACTATACTTTGGGGCTTCTTAAAGTTTTTCAGTCTAGCATGGATTATTGGTAATTTGGATTAAAGCTCAACACCAAAGTAGCCAAGAAATTATGAAATTTAAAAGGGAGAAAAATACAGCCAAATCTAAACCAAAACCCAATACCTAATATGACAATTCATATGCCATATTTCAAACGAACTAAAAAATTCTTGATCCTGAAGATGCCGTGAGTTAATATGCGTAGTATTTTATAATCAAAATTTGTGGAAAAGTGCCATTTTTGCTGCTAATAACATAACAAATAAAATCAACCACACCATTTACATAATTCGGATTGAATGAATTAAATTTACTCATGCACAACCATTATCAATCAATCTTTTTATTTTCCGTTCTTTAAAATATATCCTGAATACATTGAAAGAACAAACCTCTAACTGAGAGGTATAATGATCAATCCATAAGGTTGATTCTCCATTGAAGGCATGTGGAAATTAAAGACGGCAGGAGAGCACCTCAATTGACTTAAGCAGCAAGCGTATGAATTGACTCGGGTGCTGAACTTCTACCAGATCCATCAGTCATGTAGACCGATCATAGGCGCACGAAGAGGAGCACAAAACTTGCGCCTCCCTATCCCTCCCCCCCCCCCTGCTTCCCATCCAAGCTCGCTACAAAGCCCACACTCCGCCACTCATCAACGCACAATGGCGGACGGACACGGGCACGGCATCATAGCCATACCCATTAACGTCAACACCGGAACAATATGCCCACATGTCACACGCGTAACCAAACATCGCATCGTCCCGCTCCTGAGGTTGGAAACAACCCGCATCCCCTTACATGGGTCTCAACGGCGCTCATCGATATTGCCGCCGCTCCCTGCATGCGTCACGTTGGACGGACACGGCCGTTTACCGTCCGTGGAGCGGCAAACAAACCGGCCCCCGCGCCCCGCACCGCGCTGTGCCACCAACACCGCTACTGCTGGTGCCTTGACGGCGATTCCCCCTCGTCGTGCGCCGCCGACAAGTTAAAGGACGACCCGTGAGCAATCGGGGCAAATAGTGCCTTCCATTACGACTAATATTCACCCCGCCGAACACATTTGCGCGCGCTTGGATTGATTGCAACGGGGGAGCACGCGACACAGAAAACAGTTCATATTCCCACACACTAGCTCAATACTACTAGCAACATTGAAGACAAGAAGGGATCATGTAGCATTAAATTGTACATTATGGAGTATTTTGCAGTCCATAAAGGAGGTGGAGGTTGAGAAAATATCCATAGTAAATAAAAATTCAGTCCAGAATAAATGAAAGGAAAACTTGTACTGAGGGAAGAAACAATTCGCATTGTGGAGTGAGATAAGCAAACACATCCAAATGACAAGCGACGTGAACATATTTTCCCGGGGGCCCAGATTTTCAATTAGTTACACCAATAAAATAAAACAATTCACAATAATCTCATATTATGGAGGACACTAAAACAATATAAAATTGAACTTAGAGAAGACCTAACGAAACAGAATGGGCACAGATACGGGTATTGCTACTGCACTATTTTTTTCAGAAGCAAAACTGGTTCACAAATCTAACCTGACTAATGTGTATATAATTCACCTTCGAATAATTAAAACTACATTTCTCCAGTGACGTACTTGAACATTTATTTCCACATGGCGAAGTATTCGTCAGTGAATATCGCAAGCGTATTTTTTAAATTATTGCCACCTAAAAAAACAACCAATTCCACGATCACTTTAACTTAGAAATCCGCTGCTTTACACATTGGTTTCGAGGAAATGTAGACGGAAAGCTAAAAAAAACTCTGGATTCTCGGTTCTATTATTCTCTATAAAGTAAATTACAAGTGAGTTATTTTTAACGCCTCTGTACTCTCTCGATTTTGCTCTACATCTCTAGGAAAATACTCTCCTCCCTTTGTCATTCACATTTTATCTTCCTTTGTCGCATATCACTCAAATAATTCTTATCTATGAAAAGAAGCCACTTCATCTTCTCTACTCTCACTTGCCTCTGCTTTAACACATTTTCCCTTTCCTCCTACTCGGATCACAAGTCATTTATTACATTTAATTTCTTATTTTTCACATTATAAACTTTTATTGGGATGGAATATTTCATTTAGCGAAGAGGTTATCATCTCCATGAATTAATACGCATTGTCAAAATTGGACATGCGCTGATTTATTGCAATTTAAGCATATCAAATTTAGATGGCGGGGAAAACACACAGGCGAAACAGAACTCAAATATTAATAGATAATCACCGGAATCTTGATAGCGCTATGAAGTTGAATAAATGAACACATGCTAAAAATTAAACACTAAAATTCACTAGGTATACTTTACGCAAACGTATCAGTATACGCATATTTCATAATTTCAAGACCTAGCACAAACATAATTCATTATTCACAGGGCGTAAAATCAATAAGCAACCTCAAAGTAAAATTGAACGTTGACAAGCTGCATAATAAAAGTCATTTTTTAAAATTGCTCTTCCTTTTCAATGATCACAATTTATTCGAAAATAAAAGGAAAATTAGCGCAGTACATTAACTATATTGTGTCTGAACCCTATGAACCGTTCTGGTGTTCGTCATACGGCCGAAGTAGCCTGGTGTAGGCAGATGGGGGTCTTTACATTGTGCTGGCCAGTGTTAGGGTGGGGAGTAAGACAAAAAGGTAGGTATTTTGTTAAGGCGTCGCCGTCAGATATATTAGCATTAAGAACATTTTTCAATATAAGAAGATCTTAATCTCTGAAAAAAAGTAGAAACCGTGACAGAGGCACTAAAATCGACATTCATACATGGTTTAAATACTCAGAAGTTAGTTTCTGCAAGTTGCATTCCGTGGCAATGGTATTGTCGTAGTATGAATAGATAATGTCGCCGATTGTCAACATTTCATTTTGTGCACACACGCTGATGTAGAGATAACCAGAAAGTTAGTTATCAAATAAAATTGCAGGAACCAAAATATTTCCAAAATAATGCGTAATTTATGAAAAAAATCGAATAGTCAGAACAAGAGGCAAGTTTTTCCAGATAATTATAAAGTCTGTGGCGTTCCATCATATACTTGACGTAAATAATGTTAACATACTCATGTCATAGACCACCCGGCACAATCATAAAATCAGGTTTAGAATTTAAGGGCGTGAAAAGCGTTTCATAGGTCAAATAATGATAATGGCATCATTATTTATAGTGATTTCAACGTTGCCAAGTTAGAGTGAAAGATTTATAGTTCAAAAATTGAGACAATATTAAGGAGGTGCGCAAAACACTTCTCTAAACGTCACGTAAAAATTGAATGGACAAAACTTGGACCAAGATGGAATTACTTGTTCCAGAACATCCGGATATCTCTCAAGCGACCACAATTATGGCATGCAAAAATGAAGAAATAACATCAGGATTTCCCTGACTGATTGAAAAATGACCAAAATGAAAAAGGTAGGTAAAGTCTTCAGCACAAGTTCAAAGCAGATGGTTATCAGCCGCTCAACACAATTTGCACCACCTAAAGTATGACTGTAAAAACGATCACAGTCATGTAATCTGGGAATAATTTGAAATCAATGGATGTAGGATTTAAATTTTTTACACATACAAAAATGGGACAAAATGCTTGTGACTGATCAACCCTTTAAAAATACCAACCTCCTCATGAAGAGTAGATTTTGAACTTGAATATAACTACATATTATCATTAGCAATCCCTCACTCCGCTTGAAATGCCCCACATAATTTTTTTTCTGCAGGAATTGGTATGTCGTAAGGTCCACAATTTACGCACATAATAATGACACACGCCCACTGCGCACAGATTATGTGCATATTGATTACAAATAAAGTTGAAAGTATAAGCAAAATACATGATGACCGACTTACTTTTTCTGCTAAATCATTCTTGGTCTTAAAGTGCTTTTCCCTTGTGTAATTTTCGGCACCTCAGTAAAAAAATTCATTCCTACGGTACCATAATTATATGGGTAAGAGTACTTTCGCGCTCACAAATTTTGTGAAAAGCAAATGTAAGACTATACTATCAAGTAATATGTACCGAAGTTACTGCGCAAACTACTCATGAAGCTAAAGTTTCTGAAACAAAAGCTTCTAAAAGAAACAGAGATATTTCATTGGCTCATGATATTTCCAAGAAAACATAAGCTACTTGATGAGGACGGTTGAGAATGAGAGACATGCTCGAAGAAAAGATCGGGGGTCAGGCACTGAGAAACCATTGGCTAAGCATAGACTCTGAAATAAGAGACAAGGATTACAGTATTCAGGATCGCAATTTAGCTGACAATTTTTCTCTACAACAAGAATATAAACACTTGCCTAAACTGGGGAGCCTGGTCGGTGAGTCGAACTTACAATTACCTTCGATGGCCGTGGAAATCTGCCTTGCTTAATATGTGCGAGAAAATAGGCTCCCTTCCACATAATTTTGAAATGGCTGGTGGAGTATTATGTATACATGTAAATAGAAGGATGTAGATCTGTTTCCAGGTTGGAAGCATGATCGCTGACAACATTGAACTTCTCTAATCGAAATAACGTAGAGCCCTGAATCATCTACATCGCACACTACCCTAAAAACTAAATCAAGAGTGGGTGGCCGAGAGTAAAGGTGGCTAAAGCAGTTGAAATTAAAATATCTTAATATCCGATAGACACTTCTGAAGAGATTTTTACTCAGCACCAAATTACCATTCAGAATTTCACTCGAACAATCTCGAATACGGCAGTAATTCAAACCCTGAACGACTGTATGTAAGGCCTGTACTCCAGGTAGTATTTGAACTTGATGTGCCTAAAACATAAGATACTACTCAACCTGTGTCCAAATCTACATCTACATCTACATACGCTGCGATACGCAGCATGGGCGTGTGGCTGGGGGTGCTAGGACACCAGCCGTGTAACGATGTAAGGAATAAGATTTTGAGAGGTGAAATGGTGGCGTGTATTAATAGAGTGTATTTAGTAGAGATTAGTTTTAATGTAGTCTGTTAATATTGCGCGGAAAGAACGAGATTTTGCTGTTCTTGTTCTGTTTGGCAATGTATATTTCTTATTTTTTTGCCTCTGTCAGACCAACAGATGTAGTGGGGCGTCATGATAATATTCTCTGTGTCGCTCTGAAACACATCAGCCCTGAATTTCTCAGGCATAATTAGCCTGGCGTGTAGCCTCCGAGTGTCTAGGGGCTCCCCACTTTGTCCTTCTTAAGGTTGTGAAACACACTATGTTCGCTTGTAGAATTTGCAGGCATCATGGAGCTCTTTTAAAATTGTTTTACTTGTTATGAAATAAAATCGCGTGATTCGCAGTCACCTCCTTGGAGCATATTGCGCCCCTCAGAAAAGGGATCGGTTCCAAAAAAAACTTCAAGCTCTTTCTTCCAGATAATCCCGAAAAATTACGGGAGGAAGGACATAAATTGACTCCACTACCGTGGGACCACAGGTTGTCCCAGCATACGACGAGGGGGCGCTAAATATAACCCAATTGATCATTGGCATTACGAAGGCGACTGTGAATGACATTTCCCTTCCAGCCAAAAATCCCTCCCTTTTGCCGTAGTCGTCAATTTCTTGACGATGCTTCTGTCATGAAAAATATGCCTTCGGGCCAATGGCGTAGGGGCTCAACCTCCGTGCGCCTCACCCCGCTGCGACTCCATAGAAAACCGATGAAGAGGTGAAATCGCTCGCGGGGGATGGGCTATTGAGTGACCCACCCCTTCTCTCATCGTGGATCGGAAAGCCCGGCTCAACACTTCATCGTCATTAGGAGGATGGCGCGGAGGACAGGGAAGAAGGGAAAAGCAACGGCCGAAAGAATCTGGCTCACGATCGCGACGGGACTGGCATGAAAATTTCACTGAGGATTTCCTCGATTTCAAAGCCCATTTATACCGTATCCTGCAAAAGTTTTGACGTAGTCCCTGACTTTTGCCACTGAGAGTTTTATTTTAACTCTTCTGCACCCATCAATTTTAACTCTTCTGCACCCAATGGTAGTTGTCAATGGTGTCAATGTCACATCGCCACACACCCTTGGGAAATCTTATAAAGTAGACGTAGATGAATATCTATTCATATAAGAACCATAGACTAATAAAATAGAAGTGGTCATTGATTGGTATCTATAGATGGCAGTATTCATTCCCAACTTACACTCTATGTGTTGACTACTATTTAAGTATTCTATTTCCCCATCCGTTGGTTGTTTTTGAAACACTTAATAATTTACAAACTTTTCATTAACTACGACCGGTTTCGAAATTCACCACATTTTTTCAATGTCAATGCCGTGAATGTCGAAGCCGGTGGTAGTTAATGAAAAAGTGTTTTTTAAGCTCCTACAAAATGATCTCACCTACTATCAAACTAACCGTACCGTTTATTAAACGTGCGCAGCCGTGAGACTCTACATTTACGTATGTATGATCCATATCTACATTTACGAATTACCCTGGATGCCACCGTATGGGCGTGTGGTAGGGGGGATTAGGACGCCAACCCTGTAAAGGGGTTGGGGATAAGGCTATGGGAGAGGAAAATGTGAAGTGTACCGTGGCAGTGTTTTAATGGAGGACAGTTTCATTATTGTTTGTAGAAAGAATGAATATTTGTACCCAACTTTTCGGCAATGTTTCTCCCTTATTTTATCGCTTCTATCGGGCCTAAAAATTTAGTATATATATTTGCGATGAGATTCCACATCTTCAGAATATTTTGGCTAGTGGAGTCAGTGTATGTTGCAACCAAGAATTATCTTACCTTAGTGTTCAAGTGCGGTCAGGTTGTGTTGACATTTGCCGAGTTCATGCGTCTTGAGACTTTCTCATCTCTGGTTGGCGCGCCAAAGCGACTCCACAAATGACTGCACCGATGAGCAGTGCTCACCTCTATCAGTAGTTTTGATTTGAAAAAAACTGGTGAAGGGAGAAAGAATACGTAGGATTGAATTATAGTCCTTTTTCTTGCGCAGAGAGGGACTAACAACTTAAGAGTTAACTAAACGAAGACCGAAATCGGATCGTTCTTCATTTCTCTTCGCCGTATCTGATAGAGAAACATGTTCGAGACGTACATTTCCAATGGAAGATATTTTCAGGTTTCCAATTTAAAAGCTCACAGTTATCTCATTTTTCTCCTTTCAGAGCAAAAGGAGGATCATTAGCTGCTACCACGTAAGTCGCAAGAACCAATCCTAATGCCAAGGAGACAGTTGCTTTAAGACAACAGGTGGTATTGTTCAAGACAAACCCAGGTCGATGACGGAGTAACTTCTTGCAGCTGCGAGTAGAAATTAATTTTAAGCGCTCTAAATGCTTTCATCGTTCTGCTTTCTAGGAAAACATACCAACATGATCTAAGTGGAATTGGATTCCGCAAAACTTTAGGTTGCTAAACGAGTTAATGGTCTGACTACCATGGTTTCCTCTCCAGCGAGAAGTATCACGTCCATATCATTAAGAAATTGCCCCATAATTATTCAACGTAGTAATCATGTCGGGATATAGCCGCAATACGACGAGAGAGGACCGAATACGGTCATTCGCTTTCGATGAGCCAGTCAAAGGATTCCCCGAGAGGCAAACGGTTTGTGCTGAAAATCAAAAGATCGGCTCCACTCTCTGAATTCCTGAAAAAATTGAGATTTTGCTTCCCATCAAACAGCGCCACAGCACAGCAATTTTCTTGAATAAGCTACATATTTATATATATATTCTGGTGAATTTAAAAACTGGGGGGAGGGGAAATATTTTCGGGTATTTTCAAGCCCTGCGGAAAAAATTCTACCTCATCTCAAACGATGAAAATAAAAATCGGCAAAGAAAAAAATTCACTGAAAATTGAAAGAGGCCTCAACGCCGCCTGTGTATTGCCCTGCGATTTCTCTGAAGTACCCACTGGTTTAGATTAACCGAGAAACCTCAGATTTCCGGTGATGTCTGTACTCTGGGTATAAAATTTTGGCTCATCGTAGAATGTGAAGAAAATCGACGGAGAAAAAAATTTAACCCACCACCGAAAGAGGACCTCACTGCCGACAGCATCGCGGATGGCGGACCGTTAATAGAGTATTACACTTCAGTAATTCAGCTCGAAATTTCCAATTTCCGGCTAATTTTCACTCCCTGCGCATGCATACATGGAGCCAGGGGCTTATCGGTTAATAAAAGTAGTCTTTCTTGAAGTGGAATTGAACCTGCGGCCCTTTGGCGACCAGATCGGATGATAACTAACTGAGTTACCGTGTCACAGCAGGGTAACATGTTAGCAGTAAATTTTAAATAAATTAATGACCACTCAACGGTTGGTCGGAATATGAAAATTTCTGCCTACATAGACGATGCATGATACACCTTTATCCTAATAAAATGAATTTTTGCAACACTTAAAACTTGCTTCAATTCTCCGGGATAACACTTACAAAATATATTGGTTTTTATTTTAACTTACTAATAAACTTCCACGCCTATTTTCATACCGCATGGCTCAAATTTTGTTCGGGTTGAAATATGAAGAAAAATTTGAGAACAAAAGTAAATAGTAACTGGATAAGACATTGCCAAAAACAAATAGAGATTAGGTTATAGATAGTAGGGTAGTTCTAGTCGTCAGTTATTTTAGATGAAACCAAGTTCGAAATGGGACACAAGAAGTGATACTTATAGGTTACCAGACTAGTAAAGTACTATTCGTCAGTCATTTTTGAGGAAACCAAGTTCGAAACGGGACACAAGAAGTGATACTTATAGGTTACCAGACTAGTAAAGTACTAGCTTGATGACGAAAAGCGCAACTGTAACTCGCAGGGACTATATTTTGATTTAATCACCAGACAAATTAATGGCCAGTTGCTGCGGAAAAAAAATATATTACGGCGAAAGTTAAGTTCCCTTGTTCAGCAAGTAAAATGATGGATGAAACTCAGATTTTAATGGCTCTTCTTAACCATGAAAACCCTGCAATTAATTCACATTATTATATCTCACGCATAAACCTGGGCTCTATTTACGCTACTTTTGTTGAATTCGATAAAATTTGACGTTGACTTCGTCATCATCAAGGCCACATTTGAAAAGATCCAAGAGGCTTCTAATTCCATCTTATGAACAGTGTTTTGAGCAGAGTTTGTCACTGCTAAAATCAAAAAAGTCATGCAGATTCCATTAATAACTTTACCTCCGCGAAAGTTCATGCACTGAGAATAAAATATCGGCTTACTAAGCAATATTGAAAATATAAATAAATTTGATCCAGAAAATATTTAAGTGATAGGTGGACTTGAGCCAACGTCACCAACACAACACCAGCGCAGTCCATGAAGATTAGTTCATGGGGAACATAGGCGAAGGATGGCGAGTGTAAAGCATTGGCCATCACCCGTGAGCCCAGATCTCGGTAGAAAATGAAGAAGTGGTCCCTCGCCCGCTAACCCCCCAGCCCATCAAAGCCCAGAGAGTGGTGGAGGATGAAGTACGGGACGGGGAGGATGGAGAACATCCACGTCAAGCCTACTTTCCCAGTCCCATGACCCTGGCAAGAATAAAAGGAAAATTATCGCCTTTGGTCCGACATTTCCGGCAGAAAGAGAAATTCGACTTCCATTCGCGCTGTGGATGGTGGAGTTTTGGAAGGCGGGAAAGAGAGAAAGGGTTGGAAGGGAATGGAAGAGGCACTCCGGGGTTCCGTCTCTCTCACTATCCCCCTCACACTCCCCCACGGTTGCCTCCCCCCCTTTCCAACGGGGGCCGCAAATTGCCTCCAAAACTCACCCCACTCTCTCACTCACACACACATATATACCCCATGCCATACCCCGCAAGAAAAAAGTTAATAAAATAAAAAGAACCACCCCCTCACTCTTTTTCTACAACCCCGGAGAACTCCGGGGCCTTACACACACCCCTCCCTCCTTTTCTACCCCACACCAGTCCCGACTCGCGTGAAAAATTCAACGGGGCCCCTTGTTAGTAGTCTCGTCACGTTCCGGAGGCCTGGCCATGGCGCGGAGGGTGAGCGGCGGTAACGGGAGGCGGGAGTGGAGGCAGCCGGCGGGAGGAAGTGGGGCGGGAGGCAGAGAGAGAGAGATGTTGGAGAGTAGTCGGAAAGAGGGAATGAAGACGTGAAGCGAGGGGACAGGGTTAAGAGGGGCATCGAGGATATGGTAGGGATATATACATACATTATATATATATATATATATATATATATATATATATATATATATATATATATATATATATATATATATATATATATATATATATATATATATATATATATATATATATATATATATATATATATATATATATATATATATTAAGCGGGATGGACGCTGGTGAGGGACACCCATGGAAAACCCTGCCAAAGTTGGTTGTGTGCGTTACGAGCATTTGGACCGAGAGATACGGTGCGCGCGGTACGCAGTTTTTGATGGAATAACGATGGGGTGCATCCCTCTCTCTCTCGGAGGGTGAAAGGATTTCTATTTCTTCTCGTCGCCCCTTTTTCCAACACCCCCGATACTTCGAGGGCAAGGAAGGGAGTGTTCGAATTTCTGTCGTCGTTCGAGCATCATCTTTCAATCCTGATCCTTCAGTAGTTAATTATTTGGCTTCATTTTTACCAATGTTTTGCTGTAAAATTAATATAATCCAGTTCTCTCAAAGGTTTCCATGGCACAAGGGTAATACTTCCCTTTGGGATTCCTGTCGCTTCGTCGTTTTTCACGATAACGTTTGCTTTGCGATCTTGGAGGTGTCTTCAGGTCAAAGAGCTTTGTCGAAGAACCGGAATCCCGATAAAAGAAATGGAGTATTTATAGTCTAGTACGACAATATAGATACGACTTTCTTCAAATTATTTGTTATTCTAATTTTTACGGGGTGTCTGTGTGGGTAAGTGATGGTGTGATCAACTCCCAATACGAGGGTCGTACGTTCAAGACGACGGAATTTAAACTATCAAAATGGAAAATTTCCAGTTTTTCCGAAGAAAAACGACAAAAATTTTCAATTTGCGGTCCAAACTACCTGTATTCTTTGGTAGGAGACCGTAGTCTCAGGAAAAGGCACTGATGGGAAAATTAAGAAGATTCGTCCAGTATCAACTACCTCAATGACATTGAAGTTCACAGAATTGGCCGGGTTGCTGAGATGTGGAAGGAAACGAGAAGCCCTCACATTTTCCTTTATTGATTATGCAGCCTTGAATTCATTTGACAGAAAAGCATTCCTCCAAGCAACGAAGGTTAAATGGTAGACCAGACGAACCTCTGGGTGGGCATTACTGGGAGGGGCAAATCAGTCAGAGTGGAAAATGAGTAGTTTATTCAAATGATATGCTGCTCCAACTATACACCAGGGCACCGCTTTGGAACGATGGCGAAATTATTCATTTCCCATCCCGAGGACCCGGGTTCAAAGTCGCACAGTCGCAGAATACTAGCATTGGAATCCCAATGATTACGTAGGCGTCAAGTGGAGAGCATTTTAAATGTAATACTGCCTCCATCTGTGTGTTTATACATAAAACTGTAGAACCTCTAACACCTTTCGTTAAGAGTTAGCTAATACCGACGCCAGGTTTCGTACCAAAATTTTCAAATCCGCAAATTATATTTCCTCACCTGCTTACCCAAGAGCCCTTAACGGAAAAAAACACCACAGTTATTGGTCTGTTGCCCAAACAATCAACTACTTTTTCAATGAACACATAAACTAAATTATTGTGTTATCTTAGGCTGAACAGGGACAGATCATTTTAAGCTATCATGACAATTGCATAATAATGATTTCAAAAATGCTGAGGGCAGCGAGTGACTTGTAATTAAGTAAACCATATGCCATCTAAATTGATGGAATTAGTATGCATGAGATTAGTTTCAGGTGAAATAAAGAGAATATCACTTTCTTGAAGGAGGAGCTTATGCTCGTATCCCTGTATACACTATTACGCCCAGCGCGCTACTCTAAGGGTACGAGATTGAGAACACGGCATGGGCAGTAGGGCATAGGATACGGACCCGAGGTGCCACCAATACACCACTCCTAGGAGTAAGTTCATCGGTGGAGGAGGTGAGGGAATATTTGGAGAAAAAATGGCAAGGAAGTACCAGTGAGAAATGTAGAGAGAAATGTAGTTCACTCCAAGACGAAATCTTAATTCTCTCAGAGCAATGATTTTTGATGGCGAAATCCTCAAGTCATCTGTCATAACATTTGTGTAAATGAGAATTAACATGCACCTAAGATTTCAAAGGCTCCTGAATATTAGAAGTAATACTTACATTAAGTGTACTTCGATAGGTAAGGCCATTTGGCGATGGAATACCCTAGAGCTACAAAGTACCCAATGACGGCCCACGATTTCTCAAAGAAACGCCCACAACCGGCTGGATAGGAATCCTGGCCTCTTCATTGGTACGCATACCTGTAATTACTAAAACAAATTCCAGATGTGGAGTACTATGGTCTCTGGGACTAATATGGACTCACTGGTCCAGGTAGCTCCTATCCTAGTCCCACCAAGAAGCGACTGGATCCTCGGAAACGCGATGTATTCACTCACGCAGCTGCTTTGCTCCGGAGCTTGACATAATATGAATTGGGAAAAAATTAGTTTAATGATAAGCCATAAAAGTACGTATGTCTCTGTTTTCCATAGAGCATCAGAAATTGAAATAAAATCCTATCTCACTGGTTACGAACAGAACAAGGGAGACCATAATGGTGGCGAGTATGACACGTGAAATCAGCTGAAGCATCCATATCCTATAAAATTTGAGCAGAGAAAAGGTGTGACTAAAGTAACCTAAGACTTCAACGGCATTTAATTTTTAAGCAATGATGTTACTCATGTTCAACAGAGGAATACTAGCTCTCGTTCAGTCTAAATATGCCTTTCCAGCTTTAAGCAGAATTATTTCCCCTAAGTTATCTACCTCGACTTGACACGATCTTCCACCCATCTGCTAAATCGAATTTATTTTCCCAGAATAACATGGCAAGTTCTCGTCCATCAAATTATTTTACATTTTTACAAGATGTAGGTGATTGCAGAATATACATGCTAATCCTGTCGCTTGTTCAAGTTTTGTTACGGAAACAGAAAGGAAGAAAGTATATCGGATATCTGTAGTTATAAATTAAGAAAATTAAAATAAATGTTGGTTTACGGGGTCTTTCGATATGAGGAGAAAGAATTTTTAGAAAATTGAACGACTATGTGAAACTTTTTCACACTCCGTGGTAATGACTTATTGCTCCGATATTATTTTACATACTTAGTACTGACATGATGAGCTCTCAGTCCTCACACACTCTTGTGGTGGTTTTCGTGTCACTCACCTTAATACAACATCAGTGCCAATGAAACACACTGATCTCATCACTCCAAAAAAGGATTAAAAAAATATATAAATTATAATGTGGTTCCGGTTTGAACTGGAATCCATTGTAATGCTTATTTAATGTAGCTGCGAAGTTTCCCTTCCAGGATTTTACATGACAATGACGGTTTGTCCGGGTAACTTCCACAAAGTTCAATTCTCTTTGGCATTAAAGCAACCTTTCATCAAGTCTGAAGAAGGCCACCGAAACTGTCGTCAACGAAAATGTAACAACGTGGATCCGCAAAACATTGAATACTTTTTAAACATTTTGTAGTAATTTTTCGATCAGTTTCCTTGGTAAAAAATAATGAAAAATACGGCCTGAAAAATATGGAATCGAGCGGTCGAGCATGAGTAATATTTGTGAGCTGTCTTTCCCATGCCCAAAACTTTCCACGGAAAGGAATAAGGGAGTCCTCTCACGGAGGAGGCTCGACGGCCATAGAAAGGGTTAGGGAGAAAGACGACGAATAAAGAGCCACACTGAAAAGATGGGATCAAAGGTCAGAACATGCGCTATCGGCCTGACAATCTCCGAGCCTCGCTTTATCCAAATCAATGTTTACAACTAAATAACCACTGAGAATCGACTGCGATCCTTTTTCACGGCGGAAAATTGGATCCGAATGATAACAAACGATTCATTTGCAGGAGCACTATAGGTCGAGGCGGGGGATATGAGTGGTGATTTATTTCAAGAGAGAGCTAAGGGGTCCACTGATATCGACCAGCCATTTCTTTCAAATGGTTTCGCAGAATAGTGAGGGCGCCCGAAAGGATGACGAATGAAAGACAATATAAAACATTGCTCGAAAGAGAATCACAATGTGGTAACCGAAGGGAAAAAAGGTTCTGGCAACTATATAAAAATATGGTGGACTCTGTGGAACGGAGGGAACACGAAAGAATGTACACCATACCTTGGATGACTAGTGGCCACTATAAAAGTGTTCTCCTGCGGCTGTTATCCTAGCAAAGGTGAGATACCTCCCCTTCAATCCATCAGCCACCTTTTCCGAGCCGGGGATACGAAAATCAATTTTCTGACCCTCGACAAGGACCAGCATGGAATAAATTTCTCAAAGAATCCATTTACAGAGTAAATACCGCAGCCCTGGACACATCCAATGCTCTATTTGTACACGATATTTCTCAAGAATTACGTACGACGGAGAAAAACAGGTCAACGTTTAAGATGTATTTCCTTCATTTTGCGAAATCTATGGCGTCATAGGAGTAGACGACAGTTTCTCACGAGAGGGACGAGTCCAGTCTAAGTTTAATTATAGTCTCTTTAATGTACAAATTTTTTATCTTTTTACATAATTAATACGTATCATGTTTTTAAAATAAAATAATATACAGAAGTAAAAGGCTAATGAAATATTCAATATAATACATCAACCTACGCATGGAAAAGTTTACACTCTGGTAAAAAGACATCGTCTTTCCCTCTGTTACGCAAGTTAATTGTAGTATTTTGGGCAGATAAATCGCAGTCCAATATCCAAAATTGACCAATTTATCATTCATAAATTTTTCCCTTTAGTCACACAGGACATGTGAGGATGGTGTTTAAGTGTGTAAGTTGTGAAACTCTTGTGTAGAGCACGGTACATGTCATGTGGATCTGATTATCTAAGATCAACCAAATCTATATTTTACGTAAAAAAAATACAGTACACCAAGGAAAGCAGAGAAAGAGAGACAGTTCGCTAAGTTTATATGGTTCTAATGAAATACAACACAATTAAATTGAGAAAAGTTTCAAAATCTAATCTCGATACATTATGCTATAGAAATATAAAAGTAAAAAGCACATAACTCCATATATTTTCCCACAGTTGCTCATATACTAAGTCTCCCGACTCGAAATAGTAGTGTTCTTATGCAGAAACATTTTTTAAAACTTATTCATAATCTGTCAAAATTTAGTTAGATTTTTACATTTTAACGGAGCGCCAAAATATAGTCAATTTAACATTGTTCCACTCATGAACGGCTACTTATGTCTGTAAGTGTTTACTCTTCCGAATATTTTGGTGGATCAGCAAAATGATTTAAATTATCTAGTACTCCTTTGGTTAGTAAAACTGCACTTGCTTCGGTGTAGCTCCTTAGAAACTAATGCGTTTTCATTGATACTCCACATTAGCATTTATTATTTCCCCGTATATTTGTCACAACTGTAAAATGCAGAAACTGTATGCCTAAGAATTTTTCATACCAGTATTGCAAAGGTCTTGCTCTCAGCGCCAAAGACGCGAACAAAAACATCGTCTCGATAGGTAACCCCCGCTTCAAACAGTTTGATGACATATGGTTTTGAATGTGTTTTGTTTCCGAGAAAGTTTACCGTAATTTAGTTCTCTACCTGGCATAATTACCGACAAGACAAATTTTTAATATCTTTTATTATGATATTTGTACAGTTTGTAATATTTGATTTTTGTATCTTTTCACAAAGGTTGCATTTTTTACCTAGTTTTTTAAACTGGCGTCGCAATCAAGAAATATTATCAAATTCTTTTACATATTTTCATTGCCCTCCAAGTTTTAAAATTTTTTTCTTAGATTTAGTCCTTGTCTTAATGAAATATTTTTGTAACTTCATTTTTTTTAGTAATTCTGTACTCAAAGGGGAAGTATAGGAATAAATTCCTTTGTTAGACCTTACAGAAATATTGTAAAAGAGCTAATTGGCAGAAAGACTCAAAGATGAATAATCTGCAGAGGCATATTTACGTAATTGGAATAAATGAGTCGGAATTCATAAATTTGCTAATTAGGTGTTGCGTTTGCCCGTTAGGTGGGCTTGGAAGTTTAAGGATAAAGTGTCAATGGACTCCATGGCTGAAGGGAGTAGATGGGCTGTTCGGCATCGGAAATGGGAGTAAATCATTGGAGCCGGAGGATGTATGTTTAAGATTCATTTTGGCAGGTATTTAAAGTTGTTGAAGGATTGCGAAGGAATTGGTGAAGATTGTGTATCTGTATGGGAAAGTAAAGCGGACAATCGACGTGTAAGTACTCGGATTTTCCCTCCGTGTCTGCTGGATAAATGTTTCTCGAGTATTTCACCGGGTAAACAGGGCCCCTGAAGATTGAGAGCAAGTCGTTCTCCAAAACGTCGGGAGACATAGACCTGCTTACCCGGTGAAATACCCAAGAAACATTTATCCAATAGACTTATTCGTTTGCGGCGTGAGAGTGGGGGACATGGAGGGGGATAAGAGATTTTGAACCCCTCTTTCTATGATTTTAGTAAGCCCTGTGTCATATTTTCTTGATGAGTAATTTTGCCATCCAGGTTAATTCCAAAAAAAATGATGGTCATTCATCTCTATTCGTTGTATATGAAAGAGTAGTGGTATCGGAGGTGAGTATTTGCGGTATCTGGAGTTCTGTCCATGATTTTTAAGGTGTTTGCCTGTAAAGGGAGTAATAATGATTGAATTGATAAGAAAAATGGAGAAGAAACTAAGGCTTTTAGAGAGGAGGAAGTCTTGGCTGTAGATAAGTTATACCGTCGGCTTTTGGGAGGGTGGAGAGGAAGCGATGGATTGGATTTTGCTGGGAGAGCAAAGAGAAGGTGATAGAAGGTTGACGGACGCCGGGAATTGTGGGAAAAAAGTGATTAATTTAGGAATCGATTTCGAAGGAGATAGATCAAG
Source organism: Ceriagrion tenellum (assembly GCA_963169105.1). Lineage (NCBI taxonomy): Eukaryota > Metazoa > Arthropoda > Insecta > Odonata > Coenagrionidae > Ceriagrion > Ceriagrion tenellum. The sequence continues at coordinate 73,452,963 of OY720638.1, forward strand.
GAACACAGGGTATTTTGAGATTGCATGCTTGGATTTTGAATTTCTACTGGGGAACAGAAATGAGAAGGGCAGGAAACTCCACAAGGGAAGTTGAATAATTTACGTACGCCACAACCATTCGTGGATCGAATCGCCATCAAACTTTAGCTGATGAGTTTGATTTCCCAAGCAGCAGGTGAAAATTTTCTTGTTTCGGACTTAGCGTGGTTCAAGAGACGGCAGTGAGCGTACTTGTCCTCAATGACACGTGTGTCCTGCAGGCTATGTGGTGGGCTAGGCTACGGGATCAGGTGAGGTTGGTGAAGCGTTCAGGAAATAGGGAAGCGGGTTTAGCGCGCGTGGGAAACTCACGAATTATGTGGATCTTCGCGATGGTGAGAAGACCGGAAATGGTGGCCGCGCGGTAGTCTTGGTCGGCTGGGATGGGATTGGTCAGAGGAAAGATGGGATATAGACGATGACCGAGGGTGGCAGGAAAACGATTTTAATTTGTGACAGAAACTGGCAGAGCATAGAGGGCTCCAGGGGAGTGCGGAATTTTGAGTAAGATAGGAAATTGGTCGGAGGTGAAAAAGTGAATGACTGAAAGGGTAGCTGGAAATTTAGAATTGACAAAAAGAGCTCAATCTGAAAGTCATTATCATCTGACCGTTGGAAATTGAGAACCAGACATTCCTAGTGGTGTGCATGGCATTTTAGTCGTCGATGTACACGCATGGTTTTGTGGGGAGCAGTAGCGTATCAGGGGTGACTGGGAGGGCTGATTAAGACGGAATAATAAAGCAGTTTGCTATGCTATTCTCAGCAGTGGAGTGTAGTAGGGTGTATATACGTTTGTGACCAACTTAATTGTGGTCCGTTTGCCATTTAGATGGTTCAGTTGAAGCCAGGCTAGTTACATAGGGCAAGCATGCTTTAGAACCTGAAAGGGCCAGATTCCATTAACCAATATAGAGACCGGAACGGTAAAAATGGTAGCGGAAAAGGCAAGATGGGAGGGGTACACGACATATTTTGGTTTGCAGCATTAGGCTGAGTGGCAGTATTTTGTGAGGCTCCGACAGCAACGGGTGTGGGTATCAGAGCAGGAGTGATGGAGACCGGGAAAGGAACGGAAGAGGATGGGATGATCAGGTTCTCGGCTAGGAGACTGCGGATGTACTTCTATTAGTCTCGGAAAGAAAGCGGAAAACGGCATAGGCAGCCTCCATTTCTGAGAGAGAGGAGGTAGCTCTCGAGAAGGCTACATTCTCGTTAGGCGTTGATGAGGCAGTTTTTCAGCGCATCCGACACAAGGAAGGGATCGCTGCCTCCGGCGATGATAGAAAAAGGCCAGGTGTGGTAGCGGAGAAAGCGGGGACCAGATGAGTTTTTCCGATGACAGCGTTAATTCCGCATTCACCATCACTCACAATTGAGGCTCGGAAGAATACATCCCCTTGTGTGTCAAAGATACAATATTCACAGCTCTAACATTGGTACAGCAACTCGTAGCCTATCGATGATCACCAGTGTGCACTCCAGTCTTGAAGCACGGGGACTTTTTTATTTCACAGTAAACAAGACAGGGCACAATAAAAACGCCTACGGAAGAGGTGCTAATATTAGTTGAGAACCAAACGTGACCTAAACGAATGAAATGGCTTCCCAAACTGTGCGACGAATAAATTCAGCATATCATTTGTGAATTCATGAGAATATTCAAACCTTGGTCTATATTGAATTTCTGTAAGAATCAAGTAAGGAAAGAGATGCTTTTCATTCCCATTTTTCTGTTATTTTCGCGAGAGGAATATCTGTGACGCCTCAACGTGACTCCAGAAATGCACCAAGAATCAGAGAATAGTCATCTACGACGCTTGTCCGCATTTTGAATAGAGTAATTTGCTCGCCCTATGGAGAAGTGATGCACGCAAAACAGGAGCGCCCATCGGGTGAGCGCGGGAGCTTTGCAACACGGTAATTTTGGAGATTTGTACATACATAGACGGGGCGCCAATATGCGAGCAACGTGCGATTCTTAGAATATTGCAAGCGTCGGAGCTGCGCTGCAAATGGCTAGGTAAATAATATATGTGCATGCACTTATACTATCCAACCTCAGACGTGAGGCGACATTATAAGAGCCCTCTCCGCTACCCCATTCAGCGTGTCTCGCTCCCAACGTCTTTCTCTCGAGTGCACTCCTTTTGATTTGTATGGATTCCCATCCCGTACGTCCACCGCGTGTTCATTTTAAAGCGGCACGATGAATTTGGACGGCGGGCCGAGATGGAAGGGAAATGGGACGTGGAAAGAACGAACATATGGGCAAAGTTTCTGCCACATCCGGCGGAGGCTCTGTCGGAGTTGAACCTCGGGAGGGGAAAGGATGGGTGGAGGTGGAGGGCAAAGAGAGAGAGGGAGAAGAAAGTGATGGGTTGAAGAGGCGAAATAGGGGCAGAAAGGATCCAATTCGGGATATACCGGTGCCTGTGATCGATGCGTTTGAATCTCGATGTTTCTTCAACGACCAATCCATTCTTAAAACCATAAGTTCATTTGATTTGTTTAATCTGTTAAATCATACGTGTCAACATTAAATTAAAATCTAAATAGACTGAGCATGATCGAAGAATACAACTCAAGAAACCGCCATAGAGTAAGACAGAAACGCAATTTACAGCATAAGAAGAGAACATTACAATATTTAGTGAATAACACATGGTACAGTAAAGAAAATAACATAGAAATGTGGAGGAAATAAGATATCATTATCATTAAAATAATGTTGAATCTATGTAGAAAAGGAAAGAAAAGAAAAGAAAATAATGTAAAAAGAGTATAAGTAAAATAAAATTGTGAAAGTACATATAATTATGAGAGTTAAATAAATTATAAAAAGAAAGAATCATGTGTTTGAGTAAAAACTTATTACATACACACTATTCAGAGTGGGTATTGAGAAGATAAATATTAGACATTTTAAGGGAAGAAAATTGACAAAGAAAAATATTTCTTTCAAAGCCTGGGATGGGATAGGGAGCTACAGAAAGTATAGTTTTAGATGGGAATTAAATAAGCCACTATTTTCTTACCTAAGAGAAAAAGGGTAAATCGCATACAGCGACATTGAGTGTTCTTAGTAAAATATTCATCAGGGATTCTAACTCCGTGGTTCATAATTTTAAAAATGCGTGTTTGGAAGCTTTAAGTACACCAAGTGTCAATAAATATTACGTAATGTGAAATGCTGCCGTCATGAAGGCATGGGAATGAACGCAAATATTTATCGAGCAATTATTTAGCTTCAATCTGACTGATGACTCGAGTGGCAAAGTAAATATTATGATAACTCGCTTAAAAGTGACACAATCAAATCCACTGCCAATGTAACTTACTGCGAAATAATTTAATTATGACAGCTGGGGCGATGCAGTCATTGTACGGTACTGTCACTGTGAGTGAAGTTTACGATATAGATGCCAAGTCAACAGTGTTTGTCATTACTACAGTATCGGCTGAATGGTAAAAAGTTTTGCTCTGATGATACTAACAATACTATTTTCTTTGGTAATCTATTTAATATTGCCATGGGAGTATTTTTGATATTTGATCGTTAGCACGATATTCCAAGTACTTGTGCGAGGCACCGATGTGCGGGTAGAAGATGCGTAAATTTCCCCTCTTCGCCGCGATGTTTTTTGCCCGTGTGATGGATATAATATGGGCAAATATCGCATATCTCAACAAAAAGGACATCTTCTGGTGGCATATACGTCGTAAGAGGATGAGGGTTGAGGGGGGGGGGGGCTAGGGAGGACGAGGGGGTGGGACGTTCCATGGGTGGCAGTCGGAAAGGTCGGGGGGAGGAAGGGTCGGGGGTCCCGTTTCGTTGGACGGGCAGATGGTGTGGGAATTGGACTGAGGACCGGCGGAGGGATTCATAAATTAAAGATCCTGTTCCGTTTCCTCTTCCAGGGTCCTCGGGCTAAGCTGGGGAGTGGTTGGTAGGACCCCAGCAATTCCTTAGGGAAAATAGTTATGCAACGGTTCAGGCGTCACGGTAAGGTTTTCAGTGCACTAATGTGGATTTAATTATGAGCAGCGGGTGCTCATGTGCATTTCCTACAGACAAAATTGTCTCCCTTTGTGAAGAAGCAAAAAGCAAAAATATTAACATACATATATACGGTAAAGTTTTACGGAAGAATGTGGTAAGGTGTTTCATTCTCCACTCTCGAGCCACGAAGTGATACTTTCCAACTTAAGAAAGTTCTGAACTATGTCAAACATTTCGAAAATTTAAAAAAAAAATCCTTTAGAACTATCTGTTCTTTTTAAAAGATTGGGATACCGGCATTCCAAGCCATTTTCTGGCTTTCTTCCACTTCCGATAAGATATGCATCCTTCCCATTGCATAAATTTTCCCTATACTACTTCGAGAGAAGCTGGAAGAAAAATTTACATTCGGGTACCGAATACGTTATTTCTTGCAGTGGGCAATCGATATATACATGAAAACAATAGTGGGAAAACAACAGTTTCGTGGAAAGCATACCTGAGATTGTCAACAAATAAAGGAAAATAAAATGATGCCATAGCATTCCGCTGCTCTATAGGAAAATGTGGAATTCATTCTTGAAAAAAATTGATGAAAGACAAAAAATTACGCTCAAGTTATTTGGTGGATTGGTATGTAGAAATATTTCTAGGAAAATGCCTACGGGCATCCATTGAGTCAGAACTCGGCTGCTCCGAGGAATGGGCTGAATGCCAGAAAAGGTGAGTTTGGAAGCGGTAGAGCAATGTCCTAGTCTAGTTTGCATTTCTCTCGAGTTCTCTTATTTGAGATTTAAGAAGTTTTTATTCGATTATGGCTCCACGTGCCTCACTTGATGGGGAATCGATACATATTTGATAGCCCATTTCATGACGGACGCAGGACGGGTTGCAGGTGATGTTGATATAAAAGTGCACAGGACACGTATGAATAATTCAAACGTCATACATGAAAAGGGTTAAACGCAAAGTAAATGTTTTACAACACTGTCAGATGAATGTATAAATTAATTCGACGTGAGCATTGGTAAGTAGATTATTTTAACAGAAACAAACGTTATTTTGACGGAATTTATTGATATAAATTGTGCTGTGTAAAACTAGATGTACATAAAAAACATTCTGTCGCTTTAAATACGACTTAACTAGAAGGAATTTACCGTACAACATCTTACTACTAAGGTGACTTTCTAGTAGAAATCTGCTTGGAAGCGAAATATACTACGACATGATTCCGAGTCATGGGTATTTAACTTCCTCAGTTTCCAAAGCTTAGTCCAATGAAAACCACAAATTTAAAATGCGTTACTTTTTACAATATAAAAGACTACTGGCAGGTGTAAACATTGGTAAAATGGATTTTAGCGAACTATTGCGTTTGTCATACTAGCCAATAATTGATGTGATTAATTTTCCTCTACCCATACTTGAAATTAAAGTTCTAAAATAAAGGTCTGTGCTGTACATGCAAAGGCTCATCGCTCATGCACCATAGTAATGGAATGACCAGATTATATTAAATTTGAACTTTATTTCATTCATCACTTTATCAGCCATTGTTGAGAAATTTCAGCTCAAGCCATAAGTTTATCAGAAATCGCACATGATTTTGCATTTCCCATGATGGATTCCATCTCATTTTTGACCATTTTCTAATTTTTGCAACTAAATGCAATACAAGATTTTGCACATAATGGACCCAACCCGCTACATTTTGTAGCGAAACACAGAAATAAATTTAATGTCCCTTAATAATCTGTAGCAATACCATATTTCAAAAGATACAAATGGTCTCCAAATAATTGTTCGGAATCATCATTAACTACCATTTCAGAAAGAGAGAGTCCGCATTTGTGAAGCTTAAATATGTAATCAGATCATGGTGACTAATACCATCTGTGCTAATTCTTCTAAAGGGCTTCCACTCGAACAAAGATAAAAATTTTACCAAAGTAGTCTCAACAAATTAGCTAAAAGCAAAGTGATGACACGCTTTCATTAACCAATTAAAGAGAAGGAAGTCTCGAGTGGTGTGGGCTAGAAAACTCATAAGACTTGGTAAGCTTTCCTTCTGAGTTTTTAGAAGCATGCAAATAATTAAATTCTTCGAAACGTTGCTTCTCCGGTGTGACTAGCTCGCTTATCCCAAGCTTTAGGCTCCCTCAAAGCGAAAAACGGATGCCTTCAGGCTTCTCGGATTCTACTGTATACATGGACACACCTCCGCTCCATTCGTAGTTGGAATGCCACGAGTCTCCAACTCCGAGATAAATATATGTATATCACCGCCTCGACTTTTACCGTAAGGTAAAATGTGCGAGGTTCTGGAGGAGAATGGAAGGTCGATCATGGCTGTGATAGAAATAAAATAAAGGCATTTCTCAAAATTCCTACTGTCTCACATACCGAGCCGTGTTCCACTGGAAACTCCTTGTTTAATTGCCTTCACAATTCATAGAGATTCCTCGACTAACTTTGAATGTCTCATGAAAAGAGTTTGAATTTAGATTCCTGAGAGTTTGGTGACAAAATTGGGTATCAAGAATGCATTACGGCTTACCAGAAATAAATGATTTTTTTCATTAGATGCCCTGGGCGCAATGTCTTTATTACTAAGAATTTCATTTTTGAGCCCCATGTTATCTTGGAATTCATATGTTAGTAACGATTCAGGAAAGAGCCATGAGGAAAGAATCTGGGACACATCTCTATGCGTTTAAGCTTGTACTGCCCGTCTTTCCTGTGCAACTTCTCATGGTAAGCCGAAAAAAATGAAGAGGAACTCCGAAACTAGTTATAGAAGAATAAAAGTTTCGATCAATAATCCGTAAAATTATTTCTGTATTTACTTATGAAAAACTTAGACAGGACTCTTATATCAGTGGCTCAGAGTAGCAAACAATATTTGGGAAAATTTCCGATGAAACAAACTTCTCACACCGAACCTAAAACTCCCGTCTTTACTGGCAAATATGTAGGCCAATAGTAATAATAATTTTTCGGGCAAAAAAATGCGTAGGCTTTACAGTAGTCAAACTATTAACCCGGAAATTCAATAAACCCTCTTTTAATTTTATGTCAAGAATTCATTTTTATATTTCAATTTTCGACTCCATTGTTTCAGATATAAGCATCGTCTACGCTTTTAAAAGCATCCTCCACTTTTCATAAGAATCTTCTATTTTTAGTGGAAAGACACAGAAATGCACTGTAGAAAAATGCATTGCACCGAAGTTTGAGATACTACTTCAAAATGATTTTGATTCCTTCTAATGAGGCATCCTTAGAAGCTAGTTTATATTTTAATCTGAAAGGAGACTAAGGAAATTTTTGGTTTCTTTGGAGATTCTTGAGAGCCATAACGAGAGATCATATTTCATTTTCAAAAAATAAACCGGCTAAAGCCTCAAATCCAACACCATAAACTGCAGCTGGTCGGGAATATAAACTAGCTATTTCCCAAAATTATTTTTCATAATATGCGTTTGCTTATGTGGAGGAAACCTACGTAACTAGGTGAAGACTAGAAGTGAACAGAAGCGCAGGAGAATATCAGTGGATGCGTCTGAATAACAGAATGGTTGCGCATTTGAAAACGAATATACATCCATTCGTTTCTTAAAAAACGGAGCCTCGCAACCCAGTTTCTTCAAACGAGTAATAGAGAGTCGAAACCGGGAAAGAGGGCACGTCGAAAGGAAAGAATACGGGGATGTTGTCGCAAGTCCCAACAATCCTACGCCCAAATAGGCAAAAGATAGGGGATCCAGTGCTACTCTGCTCGCCAGGTTGCCATGGAGGGCGAAAATAAGAGTATGACATCATGCATCGCGATGGGTACCGCTGATCTTTTGCATGATACCTGAAAGGAAAAAACATGCTGTTCAAAGAACCTCGGGAAAAACAGCATAAATAAAATGCATGCACATAATAGTACGCCAATAAATATGAAAAACAATACTGAGGATATGTATGACGACAATTTTACCTATATCTTGATGCATTCGAAGTTGTTACCATCAAAAGAGTGGCAATGTGTAAAAGAAAATTTTATCAATATTTACAGGCTTCCTCATTTTTCTAAAACTAACTAAACTAGACTAAAATTTTTCTACTTTTTGCTGTATCTATTAAAATATATTTCCCGGGAAGAGAAAATCTCAGTATTTCACAGAGAAATATTATTTAAAGAATGTTATGCTTCCTATAGAGTTACATATATCCATACTCTCCCAAGACCATTACTCGTAGTAAATGGTATCTTTATCGACACATTTCAACATTCTTATTTTTTAAGAACAACATATATAGAAGCAGTACCATACATAATTAAAAACGGTCTATCTTTTTATAACTTATGTCATTTTGTTGTAATCAAAATATACAGAAATATTCCTCTGCTCTTATTTCATAGCAAGTTACTCTAGTGTATCCGAAGGGGACTGAATTCCTCAAAAACGATATGAATAATTTTGACTTTTACTCATAAAAACATTTCACAGTATAATATATTACCTCTAGTTCTCAAATTACAAATTAATCTTTCAGATCCTAATCAAATAAACATTACTACAATCTAAACGAATTACTATAAACGAAACATGAGCAGTTCTGCTGCCGTTCTAGAGAACGTTAGGGCATTATTTTTCTTCCGCGCCAATGTGAAAGAGCATCATTTTTCAAGTACCTCTAATCACTATTTAGACTTTCACATGATAAATATGGAAAGCAGTCTATGTTTCAATAAGTTAAAAACAAATAACAGAAATACTGAACAAGTTACTGGCTTGCTTTCAAATTATTAAGATTCGTTTTTGGAAGGTGGTTCGGAACGTTCCAATGAGCAGAAATAGATGAATTATGTAAGATAAAGATCTTTTTTTCATATTCTGTCTATTTCGTCTGTGACATACATTTGAAGTACATGATTGTGACAATTCGAAATAAAACGCAACATTAACTCCTTCTCGAATGTTTCTGATGAGTTGACGCACGGCGATGAGAGAGTTCTTTTGTCATTTTTTATTGCAGATTAGTCAAAGCTATCAGAAAATATGAGTCGGGCTATTTTCCAGAATCGCAATAAGCCGAAAGAAATAACAAGGATCAGGTATGTCAGGGACGGCAATCGGCCCTTTTAACGCACCAGCAATTCCCCTTTTATCTACTCCGATACATTTTGCATCAAAGCGTTCGGGAAATTTCACACGCTCCACGAATCATACTCCTCCCAAAAAATCGAATTCAAAGAGAGATCCGCTGATTCCTGGCATGCAAAAAAGTAGTCACGTTAACGGTAAACTCCATGAGATTCAAACAACACATCAAGCAGAAGATTCCTGTTCATCCAGCATGAGGAATTTGACCCAAAGATGGCAATGTTATCTCGTTTGAGTGAGGGGTGAACGAGTGCCTAAAGGTAGAACTGTACATTCAAATGTGATTGGGTACACTGTTTCAGGGAGAAAATGATGCCTTTCAACTGACCCACAGCCAATTTTATTTCAATAATTTACCTACAGCTTACCAAGGACTTGGAAATGGGTATATCAAGATTATAATTGTTCATTTTCAGGTAATCTGATAAGCCTTTATAGTGCTTCATTTCTGTTATCACCATAACATCATTTAAAATTTTCAAACACAATCAAATTTAAACGGTGTTTTTCGAAACTAAAAAAGTGAAGTCTCTTTCAAAATTTAACGAGAGGTCTAAGTACATTTGAGCACTATTTTTATTCGTCTATACCCGTATTGTCAAAATTGTTATAATTATGTTTTTCAAATAAAAATCAGTTCCTGATTACGTTTCAAAGATGCTGTGTTTTCTAACTCAGAACAAGTGTCAACAAATTAAGTGTGGCGCCAAATACGCATCAAAACCAGTGTAAATCTAGCATTTTAATACGCGTTAACTTCACAAGTATTTGCTTATGAAATAATAATATTTTCAATGATCCTGGTATAAAAAATCCACGATGGAAAAATATTTGGCTGCATTGACTAATTATTTTTATTTCCATAGGAAGATGACTGACCAAAGAGATCATTTGTGGCATGTCCATTTATAAAAAAATGAAATATTTACAGGTGCTATACCTATTACTAGAATAGAACTGTAAACTTTAAGCCAAGGAAACTCGTAGTACAGTCTAACTTCACATTTTCATACTCACCCGTCGCTTTAGGAATACGGATTAGCGGTTTTTATGCGGACTTGTAGCTCTACCAAGCATATATGATACCTATGATTGAAAATTATTTTTGCTGCATTAATAAAAAATAACAGGAGAAATAAAAATCAAGTCTGGAAGTTCATAAAGCTAGTAAATAAGTCATGCAATATTTTGAAATAGTATAGAAATATTGTAGTAGGCTGAAAAGGGAATGGAGTGTAGACCTGCTGCAAACCAATCATAGGATCAATAGTCACTGATGGTGAACCTTGACAAGATTTCAATAATCATCCTTCAAACGTGAAAATCGCTACTCGCCATCATTGGACAGGATGAACTGAATTTTCGACATTACCCAAGCCTGTTCGTCTACCATAAAATAAGTTCAGCTACAGAGCAGCGCTAGACAAACGACATTTCGACCCCCAGACACTCTTACTCGGAGGACCACTGTCGCGGGCGCGCCCCCACCGACGGCATCAGACATTACAAGCCGTCAGACCCCTTTCCTTCACCGGCATATATCCATCCCCCAGATGCGGCGAACTATTTAATTCACTTGCCCGGGGAATAAAAATGCATCTCTCCTCATCGGATTTCGGGGAAAATGGAATCTACCCTCGACGTGGATGGAGGGAGGGGGAGCGGATGAGAGAGATGGAAGGAGTGAGGAGCGGGGTTAAGTCGGGAAGCGGCTTTTGGGACGGGGGGCCATGACATGAAAATTCGCGGGCGGGGCGAGTAGGTGCCGGGGCCGCTCCCTCATCTGGTATTCTGCACGCCTCCGCCGACGCGCCATCATCCCCCTTCAATTCCACACTTCGGGGTCTTTGCATGACCCACTCCCGACGCGCCCATGCCCATCCACGCGCATTCACCCACAAGGATGGAAGCGGCCCACTCGCGAAATGGCCCAACCATCCCTCCGTCCTCCCCGGCAGTGGGAGGGCGTGGACGACTCCACCACGCCTCCGGGCAGCCAAAATAAGTCAGCCTTGAATCCAAAGATCGAAAGAAAGCAGTCACTTTTGCTAGGCTTACGTGGAATCAGAAATACATCGAAGAGTTATAAATGTCATCTCATCAACTTTACTCATATTTTAGACTTATGCGCGGTATCCAATGTGTTTTCCGTTTTCATGGCAACTGTTTTCATGTGCTCTAAGTGCAATAAATTTAATCTGGTTGCTCCCGAACAATAAAAGCACTTATTTATCAGTAGGATCTCAAGCAGTTAGGTAAATCTTGTTCTAACAAAGTTAGGTTGAAGGTTTTATCCTAGCTGACCAATTTCGGTTGATCATTTGATGAGTGCTTTGTGTAATAATTGAACGATACTTTCTCCTTATTCTCCAACTTCACAAAAATTACAATATTTTCATAAGTATATATTTACACCTATTCTTTTTTATCACATACACATGTTTTTAATGCTTACAGGCATATTTTAAACATTTGTAGATATGTTCACTGTCGAATAAGATACTGTCTTCATAATCAAGAAATCTAAGGGAGTGAAGACATTCCACGGATGTTTAGAGCATATTTTTTGCTTCTCTCCACACCGAGCCACGCTATTCGCCCTCCAAGCCTCGGCCCACCCACGTCCGGAGGGCGGCCGGAGGAGGCAGCGGTCTCCTTTCCCGTCTTAGGAGGACGGCGGACTGACTGCGTGCCGTACACCACTCCGGACTCATCGAGGCGTGGTCGCACATGCCCCTGCAAGTGGCAGCCGTTAGTGGGTGAAGCGGTAGGGGAAGTGGGGTGGAGAGGAAGTCACTGAAGCCCGCTCCAGGCAGGGGGGACGGCGGGCGAAACGTTGAGTGGAGAGATGGTGGGTGGTAAATGGGAAGAGGAGGGATATACGAGGGGAGGTTGATATATGGCGGAGGTAGCTCCCCATTGTGTACTAGACAGAAACGAGGGAGCGGGGAGAGGGCGAGAGGTGAGGATAGGAGTCGGGAGACGAGCTGGTTGGAGGAGAATAAAGGAGGGGGGAGCCCGTACCTATGTCTCACTATTCTGGGTCAAAATGGTCCCGAGCAAGAGAAGCATGCTACATCATGGGTTTGTTCTTTTTTTTCATTTTCCCCAGGCCGCCTCGAAATTGTATCGTTGCGAATCAAGTACTGCGGCGCACGGTTGGGAAACAGATATCCAACGTTCTCCCTTCTCCCACCGCGCTCTTTTTCTTCCATTTCGCCATGGAATTTTCCTGCTTACACGTAAACTGCTCACAATTGGTGGGTAGCTGAGTGGCTATAAATTTCAAGAGAGAATTGCAAATTCACTCGATTCGGTCATAGAGCACCGGCACTCTTGTATGACGAGATCAATCTCAAGCATTTCACGGCGCTCTCTCATGAGCGCAAGTCGTTAGTTGGAAATGGAAACTATGAGTTATTAAATTTGTTTCTAACCACGATTAGATTTGAGTTAAAATACTAAAAACGATCATTTCACATGAAAAAATCAGAAGTGATGCTTATTTTGGATTTAGTTTTTATTCCCGACTGACTTTGAAAGCCAAAGCTATATCCTCGACTGGGCCCTAAATAAGTATCCCTATGGTTATTAGGATCAATTTTAAATTTTTTATAAACTTTTTAAAAATAAATATTTTAAATAAACTTTTTCTTGCATAGTTTTGTCTGTGACTGCGGAAGACACATTAAAGTAAACATACTTGAACTGTAATATAATAATCATGCCGCCACTTTTAGCGCAGTTAGAATAGTTTATTCCAATCAAAAACAGTTAGGAAATACCGCGTAATTAGAAGAAAAATAAAAGCCGTATAAGCTAAAAGGGTGGAGGCTAGAAAAGATGCATGCTTTATGAGCATTTAAAAACAAAGAAATGGGCTCGCTTAGTTACTCTCTGCTGAATTAAAATGATCCACCTCAATTTATACAAATCGTCAGGTAGATACGAAATTTCATCCGACAGATTCACAGAATATACTATTGGTACAGCCGTTTAATGAGGCTCTCATAGGGTGCGAAAGTATTCTAATAGGGCATCTGAAGACGTGAACTAGACAATCAATCAAAATCTCGCCATGTACAAAATACCTTCATGAACTCGAAATGAGCCAGCTGTTAATTGGTGCAAACAGTTAACTAGGTGTGAAGTGAGAAGCCATAAATCACCTCAAAGTAAGCAAGCATAATGAGAACCACGTTCCTCTCTAAGTTATTGCTAGGAAGAGTATTTGGTTTTTACGCCAACGAGGTGCTTACTTCTGCTACCTGTGAAAAAAATCGTTCCCGTAAAGACATGAACACAGCTTTGAGACGCGACCCAATGCTTTTCAGCTCCTCCTATTGACGAGATGTATGCTTTTCATTCAAGGTATTGCGTCGCATCCACCGGATGGAACGGAAAATAAAAGACCGGAAGGCATTCATTCGGTCATGTTCCCATTTGTTGGGACGGGAGACATGTTTTCACCAACAAAAGGTTTTACAGCGCCGGAGAAAAAAACATAGAGCCATTTCAAAACCTGAGAAATGCTCTGCCAAGTTGAGTGGTAGGGGAGCGATAGCACGCTCGAAAAACTTAAGGAAATGAAGAATATATTGGACCTAGATGAGAGTAATTCGTGAAGCTGTTTTACTTGCTCTTTCCCTCTTATTCACTTTGAACACTGGATTTTCAATTTGCGACGTAATACGTTGAACCAGGCCAATCTGTTACGTTCGGGAGAATTTGTAATGCGCGCGTCGATGTTCCCGCGGCCGTTGAGAACGACTCCAGGCTTGATCTTCCCGATCACAAGAGCCCTTCTCCACAACGCTCGCCCTGAAAGAGCATTCTCCAATCCCGCGACCCAAAATGACCCAAGGACAAATGGAATACAGCCTAACAGGGAGCACTTTGTCTAATTCAGTGCGGTTCTGGATTCCTAACGTCGTCTTCTTTTTCCTGGGACGACGCATTCAAGAAAAATTTTGCGCTACGCTTGTCCAGCAGAAAAAATCCTCTCATTCTGAAAACTTTGCCACTGATGCATCTCAAATTTTTCTTGTTATTTAGGATGCTGAAATACTATGTAAAAACTTAAACACCTCATGGTCAAGCAGTGTAATTTTGCCAATGTGTATCAATCCTCCGCTCTATCCGATGGCTAAAAATGAAACATAACTACGTCATTTTCCGTGAGAACCATTATCAACTATTTAATAGATTGGACTAGACATAATATGCTTCACTTGTGAAAATCTATTTTCGAATAAAATATATGCACAAGTTCCTTTCAGTTCAGTGAGGAACTTAATCATTTTTTCACAAGTAATGGGCGATTATTTTGAAAACCCTACCCATGATATAATGCGTCATGTATGAAGTACTTTGCAAGAGTGACGCTCTTTGCATTTCTCCCAATGAACTGTAAAATAAGTGAATAAAAAACAAATATTGGCACATATTTGTTCAGCACTCAATAATATATTAAACTAAGACTTTTTTTATATACTTTATTCTTATTTCGTCGAGAAATTTCTTTAAAAAACATCTGTTAGAATGAGAAGCTCTCTCATAATGCGGGACACCATGTGTCACTTCTACGGCCCAGTTCATAATCCTGAGTATATAAAATCTGCCATATATTTGGTAGCTTTGCATATGGAGCCAATTTTATGATTAAAAAGAAAATACAGATTGCTAAGATTCAGCAAAATCCTTGAAAAGGAGTTATAGGTAGCATATTGGAAGAGGGAGGCAATGAATTGCTGTAGTAGGACTCCATTCTCCATCAGAAAAACGCTTGGATATACTATTTTATGACTGACAAAGGATGCTAGAAGATTAAAATGAATTAAGCATGTAACACAATACCGATAAGGATGCGTTAAAGGCTTAAGGCATAGTAATGGGTGCTTCAAGTCACTTAGCCTATTTTCCTGTGTTATATTTTTTCCCGGAGGAGCACGGAGGCGGAATATAAGTGCGAGGGTGGTCCCTGTTAGGGCTGCTTATTAAGGATGATGAGGTGGATTACGTCGAAGTGCTCGGAAGGAGGCTAGTGGAGGCTAAAGCAGGCGTGGGAGAGAAGAGGCTCACTGAGGCGTGCGAGGATGTACATTGAGAGGTAAACGATATGGCGAACACTGCCACCCGTGTGTCAGAAGACCTATTAGTGCAAGTGTCTCTGATGTTTTGCTTCCCCTTCACATGCAAAATTTTCCTTGACTGCTCCGTGACGACGTTATTGTCACCGGAATGAAGCCAATTCCTGCACGCGGCTAATTTTTCAAACCTAAATGTGAGATCAGTTATTGAAGAATAAATTTACTCAACTTTAATTCACCAATGTGCAGATATATCAAGCATTTAGCTCTTCAATTAAGGATTTTAAAAAATTCTTTTTCAGTCCATGTTTTCGAGTGACATCAACTAACATAAATTGACCTTAAGTATAAACCGACACAAGCGTATTATTTCTTTCGTTCTATTTGCAGACCAGCCTATAAAAATTGAAGTCACTTTAGTCATTGGTGAACAACGATATATGCGCATTAATGTATGCCATTATCACACACTTTAGCAATAATATCAGCAAAATTCACAGGAAAATATTCAAAATTTATACATAAACAACCGAAGTAGGTAGATTAATGTACACAAAAGGGTATATTTGTGTCACTCAGTTAGAAATTAGATGAATTTTTTTTTTAAATTAGCTATCCTAGTGGTTGAAAAGCAATAATTTTATGGGGACTTAAACAAAGCGTTCCTGTATGTTTGGCCATAATTTCATACGCAAACTTGAAAATTTACCAAAGGTTTTCGCCGTTTAGGTTGGCGTACCGGCATATGTTCCGTTGTAAGAATAGTCATGATCTCCACTCCTCGGTAAAATATGGAGCAACTAACACATTGAATATTTGGAAAACTGAATCTTAACGCACCAAGAGTAAAAAGCAAAAAAATAAAACAAATAAGCGAAGAATGTGTGTTCGGATATTTGAGTCGTTGATGTTTAGTTAAGTGGAACCAAGCAACATTCATCACGTCACGAATTGAGAATAAACTTCGAAGGAAGCGAAGTTCATTGTTACGAAAAATTTCATTGTCCACAGTATCACTATATACATGATTTATTTGTATATCTTGATTGCACGTGAAATGAAGCTGTTGCCATCGTGATTGATAGTGTAAAATTGTCGTGAAATAGTACCCACCGTTTTGTTAACTCTAACTCGGTATTCATTTAGTAGTTTTCTTGAGAGTGCCTCAAATGACCAAATGACTTAAAGACACCGTCAAAAAGTTTGGCGTATCAATCAGTACCTTAATGAGGAGCAGTTTGCTCTCCTAACAAGTATAAACTCTAGGAAGTCTATGGAAGAGGTACAAAGGCTCTGAGGGCAGTTTACCTTGAGGGTGTTTGAACGACATTCCAATCAGCATTGAATATTTTTCTCACTACCCGTATTTCCTTCAGAATAGCACCACGCCAATGGCCAGAGCTCGGGGTCCTATACGTCCCAAGCCCGTGGGAAATTTCCGCGCCCCCCCCCCCCCTGCGGCCAATAATCCCGGCCGCCCCTGGCGGGCAATCGAACCGCCCGGCTCTCGTGTGGGCAATATCCCCGGCCGGCGCCAACGCAGGGGCCGAGGACGCAATTTCCCAAGGAGAGACGACGGGGTGGCGGAGCCACGGACGCGGAAAATTGGCGAACCCCACGCCCGGCCTGCCCACACTGCACCCTGCACCACGCCGCACCACTCCAGACACCGGGGAGCCGACTGTACCGTACAACCCTCCCGGGGGAGGGCCCGACAATGGCCCTCCATGATCACCACTATAGCTGCACGATATTCAGTTATCCGCCGGATTCACGCCAATTCCGTAGCCGCCATTTGGGACAAAATCCAGATATGGAAATATAATTCAAAGTTTGAAAAAAAATCATTAAAAGGTTGTACCTCCAGAAATTTTCTATGAACTATTATTAATGAACATTCCTTCATCTCGAGCACCATTAGCTCTTTCGCTGCTACGAACGTAGCAGTTACCTTCGCCCGGTTGACTGCTATGAACGTAGCTCCTACGTTCCTTTGGCAATTGGTCGTTCCTACTCACGCTACCAATCCTTCTTTTTCCGCGAATGCCATTCACCAAGTTCATTGTTATACATTGTACTAATCCCATCCCGGGAGCCTGAGTGACTATTGAGTTGCAGGTGCAACGAGAGGCATACTTTCTGTGCCAACGTAGGTTACTGTTCACTTTTTCGCCGCACTGGGGCTGGAACGTTACTGCAGTTTTACCGCAGCGAAAGGGTTAGTGACCGTAAAAAAGACATTTCCAGGCTATTAGACCCGCCACTAGCATAGATTTTTCCAGTACCAATTCCTTCTTTTCTTATCCTCCGTTAATCAAGGCTGATGTCGTAACACCTACTCATAGGGAGATGTAACCAGGATACATCTTAAGGTTTAGGGCTTAAATTGTACAGAGCTTTCAAACTTTTGCTAAATAGCCTGCGAAGGATCATAAATCATTATAGGAAGCATTAAAAGCTACGGTGGGTCGTATCAAATTATGCGAAGATATTTCTGAGTACGATGCAAAGGGATTTCCATGGTAAAAATAAGGATAAAATTAACATTAATAAAGGAGGGAATGATAAACTTCTTGCCGATCTATATAGTTTACTGCCTGGAATTAGATGTATATGAACGTGAATGCGTTTTTAATATTTTGTGAGTGCACACAAATAGGTGCAAATGGACTCAACCTTGAAAGAAATGCTATGAATAGATTGTTTAGGAGTTAGATGTGGAGACTGGTGTTCTGTCTATGGAAAAACGGTCTATCGGAGCAGAAGAAGATGATAACTTGCAAATCATTCAGATTTTTGGTACGGAGAAGCACATGAAAGATGTTCGAAGGTGGATTATGAAGATAAAGGAGGTAGTACCTAAAACATTTACACCTATACGATGCCCTACAATTCACAATGTGGGCGTGAGGTAGTTGTGTGGTAATACAATCAAAAGTCATGAATTCTTATAAGCCACCATCCAGTTCGATTCTAAATGTCTCGGCACATTACTGTCCAAAACACTGGCTCAGCTCGTCAGCCAACGGCGGGCCCCACGCTGTTTTGTTTATTTTTCCACGATGCCTTAAGTAGTCAACTCAAACAAGGGCATTATCAATTGAACGTTTTATATTCCGTACTTGATTATTCTATCAACGCACAGTCAAAAATGGTAGGGCATATTATTAT
This sequence comes from Ceriagrion tenellum, assembly GCA_963169105.1. Lineage (NCBI taxonomy): Eukaryota > Metazoa > Arthropoda > Insecta > Odonata > Coenagrionidae > Ceriagrion > Ceriagrion tenellum. The sequence continues at coordinate 73,471,424 of OY720638.1, forward strand.
TACCTAATTAATACTAACTTAGAGTCATGCGGGACCACTAATTGGCGAGCGCGCTGTTCACCTACGTTTAATTCAAGGAATAAGGCTTTTTTCTGTAGCAACGCCATCCCTCATCCCATATCAGACACAAGGCGTGGGTGGATGACATTTATTTTGACAACGGGGCTAATGGATTGATAGAAATATAGTGGGTGAGGTTAATATGAATGGAATGCAAGATGGATGAAATTAAGCTCGTAGTTTGAACAAATATAAATTCTTTCTATCACTCGAAAAAAGTGACAATAAAAATTTTATTTCCCAGCTAAAACCCTACCTGCATAGGTTTTTCAACGTCAAGAGCATGTAGCGTGTCCCACGAAAATTAACAATATCTCGTAATTAGTTTAGGTTTGAGTTAATACTGATATGGTCAATAGTGTGATGTTTTAATGATGATATAACTGTTCCGAACTCTCACGGTCTCTGACCACCTATGATGTATGTATTGCTGTCATCCATGGTTTCGTATGCACAACTACGTCTAACAAGGTACAATCCTAGATGCCGTCTAAAGGTAGTTTTAACGAGAATTTTTCCTATCATAATGGTGACCATATTCGAATTTTACGTTAAAATGTCAGCAGTTGTGGAAGCATGAAGTAAATGTTGCCATATTATTGGTGCAACAAAATACTTTTACATGACTAGTTTCCCCAGTAATTTAATAAAAATATCCATATAAGTCTTTAACTTGGGTTATATTTTCCATGCGGTACGTCGCGATAATATGTTCCTTCACAACGGAAGGTTTATTTGTGATTTGGAAAAAATTAGTGAGGGGGCAATTTGATCTCAAAAAAAGGTTGACATAGCATACTAAATACGCGCGGCTAATTATTTGAAGATATATTTGTGTAATAAAAGTCAATTTTTAAAATAATGTCTCTCTGATTTACATTCAATTTCCTATGTAAAACGTTTGTGTTTTTTCTGGCAAGTTTTGCGGCAAGGGATATTTTGATAACTGTGGAAGGGATACATATTTTCCTTTGAAATTAGGCCAACTTCATGGATTCTTATTGAGTTATTATCTCAAAAAACTACCTAAAATGCTGCATGTTAGACATATATTGCAAAATGGTGCCATTGGTGGCCAACAGATGAAGCTTTATTAATTAAGAAGATAATTTACTTGCAAAGTTCTACAGATGTTCACATTTAATAACAAAGTTCCTCCAATAGTCTGTGAATCGCGGAAAACCTTTACAAAGGGGATAGAGGCTAAAAATTTGAACTTCAGAAATAAGCCTACAACGCTGTCTCTGATTTAATTGTTTTTCCATGCTGCTCTGCCTTGTCATTCAATGAATTGCTTCAATTACCTTATAAAATGGTGACAGAGGCAAAATAGGGTTTACCACGAATAATATATTAAACTTAACTCGTTTTTATCTTATTACATCATCTTTAGCACATCGCAACCCAAAACCAACCCACGATGTGGTAACATCGAAGTCAGGTAGTTAAATATTTCTTAATTGGAAAACTGCAAGTTATGATTTTCCGTCATTAAGCTGGTTTCACCACATCTCATCCTCAAGAGAAGTTCCACAGATATTTCGTGGAATATTTCCTTTTGATCAACCATGAAGGAGTTCCATTTTGTATCGCCTGATACCAATGAATGTGATAAATGTTACACTAACAACTGAGACAAGGGGTGAAGATAAGGAGCGCCTTAGTCATATTGGGCAAGATTGGATGGGTTAGGGTGAGGATGAGATTGCTGAGGGAAGAGAGAATAGGAGGGGTGGATGGGACTCGGATGGAGGAGAGGGAGTGTTGTTGGGGCCGGGGGGGAGGGGGGGGGGAATGGTGGGTGAGTGAGGGGCTGCCGCGGTCGAATTTAATGAATGGGCAAGCGGAATCCGTCTGCCCCCCATTCCACCTGCCTATTCTTCACGCTTCTCCCCCTCCGCGATTACTACAGCATCACGTGGAAGATCGCAGATATGCTGGAGCCAATTTGGGTCAATAGGTTTCGACGACCATTGGCGAAGCCTCTCCGCAAGAAGAGAGCAACTCGTGCTTCCCAAAGCACCTCGGTGAAACGCAAGAACAAATTGAGTTAAATATAGAAGCTTTAGCACTTGTTCATACAATCATAAAGATATAGTAATGAGTTGCTCTAGTTAGACCATATTTCAAATACGCCGCTAGCATTTGGGACCCCAGAAACGAAGAGTTAACCAAAAAATTAAAATACAAAGGAAAGCTGCGCCCCTCGTTAAAAACTGCTTCAAGCGAACATAGTGTTTCATAGGGATTTTCTTGTTTTAGAGAGATTAGATAGGGAACTGCTGGAGACTAGTAGGCTGCGAGCTAGACTTAGTCTTCTTGAGAAATTCAAGAGAGCCGTGTCTCACTACGACATGAAAAATATAGTTTTAACACCACACTACATTTCTAGGTCCGACGCAAGCAATAAAATAAGAGAGATACAGTTCATAACAGATAGGTGCAAAAATGGGTTCTTTCCAAACACAATTAGTTACCATAATAAAGACCGAGATCCACTCAAAGCACTCTCATGATACACTTCACCATTTCACATCATAAAACCTTACACTTTATACATTTACGCGGCTGGTGCCCTAATGCCCCCTGCCACACACCCATGCGGCGGCTTGTAGGGTAGTACGCAAATGTAGATGTATGAAACGTTCTCTTTAAATACGGGGAACTCCGGACGAATACAACCAAAACAAAAGGAATCGATGGAAATGTGGTTCTATCGAATGGCGACGAAATATTGAATTTGAAATGATAAAAAGTTTTCCATCGACAGCTCAGAGTAAGATGAATCAATAGATACCGAACAAACTGATAGGGATATTTATATGATGACTAATGAAGTCAATGTGGTTTGATGATACTAGAGGAAAGTGAAGAACTTAAGCGAACTATTCGGGACAGATGAATGTCAGTAGTAGTAAGATTCAGTAAAAATAGCACAACACAGAAAACAGCCTCTAATCCTGGGTACAAACATACTTATCCTACCAATCCCTTACGGAGTAGGCACAACCTATAAAAAACTGACTTCCAGAAATAGGGCTACAATACTGACCATGGTTTAATGATATCTTTCATAGTGCTTGGCTTGACAATGTATTGTTTCAGTTACCCTCCTCTGTAAAGATGAATGCAAAACAGGGTTTTCCACGAATAAAAGATATGCTTTTAATAGTTTCCATGTTTAGTTAAATCATCTTTGGCCCCGCCCAACTCAAAACCAACCTATTATGTATTAAGATCGAAATAAGCCAAATAAATACATAGTATATTATTGGAAACCTGCGTGTGCTAATTTTCTTTCATTATAGACTGATTTTACCACATTCCAACTGAATCTGTATTTTACACTCCTACATTTCTATTATATTCTACAATCTTTTTACACGCCCCTTTCTTAGAGTTTTAAATATCCCTCATTTTAAGAGTCCTGATTCGTGTCTATAGTTATCCAGTTTAATTTATCGTGAGCGGTCATTTCTCCTTTCAGAAAGTCGTACAGAAACCCACACCAACCCTCCACGAATAAAATATACTCTCACCACGGAAAACCCACAAGCTGTACCGCAATCCCATGGACTTAAAGCTTTTCTATAGCCAGTAACATTGAGAAATGTCCAAAGCATGCCCCACTAACAAGATGAACGGCAGAAACGGGAGACAGTATGGGAAAGTGAGATTGTAATCAGTGATTAGACTCAGAGGGGCCACAAAGGGTGCCGTCGCAACTGGTGGGCGGTTTGCCATTCCCAATGGGTTTCGTGCTCATCGGCTAATCCGTGGGCGGCGAGTTGCAAAGGCTCGCGATCCGTTACTTAGTTAGCACATGCTAATGATTCTGATTTAAAAGTAACTATGGTTCAAAGTGGTCTCACCGAATTTAAAGGCCTCAAATTATAAGCATTCATTGATGTGAAATGCTGCAAGCACCTAGTAAGCGATCTCATGGTGATGTGCCTAATCATTTTGTTGATAAATTCCATCCAAATTGCAGTTGCTTTTCACCTCACCAGGAGGTACAGAATAGTCTAATTCCCTATTGTATGAGTTCTTCATTTACTTTGGAGTTAGGTAAAATAGAGGAAGCTGAGAGAGGATTTCTAACCATAATAAACAATGTATGGCTGACTGTTTGCCCTTCATGAATGTCTTTTAGAACACAAAAATATAAATTGGTCGATTAAATTGCTAGAGGCACATAGCTGAGAACTCCAACGCGTGTAAAAATTTTCTCAAAAAACAATCCTTAAAATTTAACTCTTAATTTAGACTCTATTCACCCAAAGTTTTTTACACAATATTGGAATACTTGAAACCTCGAACAGGCATTTTTGCGCAATACTAAGCAGACAAAAATAAGAAATTTGAAAAAAGTGGAGAATGAATTTTATATGAACGTGAAGGAAAACCAATCTGGCTCATTCCACAGACACACCCATCGCAAAATGATTGCCAAAGCCCCCGTGATCGACTCATAGGTGTACTGAACAAAAGCATATTCACCCAAATAGGTCATTTTCGGCGGCAATTGAAAATTCGATCAGACTGGAGGAAGCATGAGGAACGACGGAATGAGTTTTCGCAGAATATCCATGGAATGTATATTGAATGGAGAATGTTTTGATTAAAATTCTTCGCGTCTCGACACAGTGAGCAAAGAACATTAAACATGCAGTTTATGCCAAATTGGCTCGAGAGTCAAACGGGGATAAGAGGCATTCAGGCAATCGCAGCGTATTGCGTTTATGGAGAAATAAAACGGACATGATTGAAAATTCGCGCATAAAAATGCGCATCACGGTACAAATTACTAATGCATTGAACGATAGTTGAGAAACAGGGATTTTATCCATGCATGATTTCCAATGTAAAATAAACTCCCAAGTATAAGATTCTTCAATTCTTAATTATTTCAATTCATATTTGCAACTCTGCTACTGTTAAATTTACTGCTACTATCGTGAAAATTCAGGTGTTGCTCTCCCATAATCACTATTTTCCGATCGAAGACTATAGCAGAAAGTATGCTAAAGCTAGCGAAGGGTTTTGCTCCAAATTTTCCTCCCTCTTCGAGCACTCATTCCCTCTTCAATTCTCATACCTGTCCTCTCATGTACTAAGTATTGTCGTTGGCATAAAATGACCAACCAACGATGAAAAAGTGTTCATATCACATCCAAAATGCCAATTCGGAAACGAAAACAAATTCATGATAGAGTTTAAGTTTAAATCGACGGTGACGGAAAAGAAAGTTGAAGAAAATTTATATTAAAACATTAACTCTCGTCATCCGCTACGCAGAATTCATACATATTGATAACATGTCATTCACTCTACTCTAACTTTCATGACATCTAATCATGTGTAAAACAAATGTTCTTAAGTGTTTCTTACGACAAAGAGAAAATCGTTGTAACCATGTGAATAACATACACATTTCATTGAAATTATTAGTATATACAGAGAGGAGTGTCGATATCACAAAGAAAGTCGATAGTATTGATAGACAGAAGAATGATTTGTTTAGCTTACTGATCAATTGGTCAGAAACGTGACATTTTATACTCTTCACAGAAAATTAAACAACAGAGATATAAAGACCCACTCGAGTTGTATTGCCAAATCTTTCACTACTAGCCAATCATGCATTAAAATTGCAACAATTGCTTTCTCCCAAAAATGAATTAATTTTAGAAAAGAGCTCTAGGTAATTCATGCATAACAATCAGCTCAATTACATAGTCTCATGACTCATCAGGTGCAAGGGAGTTCTTTACTAATTTTCGGAAGAAACGTTTATGGAGATTGGAGCGCGAATTGCATGGTGTTGAGTGCACATATTTATAACTTTTCAAGTAAGTAGGTAAAATGTTCATGAACCACACCAGAGTACATATATCCATACATCGGAAATAACCATACTTGTTGTAATATCAACGATGCAAGAAATATATTTTCATACACCGTCACAATGAAAGCATTATTATGACTTGGGTTAGGGCGCGGAACTCGAAGTTTAAGCAAAACCGTATATGAATACGAGTTTTTATTCGGTATGATACCTTGATATTTAAAAAGAACCAATGTAATCATATGAAACGTATGTTTTCGCGTTTAAGAGAAAACATGTACCTGTGCCATTGAATTATTGGGAAATATTTGCGTCAAGTACCAAAAGTTTACGTGGTAAAAGTACACAAAATTTCAAAGAAACCAAATCGGCATCATGCAATTTTAGCCCTGCTTATCTATAAATTTTACTAATAAGAAAACGTGTTTGAGTTCTCGTGCAAATTTTTAGACACATAAAAATGGCTCCAATAACCTAAACTTCAGAAAGCGCATCTATTGCAACACCTTCCACTGTAGTTCCTATATTTTCCTCTTGAGAATCATCTATAACATGTCATCGATCATGGAATACGTCCAACGAGTTTATCCGTTCTCCTCTTCCAAGTTCTCAATTGACTTCTCCAACCTCTCTCCCATGAACGTCAGAAATGATTACTGGAACCATCCATTTCAAATCCAAACTGCTCATGCACCGCATCACATACAAACACTTCAGACTAATTGAGCGCTAGAAGCTCTAGAAAATTCTGTTCAAATGTAATAAATAATTAAGCTGGTGAATAGTAATATTGAACCTGCCTCAATTCAATAATAACCTCTTCTATTTTTTCCACCACTAATATATAATTGAGGGTATTGTTTACAATAGATAATCCCGCTTTATATAACGAACTTTGCCAAGGGAATGAGGCATAGTTCGTCTGAGCAAACGTATGAATATTTCCACATCACGCGATATGATTTTCTTGAAAAAAAATCTCTGAAAAAATTGTTTTTGGTGAAAGAACAAAAACATGGCTAAATCAATCCTATTCTCAGTACGCACTGAAGTAAAAGTGATTACCGGCTGGATTCTATACATTACGGAGGACTGCTCTTTAAAGAAGAGCTAACTATATTGCTTACTCGCATTATATTCGCATTTTGCATGCTTTCTTAGTATTATTGGAGAGACATGAAGCGCAAATAAATGGAACGATGTTCTGTGCCTACTTTATTGAGAACTAATGAACCTTTATTATTTAAGCAATATAAATATTTCCTCGACATGAAAAAACCGAAATCCTATGTTATCAAACAATTTAATTTTAAATATCAAACTAAGTATATTTTTTATTCTGTTGCATGAAAAAATTCCTAAAAGGAAAAAATTGTGCAAATATGTGCCAACTCACTGAAGGATAAATATGCCTTTATTTAGGGCATAAGTATAAGGAAATTACAGCAATCTTTTAGAAAAATATAGTTCTTGATAGAATATTAAAATTTTAAAAACTTTGCTATTGTTTTTTTATTTTCCTCTAAAAGCCACATTAAAAGTTATAAGTCATGATACCAAGAAACTATAGACGTCCGTAAAACAATTTTGACTTCTTGGATTCAGGTTGCAGAAACAATTTAAGAATTCAGATAAATGATGATCATATTCAAAGATAGACGTTTCAGCGCTTAATTTCAATCAAGCTATTTTTCACTACAGCCATCTGTAATTTATTACGGCTCAAATACGACGGAAGAAAACGCTTCAATATTAGGTAAAATTTATATGAACAAACATTCTTTTGTCCAGGATACAATAACTCTCCACTATGATATTCTTTGTCCAGCATAAGTGGCCAATATTAATTTGCTAATGCATTATAACCCATCATTCTGTTCCCTATGGGGATGAGTAAGGTCAAAGAACATCTTAATAGCTGATAGACCATGGAAACAGAATCTTCTTTCATGACAGTCTCCATTAAACCCTATTCTTTTATTCGCTTCTTTCACACTGATGCATTGCCTCCTACATTTCTAAGGATGCCTAATTTTCCTCTTCTTAAGGTGATCAGAGCGATTTTTATCCTTTACGATCAGATCAGCTTGAAACTTTGCATACACGTACCTATAAGTGTTATGTATGGACAAAAGTAAAAAAATACATGTTACTGATTTTGGTTCTTGGCAATCGAATGCTATTTTCAAGTGTAGCCTTATGACACATGATATTATTTCAAAATAATTTGTTGACATATACACAGATTTTTTACTAAACGCGAAAAAATACTTTTTATACAAAATCCTACAAAATATCAACGTATCGTACCGAATAAAAAGCATGTATCTACAAACGGTTTTTGCTTAAACGTTGAACTCCCCGCTGAAGTCATAACGATGTCCAAAATTAAAAATATAATTCTTTCATCATGTATATTACAACATGTGTGGTTATTTTCAGCGTAAAAATTGATGCACTTAAGGGAAGTGTGGCCCAAGAAATATTTTCGACTTACTTGAAACTTTATTTAAATGTGCACTCAACGACTAATGATTCGCGCTCCAATGATCTTATGCGTCTCTTCCATCACATTCACCCACGATCTCCGCGGACCACCTATTCCAGCAACTCTTTTCATGCATGTATAACACTCAAACATCCAACCCGCATGCTTTCATGACCACCATATTCCTGAAAGTACAAATCCTACTATTGACGCAATCACTTCTCAGGTACCCCACCTCCACTGTATTTGGCCAATTATTCTATTTATTCTGATATAAACGGGTGTTGCAGCGGAAATTACTGCGAATTTCGTATCCATATGCAAACACTCATTCCGAGATACGCTCCTTACACTAACTAAGACTTCCGTTCCACCATTCGCACTCTTGCAATCTCATCTTTCTTCCTATCACCATCAAATATTCTGTCAAATACATAAAATCGTCCACTCGTTCAATTATCTTATCATTTACCCTCATTGTGTAACAATTTTAGCCACTCTACTAATTAAAATCTATTACTTTGGTCTTCGAGGCATTTACCCTAAAATTCATTCTCCTTAATGTATTATAATAGTTATCTAGGAGCCCCTGTAATTCCTATATAGCCTACGGTAAATTGAACTCTCACAATTATACCTCTCACCGACTTAATTTCAAGGTCATCTTTCACGTATTAATCTATCTATGAAAAGATATAAAATTTACGGTTACATTTTGCATCCCAGCTATACGTCCAAATTTATTTCGAACCAGTCACTCAAAACACCATTTTCTCTCACGCGTGCTCTACTCTTATCATAAATCTCCTTCATAACATGCAATAATGGCTCATTTACTCCACAGTCCTTCAAAACCCTCCACAGCTTATTTCTATATTCCCTCACATGTGTCTTCACTAATTCTACATATGCAGTATGTCCTTTCTTTCCGGTGACCAAGTATTTCCATTTCTGAACAACTATCGGCTGATTACAACATCCCCTCTCAAGCACAAACTCACAACGTACAGTCAATATTCTTCCTACGGTAAACTTTCTAGAACAAAATAAGTCAAATCTCCTTCAGTATAATGGTAACTATTTATTGGACAATTTTTCTAAAATATTTGATAACCTATTTGCTCCATTAATTTGACATTTGGTATTTCCACCCCTTGCTCTGTAACATGTACTAATATCGCATTATTCTATTCCACTAGAGCAATAGAGGCTTATAAAAATAAATAACACCGTTTTCAACATCACTCGAACAATTCACTCAGACGAGTGTATTACTTTCAAGTAAAAAAAATGCTTAAAGTATCTCTTCAAGCAACAGGAAATACTCCATGAAATCTGAATGAACATTAGGATATAAAAATTTAGGCTAATATAAATAAATTTGTTGGTTTTATGAAGAAAAATAATAATTTCTTGCAAACACATCATTTTATTTCGGTATCCCTCTTTCCCCACTGTGACATACAGTCAAAGAAATGATAACTTAAGGCACTCTCTCAGAATTCTCTACAAAAGTTATGACTACTGATTCAGAGGTCACGATGCCAGCTTGTGAATCGTTAACCATAACAGCCCGCTGCAGTGGTCTCGAGGGCATAGCGCAAACTTTTCCTGCTTTCTGGATGGCTCTTGGAATATAAGACTTTAGGTGGCCCTATGTTCCTCCCATTTATCCCACAAAACTACAGAATCCATTTTTTCCCGTACCCCTGAAAAGACTATTTATAATGAAATTAATTTTATATCCGAGAATAATAAAGGTAATTCTTAGAAAGTTTTTTTTACTATTCCCTTAAATATCTATATCCAAGATCTTGGCTCTCCCGGAAGTATCAATTACCGGGTACACCAAACCATGCAGTATGCAGGTTTAACATGAGTATAATAACTATAAAATAATTACTCGTCATGAGTACTCTGTACTTTTTCAACAATAAGTTCGGTAAGAAATTCTTTTGTAAATGATTTTTCCGTCGGTAAGCATTTTTGTAAATCTTGAACCAACTCAAGATCCAGTGACATGATTGAAGTTAAAAAATTCGAAGTATTCGGTCATCAAATGCTCTTTTCTTCTTATCTCTTACTTAATCCGCACTCAAACAGCAATGCCGAACAGAATTCACTATAACGATTTCGCATCTGTCAACTTTTTTCAATCTTTGAGGGGACAGAAACATCTCGTAACTCTTATCTATGTCACCAAAACACCACTTACGGCAATTCCGAGAGTAAATGTTGTTTTCCTAAACACTGGAATACAGGAGCATTCACGACGATTCTGGTTGAGGACTATAAGGTTGTTCTTGTGCACACAATCCGGAAGGGACTCGATCTATTTGTTCAGCAGGAAGGCGTTTTGCCACGCGAGGCAATTATCCCTTTTATCTCCGGGCGATGAATCCTTACACCCGAGACGGTCCGGCACCTTTGCCAAACTGCCCCCGGAGGCTTGCCGCTCCCCCCACCAATCCCCGCGTCGAATTTCCTCACGAAGCCCCCAAAGGGCTGAAGGGCCTTTACTACGAGCGGGGAGCCATCCGACCGTGGGGGCAAACGGTAATATCTCTCGTTTCACGTGGCTGGCAAGCACACTACCCGGGAGTTTGCATAAACAGCGAGCGCGGACTGATGGAAATGTTCACTTTCCCCGGCGCGCGAATAAAAGCGATGAAAAAGTATGCGGTTTTTGGCGCGGAGTGGTTCGGACCGAGAGGAAGGGCCGGTGAGTCAGCGGGTCGGGACGCGCCGAGTCAAAAGGGGCGCTTGGACGAGAATAATGGCGCTCAGGAGAAATTTGACCACGGAATGCGCGCTCTCTCAGATGCCCTAGCGGGAGACTCGCATCGAGGACGTGGAAAGGAGGGCAGGGATTATTGCCGGAATTTTGAGCGAAGAAAACGATGGAAATGTGCGGTGCGGGCCTCCCTCGCGTCGCTGTCCGAAACGGCACTTGGGTCCGCATTTAATGGATGCGCATCCACGGTCACAAACCGGCAGACATTTCCATACGCGCCGGAAAACAACACGTGAAACGAATTAGTCACTTAAATATCATTCCACAGCTACAATTCCACAGCTAGTTAGGGCTCGTGGTGAATACATGTGTCGCAATAGTTACGGGTTTGTGTCCTGATAGCGGCGGAATTTCTGGGAATCCCAAGACCTTCCTTGGTGGTACTTTGAGAATAAAGTTATCCATGCACTGGTTGGGACGTTAAGCGATGGACCCCTTGGTATCTTTTATTGTGAGTAGGTTAATTTTGACGAGAGGTTTCATTCAATTTCTCCTTCATTCTCCGACCTTACCCTAACTATGAAAAAAAATCACCTCTCGTTGATTGAGCAAGGCTGCTTCGAATAGCCAACCAAATTTATTTTCTCAATTGAACCCTGGAGGGATAATTTTGAATCTATTACGTCCTCAGACATCAAGGAGACAATAGCACCTCTTTAGTTGTAATTTGCTTTCTTCTTCCTGGAACTTTCCGAGTAGCTAAGCCTGGGAGCTGATTCTGGGATCCTGGTCGGTGTGTACATATTTTTCTAGTCCCCATGGGGTTTAGGTCTCGTGTAAAACGATTCGATGTGATGTCCTGAGCAGGTGCATTACATGAAAACCTAAACTTGCTCGTTCTCATCATCCTAAGTGGACCCCGAAGTGGATGACCAGGAAATAGTGCGGGCTGCTCACATTCACGGCGCCTTTAAGTGACCAACTACAGATTCAAGTATCTCAAGGGCTAGCGTCACAGGATTAAGTATGAAGAAAGTCAATATTCATAAACTGAAAATGAAATCAATTCCTAGTGGATTTTAACTCGCAAAGTTAGAGTGTTAAATATACACATTGCGAACTCACCAAGATAAACTGTATTTCTTTCGACCGTCATTGTTCCACAACTCTGTGTTTACAGTGAAAAAAAACTCTTCCCTAACGTTGTGTTGACTGTCCTCCAAGAAAACACGTTATTTATTTTACTGACTGGAAGAACGTGTTTAAACTCGGCAAATCGATGCGATATCGTCAAAGTGATACAAATGCGTGACGTCATTTGATGAGCAAGTCCGAGGTCCTTGAAAAGTGCACGGAGAGACTAGGAAATGTGGGTGAGAATGACCTGTTGATGATAAAATAAGACGCACTCGCGATTACTATTGTCCACGGACAGTACGACGTGGACCTGCACTGCTCCGGGCAGCAGTCGGGCTATTTGGATCAGTATAATACCTTTACGAACAAGTAGGGTCATTTCAAAGCCTGTATGTCATATCTAATTGTCTTCCAACATTCCCAATGCGATAAGAAAGTCTGCAATGCGGTATTCTCCGAGATGCAACAGAGCTGTGATTCATCAGGTGTGTAATTGGTTAGATTCCCCTTTAAGAAGAGAATTTTTTAGTACATCTAAAACTGAGACGCAAATCTTGATGACTAGTTTGCATGAAATAACAGTGAAGTGATTAACCGGAAAAATATGCAACAATAGAAATATCGTTTAGCATGATAGGTGTCTAAATACGGTCCAATACAGTATACGGTAGCAGCAGCAAAAAAGGGGGAAATCTATGCATATCATTTCATTTTCAGACCAACTGAAATATTAGGACAGTAGAAATGCTAATAGTTAACTATGAATCACAAGATCTCTTTAGGATATATTGATATAAGAGATATCGTCATCATATTACGTATCCTGATCCATTGCATATTCCTGTTGAAAACTTGTTTTGAATATAATTTAGCTTCAGATGAAGTATGTTTATATCGAGCGTTGATTGTATATTTAATTCCTGTCGTATATTATGTTAATTACGTCTTTTTATCTTTGTTTTCTCATTCTTATGAACAAACTGCTCATTCATTAAATACTTAACAGAGCATTAGTCTGTACCTTTTTTCATGATCCAAAGGTTCTTGCGGAACAAATAAATCACATCTTATCTAATCATTAATAAATCTCATTGCAGAAAATACAAAATGTTAGTCGGACGTAATATGTAAGTTTGAGAAGGTAAATTTGTTTATAATAAAGGCATTACATGCCAACAAAATAAACCGAACTGACGAATAGACAATGATTAAGCATTTTTATTACTTTCATGTCAGAATTCATGACAAAATGGTTTTGGTGACAAATAAAATATACTGCTGCAAGCATAGTTGTCACCTTAGATAAGGACAAAATTTTTAATTTGTGATTATGGAATTATTTTGGAGTGAACAGAAGAAGACAGTAGAGTGAAAACCCTTTTGTGTAGTTGATCCGTACTTAAATATAAACTCCAGGGAAGAATGATGCAAATCATAACGCTATCACGAGAGGCTTCCCGACACAAGATTTAATGTAAGGAATGCAAAATTTCAAAACATTGGGGTAAAAATTATTCAGACTCATAGACACCGGATCTGGTGCATTTCCGGCCTATGATCGGGATAAAGTTTCCTCGGGCTTTCAACCGGAGGAGAGAGTTCATAGTTCTCGGCGTGTCGGACCTCAAAACATCGGGATCTATGGAACCACTCATCCAGCTAGATTCCCAAGAAAACCTCATTATTACAGATATCATTCCCTAGGAGCATCTAGAGGGAGTGATGAGGAGTGACAGTATCTTTGACCTATCCTCTCTCTATCATCATTTTCATTCGTACTGTGGTAATTATCTACGCATTAATTTAATGTAAATAAATGGCTATGTAGAGATACATGCATAAAAACGAGATGTATATTATTCAATGGTCATTCAAAGTATGACACATTTCATGCTCAAAGTCCAATGTTGCTCAACGCCAAAATTACTGTTGCTTGCCTGATTCAGGAAAATGAATTATAAACCCAACCAATTTGTTTTCATGCACAATATTCAAAAAAGTCAAACTCAAAAGTTTGATAAAATTTAACTCTACTTCAATTATCACAAGAATTTTAACATTTCATCCAACTGGTGAATGTGATAATTTTAAAAATAATGTTACTCATCCATCACGTCGCTTCTAATAAAAATATAAAATTATCAAGATTATCATTTGAGTGTCGTCCCCATGACAAAGAGCAGCTGTGGCATTCAAGTTCACCAAAAGGGTTTACTTTTTTCATGCAGTTCTTCAATCTCATTTTTTCTCTTTAATAAAGGCAAGGAAAATGAATAAAAAAGGTTATATCCCATGTCAGATTACAAAAACATTCAACTATACTGCACCTGAATGTGGCATGATTTTCAACGTGTGCATCAATCATGATGTTATCATAAAATGTATCGTCAGAGTTTAAATGCATTTGTTATCAGTCACTTACATTTCTAAAGAGCCTATTTTAATACTCTTCAGACTCTAGCATTAGCAATACGGGTACCTCGATTAATACACTAGCAAATCTGAACAAGTAACCTCAGCTGTTATGTTTCACTCTATGCAGCTGTTGCGAGCGAATGCAATTTACTGCCAGAGAAGTATACAAAATCTACAAGTAGGTATATATTCTGTATGAAAGTGACAAAATAGAGCTAAAATTTCTATTTAGTTGTTACGACACAACCATTGTAGTGATAAAAAAATGAATTTAGAAAAGAATGGTAAAAGTATGTATAGTCAAATTGAAAAAAACATACGTATTACGTATCCCGAATTCGTACTGTAGCATTTACTAGCAAAACGTTCTCAATATTAGCTAGATCAAAATATTTACAATGGTAGAACGCGATATGATAGGTTTTATGCATGGATGATAATATAGTATTTAGGGCTATTTCTGATTCTGAAACCATATGACTCTTTTCCAATCATAAATTAATTCCAAAAAGCTTTAAGTGAAATTGAAATGAAATGGAAATTGAACTTGAACTCGTATAATATGACTCGGGAAAATATATTGAAGGGGAATTAGGAGCATCTCATGAACACGTACTGATTACCAAAAAACCTTCTGCAACGAAGACAATACTCCGTAACTGATCACTCGTCTCGAAATCTTCAAATAGAAAAATACCTTGTGCAAGCCGCATATAAAACCAGAACAAATATAATACAAGGAATAAAAATAAACGTATGATAAGGCAGTGCACACTATTACAAAAGTGAGCCCTTCAGTATCAGCAAGTGTACCGTAATGGTGCCGAAGTCCGTGAAGTATCACTCCATTGCAAAAAAATCATAAATCTTTCCCAGCCAGTCCAGCATTAAAAAGTTTGGAGTTGTATTCCCAGAGGGAGAATCGCATAAAACACAGAATGCTTCAGTGAAGATTTTCAAAACTTCTTGCTGGGACACTTGTAGAGCACCGGTGGCAGACTCGGAGTTATAGGAACTGTGTCAAAAATGTGAGATCGTGGTAAAATTGTAAAACACGGTGCACTGGAATATGGGGGAAGTGCGGACCATTCAAACCTCACATCAGAATGAGGGGTTGCAGGCCACCCATAGACCTTTCCCGGGACCATAACACGGCTTCCTCTACTCAAATTTAGCATCAGAAGGAAGGAATCATTTCTTCGGAGAACCGAAGGCTGGCGGATAGTCTTTGCTCGTTAGCACAAGGCGAAAACTTTGGCATAAATTAAAATTTTTGGGGGACAATACTCGAAAATAATTTCACAATGGGCCCAAGCACAGCAACCTACATCGACGCAAAAATTTCACAACGGGCAGACTTACCCCCTATATTTTCATGCACAACATCGACGAACATATGCTACAATGAGTCTACCTAACCCACTCCTTCATACTCAACAACCTATATCAACGTAAAAGTGTAACAGTGGGTCTATCTACCCAATGTTTTCAAGCACAACAGCCTACATTGACGAAAATATGTTACAATAGGTCTACCTACCCCACTTCTTCATGCACAACAACGTGCATTGACGCAAGAATGTTACAAATGTTATCTACCCAACATTTTCATGCACAAAAACCTACATCGTACAGAAAAATATCTTATGAGATATTCAGACGTTGCTTAAGAAGCAGCAAAAGCAGAAACAAAATATTCTCATTTCCTTTTTCAATTTATCAAAGGTTGGTTTGTTACTTTCTACACGTGCGTTTACCGATCAAGTTTGTTTGTAAAACGACATGCCTAAAGATACGGGGAATATACGAATATAAGGTAGGAAGCCGCTGGATTTGTATTATGAGTTTTATGATGAGTCAATGTAAGAAAGGCACAATATACTTCTGGGTTTACAGATCACATGGACTATTTTAGTCTATTATTTGTCTAAACACAACTCATTGACCAAGTATCTATGTTGATTTTGTGTTTTCAAAACATAAGGAAAAACAGGCAGTATACCGAGTGGATGATTTTATTTGTTCTATTGAAAAGAAGAACTGGGGTTTCCACGCAATATGAAACTATGTAAGCCAAATACGTCTTCTTCATATTTGTTAGATGAAAAGCCTTAATAATACTATAAGTTTCTGCATAGCTTTTATGAAGTTAATTAACATCGCATTGACTTTCCACTCTTAATATTTGGAAGGTCATTTCTGACGAACAACTTTGGATATTGGCATTGCGATTAAGTTTACCATAACAAAAACAGCCTATTTCAAACATTTTTAAAAACTCATGGGAGTTCATGAGGGTAACTGTTAGGCTAATTACACTGAGCCTATTAATTGAGCTGACACCACCAGAAACGTTATTTTTTTGCGATATATTTCACTCGAGATAGCATTAGAACACATTTAAGAGGAAATTTTGTGTTCATTTTTTTAATAAAACGTATCATCTGATAACCTTTTGGAATACTGAAGAAAGAGATTAATTTCTACTTACTCTACACATTTCAGAGAAATCACACGCTAAATAAATATGAGGTGAAAAAATAAAAGTATAAGCTAAACGGTAGTGTAATTTAAAAACAGAAATAAGTAAAAAATAATTCAAAGCACAGATGGTAATAGAAGAGGACAAATGGAGGCCATGAAAAGAAAAGAACATAAACGGAATAAAGCCTTACGAAAAAAATATCCAGTGTTTTCGGTTCAGTTAAAGAATTTTAAAAATAGAAGTGACAAGAACATTATGCTTATTTTGCTATGCTGACCTCTTGATCACCCATATATATCTGATATAGTGATAATATACTGACACCATACAAACAAGTTGATTTCCGATTCAAATATTGATACTGCAAAACTATTGAATCATATTTTTTCCACCTTCAACGATTCTTTTTCCCAGGTATAGCATTTTTCTGTTATGTATTGAAACTGATTTTAGAACTTAGGTTTTTTTTGAATAAACATACCTATTCCATAGAAATCTACAATCGGAAACAATTCAAAAGTAGATGAGTGTCAAGAAAAACTCTAAACACAATTCATAGTTACTTTGTTTTAAAAACAACTAAACATCTAGAGCAAATTTATCATATTGCAAGCTATTTCAATTATGTTGCGAATTTGGATATTTATAAATATGCATGTTCCGACCAAATAATATTTTAGCGCTTCATTATTTGAGTTAGGGCCTGAGAATACCACTGTTACAAAGTCTACTCTGTACGAGTCCGATAGATATTTATTGTTATATACCTAAGCACGCGGGAATAAATTGTTTCATAAAGCATGTAGAAATATTCTAAGGAGTTAAGGAGGGCATTATATACATGCCGAATACGTTAAGAAATATGAACGTGAAGTTTTAGGATGTAAAAAAAAACAAACGAATAATATTTGACAAAATAGAAATTTATCTCGTATGTAAATAGGCATTAATATTTTGACAAGTTTTAATGCTCTTCATTAAGTTTTATACGAAATTACGGAGATAGTGGAACATAATTGGCAGTTGATGAGAGAGCATCATTCAACATGAGTTGAGAGAGAAAACCTTTAGTATAGAGTGAGGGACGTGAGGGCGTTTATGAGAAGCTATGAGAAGATAGTGAGGAAATGCTGCATAATGAAAATATATTAGAAACTATTTATTCAATATAACATTCAACACTTATTTACATTTAAAATTGGGCAAGATTGTGGCATTTCAATCAAGAAATCAAAATGGATTAATTATTTTATTTTGAAATATGATAAGTTCATTATATTTCCATCGCAATGCTTTCTCACTAACTGTCTATTTAAAATCTATTGGTGATGCAATGACCTATCCAGGAAAATACACCCCTATATTGACTGTATACAATTTAAACTTTAAAATAATTAATTGAAGAGCACAGTTTTCAGCAATTTTGGTAAATAATGTACTTCTTTAGCGCTAATAAAACACCTATCTCAGAATTAAAACTCCATCTTCATTTTATATCTCTGACGATTGAAGATTCACAAACAAAATTTCTAGTCAAAGCCTTTCTAAAAACGCATATCACTAAATAATAAAAATAGCTCAATTACTTTGCCGTAAAGGCAAATAAATTATTCAAAGGGATTCCAACTTTGAAGAGATAAGCAGATCAAAATGTCCATTCTACTAGAAGTGTCTAAATATTAACTGAGTGAAACATTCCCCAATGAAAAATATGGAGACGGAATAGGAAAGATGGCCTTCCTTCTTGTGATTTTGTGAGATCCCCCTACGGATGTGAGAAGCTGAGAAAGGATCTCGTGAGCGAAAGGATCTCGTGAAGATGTTGAAAAGATAAAGACTCAATTAGGAGAGAGATAATTGAGGGGAGAACAAACAATGCAACGGTGTTCGGAATGAAGAAACGAGAAGAAGAGGAAAGAGAAGGCAGCAGCAAGTTGGACCGAAGCACAACAGCAACGCTTGACAAAGGAGAACACGAAAGAGGACGGCAAATGATCTGATATGCCATTGATTCCCTCTCGCTCCTCGGAAAAACCCTTGGCACCCTCTCCTCGGCCCTTTAATTCCTGCCAACTGCACCCCTGCTCCTTCGAAACACTTCTAATTAACGTCCCTTGATGGCATAGTCGGGGAAATTTTCAATTAATTTTTTCCTTTCTCCCTCCCCGCGTGCCTTTGTATCGGCGGCATGGGATCGTCTCCGGCCACCTCTTGGCGTAGGGCAATGATTTACTCGAACGGAGGTTTCTGCTCGAGAGCAAATGTCGTCGACTCAACTTATTAGAGAAGAGAACTGGAGAAAATGAACAGGAGAGGTCAACAAGAAAAAAAATGGCAGAGTCCATTTTCATTTCGGATATAAAGATTTATCCACCAGCTCAAATGAATTATATAAAGAAGAACCTTTACCTATTGATACACGTCCATTGCGATCGCGAATAAGTTAAGTCCCTGGAGAATGTTAGTGACTAGGTTGCAACTCAAATCAAAGGAAAAAATGTAAAAGCCCGGGTTTTTGACTTTTGAAAATTAGAAGTATGAAGTTATGTTTCAGGGGATTATCAGTTTTATAAGATGGACTATCGTCGAGTGAAAAGATAGCCCATCTTATAAAGACAAATCAGTGATTAAAGGAAAGAAAATTTAAAACAAACATAAAGATAGCGGTATGCTTGGTCATATCAGTTTTCTCAGAAGAGCAAGAGTTTTGGCACACTTCAATTGAAGAAACACTTCTGAATATTGGTACTGATCACTCAAAGAATAACCAACACTAATATTGAGAAGTATTTCAGCATCTTCATTGCTAATAGTCTTTTTCAACACCTTGAAAATGTGCCTACGGTGCAATAAATATATTTTACCATCGGTACACCCGCAAGGTGAAAATGTCTGATATGTGACGTTCAATAAAGCATTAGGTGATGAAATTGATGTCCACAGAGTAATTCCATTCGCTTCCTTGTTGATTTAGTGCAGTGTTTCTGGAGAGTAGCATTCCCATGAAATATCGTAAGGCTGCCCTCCGTAACATCCTAAAGTCACAAACAGTCTAACGTGTTGCGCATAGTTAAACGTTTCAATGGTGATCCTATGGCAAGTCATTGCTGGCGAAATACTTTTAAAAGTACGATTGGAAGCACTAGAATGCCTGTTGATTACTAACAAATATCTAGTAAATCATAGAAGGGTCGTTCTCTGACAAGATAACGCATTCGTTACCAATCAAATTAACACAATCACTCAATATCCAAGAACTTTCGATGGATCTTCTGCTAATTCCTACTAGAGAACGTAAACACTACTTCTCTAGATCTCACAAAACACCAACTGTCGAAGTTTCTAGCAAAAATATCCTAAAAGTATTTAAAATTGTACGTTGGAGAGTTATCACCTGTGTCTGATACTATATAAGATTTAAACTTTATATTTTCCAAAAATATGGCTCTTTGCACGGCCTCGGTGTCTGATAGCTTAGTCGATACTTTCACGGGTTTCCAAGCGATACTGTCAGACTTTCCGAGTCGAAGAGACTCCGGCTGTTGACTCGTCTCCGAAAACAAGGAATGGGTCACAAAAAGTGGGAACGACGCGACCTGGACTTCCCGCACAAGCGCGCGCGAGACGTCGAATCCCACGCTGACACGAACCTGGCGCGCTCCAGCGAAAACTTTCCAGACCGTCGCGGCGGCCGCGTCAAAACACGATTACCCACGCGCCGCCAGTCTCTCCCACTGCGGGAGTCAGATGGAACCGGCCCCGTCAAGTGAACGGGAAGACGAGAGAAAAAAAGTCATGTACTCACAGCCGCCGAAGCAGGCTACGAGGGCCATTCCGAGGACGAGTGCCTTGGCGGGAAACCCTGGGCCACCCGCCGGTGTCGCTGCCATCCTTGCCCTGGCGAGCACAATGCGAGGTGTTCCACGCAGACCGCCTGGTCGTCTCAGTCTGGGACGTCCTCGGGCCATCCCATTTGCCCGGCGTCCGAGTGTGCCCCGTGGGCGATTGGATCCGGCGTCGGCCGCCGTCGCTTTTTCCGCGCCTCCAGCGGCGTCGCGGGCCAAGGGAGTATCGGGGGTTAGCGTCGGCAGGCTGCGATGCTCCGCCGAGCGAGTCGAAGGGTGAACTGCGCGAGTTTCGGAGCGCTCGCCGCCTAGTCTGGTGCGCAGGTGGCGGGGCGATCGGGGGAGGGGCGGAAGACGTGTGCTGGAGGGGGTGTCGCGGGAGCGGCTGGAGGGGAGGGCGCGCCGGGGTGCCGGTCGGGAATTCGAGGAATCTCCTTATTGAGGCGGGCGATGGCAGAGAGGGGGCGCGCTGAAGACTGCGGCCGAGCAATTCGGCGCCTCCGGTGGATATGGCCACCAACCCCCTTTCCAGCGAACAATGGTGGAACACATCCGTGCCCATCCTCCTCTCTGGGCTCTAACTCCTTGTAAGGCCTCCCTCCACACTCACCCCGCCGAATCCCACACGCGCAAACCCATCACCCGATTCCTAAACCGGTTAAACCCCACCCTCGCGACTAAATGGCTAATCCTTAATGCTCCCGTACCCTGTCACGCGCGTATCAACCTCACGCACTCCCTACTATCGCTACCAACCAGCTCTATCTTATTTTGCTCCAAACATATTTCCGTTTTACCAACCCCCGACCCAGACACCCACAAACGTAGCACCATCAAAACGAGGGAAACAGACGATATCCTATATAAATGATGCTACGCTTCTGCTTCACAATGAAAAGAAGTATTGTGTCAAATTTATTGCTCAGCTCTGTCCTGTATAACACGAACTGCTGCGTACATAAGTCATGTTTACTGGCTTCTGTTGATTTTTGGCAGCATTCGTCTAGCTGCCAATGTCGTACGAGTACCACCCAGGCAATGAATGCAAAATTTCAGTTTTCTTTGCAGATCCAGAATCAATGAGCAAAATCACTTTTGTGACACACCATCAATGATTTTGTATAATATCCATCAACAGTATATTATCTTGCAGTGTAAATGTTTTCTAACTGATCAAAATCTCTTTAAACAATCGGAGTACTGAAATTAGCATTTCCTCCAATGAATCAGTCTAAATATACTATTGAGAAATGTTTTTAAAAATTGAATTACTTCGATATAAAAATCAAGTGCCCATGCCCTCTTTACTATTTGGACTGACTAAACACATATTGGGAATCAAGTTGAAGGTACTGATCCAATAAAAACTCTAAAACTTTATAGCAATTGTACATTCTACACCCTACAGTTTTTAATAGAGAACCACAGACGGATTGCCTATCGGTGATATTTCATGCTTTAATATCGTCTGGTTACGTGCCGCCCAAAGATCGACACTGGCCGCCCTACAGCTTGCCGATTCCTCTCCCTTCTTCCCTTCTTCCTCCCAGAGGATGACTCCCTGTCTCCTCCATGTTCCCCTACTTCTCCGTTCCCTTGCCTCCGCTTTCTCGCAAAACCTTCTCCGGCATCCCGCCGTGTCCTTTCTGCCCCATTTTACAAGTTCTCTTAGCTTTCGCCCCATTCAATTCATTCAACTTCCCCAGCCCCTTCCCTCCCCCTTCACAGGAATCCTTACTTTGGCCCCTCTTGCCCCCCTGCCTCCAGGCCCCTCCGGGGAGTTTCCATCCGACGGATTCAAGAATGTTCCGGAGGTATTTCGTTTTTCTATTAAATCGCATGGCGCCGCCGCGGAGCTCCATGGCGTGTGGTGCGGGGTGCTCGGGAGACAGTGAGGCAAGTGTCACCTTCCACGTTGACTCTCATTAGCATAAACCTATGAAGGTTTCGAGTTGAAAATCGATATGCCGACATGGGGGAGAATATTTACGGCAAGCTTTCGTGAAATGTGACGCATATTTTCATGCGATCACAAACCTAAACGTAGAGAGAAAAGCACAAGACTCCGTACAGCTCATAAGGGAATATAACGCACCTCGCTTTCGACTTGCGCACCGTCAAACTCATCATCATCAACGAACAAATGCTGCAAAGCTCAATCCAGGGAAAGTAATTATGAATTGGGACTTTTTAAGTTCCTTGATTGGGACACAAGAGTCAAAAAATTAAACTCATCAGTATTACTTTCCTTGACTGGGATTAAAACTCATTCCTTCTAATTATATGTCACCGCGTGAAATTCCATATTCGTGCAATGTATTTATGAATATATAAAATTGAATTTTGCTTTATTTTACTAGCTATCCTTTACAAATTGGAAAGCAGTTTACAGTATTTTCCGCAGTTAACTTTTGTCTCATGCGTGGTATTTCTAGCGAAGTTAATGCTTCGTTCTCTTCGCAAGGTATCTGTAAACACCCACCAACACGTGGCAGTCACTCGAAAAGTCATTTAGCTCAGCACACTGAAAAAAAATCGCTCCTCAGTCATAGTCTGGCTATACAGGTAGATAATAGGTATAGCAGTTTATGGGACAGCAAGTCGTCTAGCTGTAGAACCAATAATTTTGAGGAGAGCCAAGGAGCTACCTGAACAGGTTATTCTAGGACAGCACTTCTGCATTGCTGTATAGTCAGATGGCCTTGCTGACCACATGCATCGTATAACTCACGAAGTTTGTTGACTTGCCATACAGCTAAATATATTGCCGATAATTTATTAGCTTTGATTCTTGAGGTAAGTGTTATGATACCTATCTAGCTAAATCAACTGACTGAAAGGCTAAATGCATAGCTCTGCAGCTGGAAAATCTGCTGATTCAACTGAACTAAGAGAGTAATACGTTGAGCTGCATAGCTAACACACGTTTTTTTAGTGGGTGAGCCGCGAAGGTTTTAATGAAGAAAATTGGTACAAATAGTTTTCCGCCAGCTTCTAAATGTTAACTCTACCCGTTTTCTTTGATTTATTACCGATTGATTCATATTAAGATCACCGCAAAAATTTGTCCCAATATACGTGACAGATCATGACATCAGAGAGGAGTAAACGTACTAGGCTTTTGTGGCAAAAGAAACGTGGAGTACTTAAAGGCCCCATTAAGTAATTTTGGTCTCTCTTTCCTCTCCTTTTCACAATAGTTTCACACTCCTCTCTATAATCTCTGGCTTGTGCCATGAAATTCGTCGATACATATTACGACAATAATTGTCAGAATTAGCTTCATCCACGTTACTAAGAGAAGACCAATCATTAACGTCAACGTTACACGATTATAAACTATTTAGCATTAATGATACTCTGAAGAGAACAGTAGGTGATAAGGGAAGCAACCTCCATTGAGGAAAATTTACGATAATTTGGATTCTTCCGAAAATGTGGTAACCCCCAGTTAATTCAACTATATGTGAGCTTAAGAGAATCAATGACTGTCAAAAGGTCAGGAAGCCACTATAGATATCCTTACATAGAGGAGAGTGTAAAAACAGACACATACATCTACAGCTACATACTACCCAGCGAGCCATCACATGTGCGTGTGGCAGGGGGTGTTAGGACACCATCCATGTAAAGATGTAAGGTTTTGGGAGGTGACTTGGTGACATGTATTCTGGGAGTGTATTTATTGGAGCTGAGTTTTTATTTCGGTCATTCATTCTGTGTATTATTGGGGTCACTTGTACGTGGAAACAACGGAGTGCCTTCAGTGGAGCTTAATTTTTATTGTGGTCGCTTATTGTTTGCGGAAAGAACGAGTTTTTGTACCTACCTGTTCGGGAATGTATTTTTCTTATATTATCGCTTCTGCCAGGCCTAGAGATGCAGTGAGGCGTCTTGATAATATCCTCTGTGTCGTTCTGAAACACACCAGTTCTGAATTTCTTTAGCAACCTAAGCATAGCATGTAGCCTCCGAGTCTCTAGGGGCTCCCACCTTAATCCCTATAAAAGTTGTGAGACACTATATGTTTGCTCGTTGCAGCTTTAAACGAAGTGTGCTGCTTTTGTTTGTATTTTGGTTAGATTTTTATGACCAGGGTTCCAAATGCAACGAGGGTCAAAAAATGACCCAGTCAGGGTCCTACTCCTAAAAATGCTTTAGTCAGTTTCAATATCTCCTTCCATTTATGCCTCTTATTCAAGTAGACCGACTAAAAGCCAGCGCAATGAAAAACAATACGATATAAATTTTGAGTGATTTGGTAAGCACTCACTTTTGGACCTTTTCACGAAAAAAATTATCAAGAATGCTAGGAGCAAGACTACCTCAGGCGATGGAGGAATTCATTATAATAGGATATATTATTTAGGGATCACGCTCAAGGAGAATATTCAATAGGGAGCCATATTAGCTCTGGGAATGGAGGTATAAGCATTTGATAAAAGAGTTCGCTATAAACCTGAACAATAAGTCTTTCTTGGAACTTTCCTCCAGGAAAAATCGTGCCTATTGGTTTGGGATAACGATTGAGGAAAAAAGGCTTTAATCACCATTGGAAGGTAAAAATAGATCAAGATTCTACAGCAGGATATCACTGAACTCCGTCCAGCCGAAGTACCAAAAAAGGTTGTGTTACGCACTACCCTGGCGGAGTCAAATTTCTCGCTTGTCTTTCAAATCCCTTTGACCCGTTCGTCAGCACGAAAGCGAACCCTTTGAGTACTTCATGCTTTACTTCATTCGATTATCGCATGCCTTACTTTCCTCCTATTTTACCTTGAGCTCTTTTTGCTTCACTTCCAGGAACCAGCTGTTATCTCCTTGGAGGCAAAAAAATTTGTTCCATCTACGATAGACGGGAGAATTAAGAGCGTCATTGAAAAAAAGCGCATTATAACTAAGAAGCATCATAAAAATAAAAGTATTAAAAAAAACTGCACGGAAGACTATATAATGTGGCTTCCGCCTATGTGTGGCGATCTGAGTCGATTTGAAATAAATCTTTTGGCCTCAACGAATTTTAATAAACTTTTCGTAAAGAATCACGGTTGCAAAATCGAACTTTTTTTCCATCTCATCAAAATTTAATGGTTATGGTGAGTGAAAAGTACTTTACATTCACTTTTATGACCCCGTCACGAGGGTAGTGATTCAAGACGTAAACACGTAACAAATTGGAATTTATATGCATGAAATGCAACCAAAAAATATAACAAAAATGATGATGTTTTTCAATGTCCACTATGCATGTGGGTCAGGTTGGTAGAACAAACAATCGTGTAAGATCGATTTTTATTAACAATTTGAGACTCCGTATGTAAACGTAACTACAAATCTATGGCATAATGCTAAGTCTATTTTGGAAAAATTGATCTCTCAAAATATTCCTGCCGCTTTGAAGCTGCTTTATGTGGCCCTGAATAGCTTTTCCTCAATGTTTCCATTCTTTTATGGAATCTCATCCGAGTTCTAGTGAACATTTTTTTACCTCAACAAGGATACGATTAAAGTACTTCGCAATGTATCCCTTTTTTACGTCATACTTTTAATTAAAGCCAGCCTCCGTAGAACCCATGGAAAATTTTCAATATCATTAGGATACTACACTAGAGTTTTAAGGTAGGTAATTTGAATGGATAAAGGCAGGAAAAAATTCGAATTATAAGAAATGTTTTTATCTGATTCTCTGATAGATTATACCATTAAACAGTGAGTTGTACACAAGCTTTCCATCATATTACGAATACGATTGACTTAGTCTTTTGGATGCTAAATCCGAGACGGTAGGGACTACATACGCATTGAACTATGGAGATTCTTTCACTCAGAGGAAAGACAAGGGGAACTAGAGCCCGAGGCTCGAGCGATGGCTAGAGAGAAGAATCTCAACATTCTCACAGCATAGGTATCAAACCGAGTGAGAGTAGGTATTTTCAGTTAAATCTCCCTTTCTAATAGGGTGCTCTCTGTGCAAAAAGCTTCAAGTGCGTCCCTCACACCTAAGGAAAGAACATTAAACTACAGAGCCAATAACGCTCTTCCCTGAGCATGGGCCAGTTCCGATGCCAGGTTTCCCTACACCCTTCCTCAATTCTCCGACTTATCTTTCCTTAAACAATCTACCCGCCCGTTCTTAACGCCGCTAATGACAACATTTGCCGGTCATCTCCCCAAATTGCTAAACAGCCCACGAGGAAGCTGAGCATAGCTCTAGTGTAACCGGCCTCGTTGTCTTTGTGTAATTCCTTTCGAGAGTCACGCTTTGACGGCCCGAGAGCGCTCTCGCTGGAAATGAGAGGCGCGAAGGCGGCACAGGGGAAGTTGCAGCTCGCACGTGAAGAGGCGGGGCTTCCGGCGAGAACACACACGTGGCTGGAGGCACTCGCTAAACACACGAACGCCGTAGTACGCTTCCTGCGGGAATCATCCAACCTTTTCAGGCTCCCACTTTCCAGACATAACACCACCGCTGCCGGCCGGTCCACTGACTTTTCTAAGGGTATGCTCACAACGGTGAGTCACAAGCGGCCCGCATGTTGTGCGTCGTCTACTATATTGCGTCTCGCCTGCCCTCATCTTCAAATAATGCCAAAGCGCGTTGCCCTTATTCACGCAAAACATGCTCCCTTAACATCAGATGAATGTATCTAAGTTTTTGAGTGGTGTACTTATATTTTGCAGCATAAACCTGAGAATATGAAACATTAGCATTAAATAACTTGGATTAGTGTTAATATATCAATTAGTAGTAATAAATCCTGGCGTTGATGGAAGCGTTGCTACGTTTTAGTGCGAATTGACTGTCGGGGGGTGTAAAGAAAAATGGGCGAGTGAAACTTATTGAAATGTTGAAGACTGCTAATAAGTTTTGAAAAAAACTGATAGTATTGAGCCAGAAAGATAGGAAGGTAGACTAACATTTATCGTAGCTACATTCAAATGACCAAAGTTGGGTGAATTACCTCTTTAGGATGTCAAAATCAGATGAGAGGTAAAAATTATATGAAATTTTGGCATAGGCACACTAATAAAAATGTTACTTCAAAAAATTCACAAAAAGTATAGTTACTGTCAAAGCGTTCTTTTTTGTCTCTCCCGTCGGTTTCCTAGGTTATTATATGACCGTATTATACATCAAAGGTCGATCTCTTCTGTTTCACAAGAACCCTAGGAGCCAGTTATTAGAATTTTTGCAAATCCTCTTTTAACGGAATCACAGCCTCAAATTTGTATTTTTATTGAGAAATTAGGGAAGTGAATTTCAAGAGGCCCTTCAGAATATTGGTATTTTACTCACCAGACAATCTAGTCAATTAGTATTTCAAGTGGTGAGGATAAGCTCTATAAAAATGTATTTATTCTTTATGATAGAATATTGGGACTTGCCGATCATACGCTGAGTTTCACAGCATTTTTTCATGATTTAGATTTTGCTTCCTCCTCGACACCGCACTTCTTCAAACAGTATAGGGGCGTATTTCTGATTTCATTTTAGCGTCTGCCATTGTCTGCCATTCATTTTAGTGTCTGCCATCCACCGGAGATGGAGGCGGGCTGATTGAATGTGTCACAACAACAAATGCGAAATGTCTATCAAGTTGCAAGAGGCTTGGTTGTGTAGAGCGATGAGATAAAAGAAGAGCCGTAACCAAGCAACTGACTCCGCTTGAAATTCACCCGAGTACATATGGACCTAGGTAAGACATGTATTTATGAGAAGCACAAAAAATATAAAAAATAAACACAAAGAATCTTTGGTTATTTAATTGGGGAGGTAAATAGAAACTAAGGTCACTTTCGCCGTTATATGTACGTGGGTGCGGCGTTGAAGAAATGAGTATGCGATGAAAGGAAGAACCGTTGAGGGAAACGTGGCGTTGGTTGGAACACTTGTAAAGAAGTTTGGATAGCAGGCTACAGCTAAACGTCTTACCTACCTGTAATTCTGCTCCTTCGCGCTGGGTAGGCCGCACCCCAAAGTCGCCGCTAGCATTTTGGACCCTTGGCAGAAAGATTTAACTAAATAAATAAAGAAAATGCAAAAGAAAGTTACGCGCTTCGTTAAAACTGCTACGAGCAATAGGTTTTTACATTTAGTGTTTTCCAGATTTTTTAGGGATAAAGTTATGCCATAGGATCGAAGGCTCCGCACTAGAATTAGTTTTTTTGAGAAATCCGCAGCCAGCGTGATACAGCGGGGCACATAAAATATCATTTTGATGCCACGCTACGTCTCTCGGTCCGACAGATGCGATAAAATTAGAGAAATACCTTGCCTAACAGACAGGTTCTAAAATTCGTTCTTTCCATGTACAATAAGTGTTCTTAATAAAAACTGTCCTCCACTCAAAACACACCCTCAAATCATTTTACCATTTCACCTCCAAAAACCTTTTTTACGCCTTTACATGACTGATGTTCTAACACCTTCTGCCACTTGAACATGCGGCGGCTCGCGGGGCAGTTACGTTACGCGCGGGGCCATAGAATGGAGCCTGCGACGAGTTAGATAAGGTTCTAGAGCAGGGTAGCAACTGCGAGCCTAGGGGACCCATTTGGATGGAATCTTCGAGAACCCACGGAAGGTTCCAAAAGGAAGACGGACTGGGATAAAATCTCGGTGCCCGCGACACTTAGGTTCGTGAGCGTGTAAGGAGGGTCCGTGGAGTGTGCGCAGAGACGTGTGGCAGTGCGTGAGTCAGTCCAGTGACTTCAGTCTGACGGGAGAAGAGTCCTTTACGAGTTCTAACAGCGTTGAGGGCGTGACCGGAGAGGAGTCCATTAGGGGCGGCAGCTAGTCAAGTCGGAGGGTCGGCCCAAGGAATCCGGGAGCACCGCAGTTCGGACAGCGGTGAAGGCGTGACTAGAGAGTGTACGAAAGAGAAAAATAAATCGCAGAAAATAGACCCTAAGTATTTTTATTTCATTGTACGATCCCTACCCCTAGAGTCATAAAAGTATGTAGATGTAGGGGTACTGCAGATTAAGTGCGTTCCAAAGAGCGCCCATGAATGGTTGGGATTCCAATTAAATTCTCCTCCACTGCCAAATTGGGACCGAGGCCATATAGATGGTAAATAGGTACTGAAGATACAACACCAGTCCAATTCATTTTCTATCTCAACCAATCCTATGTAAAACTATTTCACCTTCGTGGCAGCTAAATATATGTCTAAGCCTCCCAAATGCTGGACTACACCGGTGTATAGCTTTTCCTCAATGACTTCTCTCTCAGTCGCTAATACTTATCACAACTAAAACTTAATGTTCTCCAAACCGCTCAGCTAGCATTCTTCCTTCTATCATAGTTTTTAGGATCCTATTGATTGCTATGACCTGCTGCATCCTCCATCACGCATGATTTCATCCAGCAATATCATTCCACTTCCAGCAATGGCAAGAATATTTCGATCGTTTTTCTTACCGTAAAATTCTCATCAGTGTCTGATGACTGCATAGATACCAAATTAGGAGCAGACGAGTAACATTCACTGCATTAAGTGCCCTTCAAACGTATGGTGTTTGATAACGTTTCCAAAAGCACTGCTAATGGCATAGAACAGAATTTTTAGGAACGATTTTTTTCTGTTTTCCCAGAAGTAAGAATGGAGAATTGATCCAAGAATCTTATTTTTTAATAGCCATTGATAATATTTGAACCCTTGGCAAAGCTTTGTATCAAATGGGCTAATATTTGTAAACTTTTGTTAATTTGTACATCGAGTTAATGTACGAGATATTCCCGCCACTGGTAATTAGTTCCATCTTCAATATTTAAATACGTCGTGTTAGAAAATATTCGCCTTAAAATATTTGCACTAATAGAAGGACCTTGCTAATCATTCTGCGAAGACCCAAGTTTCCGAGGATAAAAGTCGGTTTAAATGATTGCCATTACTAATTTGACTTAAAGTTGAGTTTATGTCACTTAAGAATGCTCTTGAGTAGATATGTAGATGACCAGGGAAGCCATGCTTTTCACGGGAGATATCTTCGGCAGGAGGTTTTTGGGATATCAACTAGAAAAGCGTGGGAACAGCAGAAAGAAATGTGAAATAGGAAAGGATGGAGGGTGTAGTGTCTTTTAGCAGAGGTTATTTTAAGTGTGAGAATGGAAGAAGGGATGTAACATTAGTTCATTAGGGTATCTAACTTCTTTTGTCGCCACTTTCTGTTCTAGAAATTTAGTTTTGTTACAAAGTAGTGTTTTCCGTTTACCTAAAAATTCTTAAATTTTCAACTATTCTAGTCCGAGCGGTTATTATCCAAAACCCGACCATATCCTTTCATCAGAAATGTGAATTTATGTTCGCCCGCGGATTGTTTTTCATCAAAACTTGCGGCTTTCCTTCATGTTTCCTATATTTTGCGAATTAAAGCTTATACCCGTATCGTGTCTCAACCCGTAACCCGTATTGTGTCTCAAATGCTATTGACGTACTTGAGATCTTAATAGAATGTTCATTCACTATTTCACTCAAGGGTCTCCTTATAATTCGCTTCAAATATTTTCCCTATCATTTAAATGAAGCGCTGCCAATGATTTTCATGTACTCTCCTTGCGCTAGGCTTGATGGTATAGATATTTCCAGGCATTTTACTAAGTCTGGAATAGTCCATTTTATTCCGAACTCTATGTTTCCTCTCACTGCCCGCATTTTACTCTCGTAAAATACCATATCAATGAGTTAATACTAAATGTATTTGATCGAAAGGGCGATTTAGTAGCGCTATCTCGGAGAAACGCTGCAGTGTAGGTCGGCTTGTTCTCATCTCAAATAAAGTTTATCTCAAAAATAGTTTCTCATATTTTTGTTCAAACGGTTAGCCTCAAATAGAATCATTTTCAAATTTTCAACGAAAACGAAGTGCCTTTCAAATATGCCAATAAAAATTGATGAACGAAATGCAAAAAACACTAGTATTTGGGGCAAATTTTTCTAATGTATTACAGTATTTTCTTACATATTCCATTTCGGTAATTACTTCCTCGTAAAGTTGGAATCTCTTGATGGCTACTGTGGGAAACTGCTAATTTTGGATGTATCTCACAAATTTAGCAATAAGTATTTACATCTACTACTCCACTCAAGGGAATAATGCATTTCTTCCAAAGTTGTGGGTAGTAGATGACATTCAGATGCATAAATTCTTTTTTCCTAAAATATTTCCCACAATTGTGACATTCGACTAATTTCTCTTTGGTTTTTTTAATATCTCATGCATCTAGAGCTGATGAATGCTGGCAAGATCTTGCTCATCATGAGCATCTAGAGCTCATGATGAATATGTTTCGGTCAATTGAGTTTATGTTTACTAAATTCATCACTTCCCGTGTGTCACAGCTCACAGGATGCACAAATTCATAGGAAGCTAATTTGTTTCTCTATTTTCAAATAGACCCGCTTGGTATTGACCATAAAATTCGTGGGGTGATTATGAGCGAATTCTTGAGGAGGAAATAAGTGCTTGACATGAGTCGAAAATTATGATAAATGGAGTAATATCGAATGCTCAGAAATTGTGTTCAATGTGGGCCTCAAACAATGGTAAATTCCTTTTTATTTTTTTCTGCTGAGTGAGATAAGGGACGATTCTAAGGCAACATCAACTTCAGCAATTAATTCAAAAGTATCAGGAAAAAAATTACCTTTTTCCACTCGAACGAAATTTATGTGATCATCTCCTTTGGGTTTGAGACATAAGCGCAAGACTCACAGAAAGTGTTCATTTTACTCCTCGAAGAATTGCTTAAAAGTGGAAAATACCACTACATACTCTCCCAAGGTTAAAACAAATTTCACTTTTAATAGGAGTCTAGGACCTACAATTTGTCTTGAGTATGAAAATTTGTCCAATGCATTCAGTGGCAAGGGTAATTAAGATACGCTTCAAACTTGAAAGATAGTCGTCTACGTTATTTTGGCAGCATATTGACATGTAATTTAATAACTTTAAAAATTTGTATGATTAAGTATTGATATCTCAGTAGTTTACTAACAAAACAATATTTTAACGAACTATCATAATATATTTTTAAGGACTTGTGCTGGTATTGGCAGGTTAATCCAAAGCTATGTGGAAAGATGCCAAAATATAAGCTTCCAAAAAAATCATCACAATTAGGTAGCTCCAGTTTTAAAAAGTGCATAGTGTATCCTTCTTCAAAATTTGATATTTTTTCAGCGTTGTCATCCTCGTTCCCCCATTAATTCCGAAGTTAGAGGAATCTAAACCAAATAGTTAGGCATCCTCTCCCGACTTACCCTACTCATCATTTCACTTGCGTCGTTCTATTAAGCTCTGTCGCATTATTCTTCAGAAACATGTCCAAACGCACAATATTTTCCTGCTCTCGATATGTATTCCATTTACTCTGACAAATATTTCACTCGGAAACATTTTAATTGATAGAATATCTCGCGACATTGATGTTTCACGGACGCTATATCCGCTCGACCAAGTTCCGCTAGAGTCTGCACGGAGTCTGTCGGGTGAAAATGTCCGCTCGTCACGCCACCCTCCTATAACGCGGAATGAAATTTTTCACCTCGCTCCAAAAGTCTCAGTTACAGACCGGTGACATGATGCGGCGGCCAGCTTCATTCGGGGGATATTCATTGCGCAGACCACACATCATGGACCCCGATATGGGAAACACGCGAAACGATTCGTCCGCAGATTTTTGTGAGTGGAGGGAGAGGACTGTGTGTGTGAGAGAGAGAGCCATTGCAATATTTCGCGCATTTATTAGCGCGCTGTCAAAGAGAAGTCCAAAGGGGGGTGGGCAGGGGAAAAAGGGAGACGAAGGGGCAGAATTGGGGGGAAGGTAGGAGGGGGGCAGTTGGAGCCACACGGGAGCGCACCGGAGGCAGCTTCTGTGCATTGGTTCGTAACCCATGATTTTTTCCATGACTAGCTCTCCATAGAGTAAC
The DNA here is from genome assembly GCA_963169105.1 of Ceriagrion tenellum. Classification (NCBI taxonomy): domain Eukaryota; kingdom Metazoa; phylum Arthropoda; class Insecta; order Odonata; family Coenagrionidae; genus Ceriagrion; species Ceriagrion tenellum. The sequence continues at coordinate 73,505,371 of OY720638.1, forward strand.
TTAAAATGAACACATCGGCACCATCTTGACCCATCAAACGGATCAGATTGGTTTTGATGCTAGATAACCGGCTCCCTCCCATAGAGCCAGGGTTTGGATCTTGAAAAGGGTAAAAAACTCTTCAGGCTTGTCATGGTCCTCACTTCGGTGCCATGCGGAGAGCACTTCAAGATTAAGACTCGGTTAATTATGTGAAATTTACTGTGAAAAAATCATTTGCCTGGGCTAGGATATGAAACCAACCCCTCGATTTTGCACAGAGTGATCGATCCAACTAAGCAATCCAGGCGTCTTCTCTCACTGAGAAACTCACGGGGTGGGTGACTGTTTAAGTTACTGCGCGGCTAGTTCCGTAGTTCTATGAACTACTTCTGCGACTATTGGATGAAACTTTGTATTAATTCTAACTTCTGGGCGTGTTTCTTATGAAGTAGACTGATACCAATGCCAGGTTTCTGTTCCATTCTCCTTTACCCCACGTAACCCTTCCATTACAAATCTTCCCATTGATACCTGAGGGCGCATATGACCAAATTATCGGTCGCCTCCACATATAAGCAAACAATCAAGCAATCAGATCGTTTTTGTTTTTCAAAACTACTATAATTCATGCCAATGGGAATTCAAATCTACCATAGAGCTGAGGTTTATCATCTTTGGACTCGAATACTGCGTTCTCTTAAGGCTTAAACGAATATCCAGGCATAATCCATGAGTTACGAAACATACGTCGCAACCACTTTTATACTTTTGAAAGGCTAACATAATTGCTCTCAGTTGTAAAAAAGCACTTCATTCATATGGCTGATCTTGGAGAAAAAATTAGAGCTGTGCTTACATCGTGCATAAGGGAGGATTTGGAGGGATGATAGAGACTAAGTGAATATGAGCTGGAGTTGGGAAGGGCGCTTGGGTGCGGCGACATTGGTGGGTCTGCTTGGATGCGGCGGTGAGTTGGGTTGGAACCCGCGGAGGGTAGACCACGTGAAATGAAAGCTAGGATAAATTTTAAATCCCGTTCTTCTCTCCGTCCCCTGTTCTACCTTTGCTCTAAATCCCCCACCCTCTCGTTTACCCGTCCTCCAGGTGGATCTCTGCCGCGCACGCATTAAAATTTTTAAAATGTTGTCGCCGCACAGGTTTTTTTAAGTAAATGATCCAAGTAGCGGAATTCCTCCCTTATTGGACTGACAAGGGCGGGGATTATGAAGGCATGGTTGCTACACTGATGAAGAAGGAACGTAAGGGGTAGTGGGATGCGGCGTGAACATTGCTATTAACCATGGGGGACTCGTTTACGAGCCACATTTTGACGACCCTCGGCCACAGCGCTTTGTCCAAAACGTTCCCGCAGCTTCTCCCCACGAGGACATTGTTTCCGAGGATTGTGTCCAGCTAAAGGCCATTTTCTGCACTATTGGGCCGAATCCGCATCCCTGGGGTGCCTTCTTTTTTAATTTTGTGGAAACATTTTGTGCTCGTTTCGCATATTTTACGTTCTCATGTGGCAAGACTCCGTAGAGTCGGGAGTCCTACAACAAAATGGCATACATAAAGGCAAAAGAATCGAGTTGAGATTGCATTCCAATACTGTCGGAAATATTCATGATTCATAATATTTAATTTGATGAGCTGAATGGAAAATTGATCACACACTGTCATTCCGAAACGGTTAGAGTTAACCGTCGGTTAAAATAAAAGCCCAGGGATGAGACTGTTTTTTTCTCAATTCATGTATATTTGCAACAGCAGACATTGGATTCGATGTTCCATTCACTACGGCACCTAAGGCTTTATAATGCGTTTCATTATGTTTGAAGATATCAGCTCTTAGGAATTCATAAAGGTAATTGTCTACATTGATTCTAAAATGCCATTGTTAGTCATATATCAGTGTACCTTAAATGGGCGAAGCTTGAGGGGGTAGATTTGAATCCCAATCTAGATAAACGATTGTTCGTGATAAACCTCTACGCCTTCGTGTTGCGATGTAGTTCTCAGAATTATTTTGAACCAGTGCATGAGTTTCATCACCACGAAAATCTCAAAGACGCCTAATGGCATCATCAGGGAAGACGGTAACCCAAAAGTTAGCGCTTAAAAGAGAATTCTCAAGGAGAAAAATAATCATAAAGCAACGATCTGAAGGGGCACCCTGTTTTAAGGCGGACAAAACTAAACCGGCACCATTGCTCTCAGGAAATGTCTACTAAGCATTGTCCTTCCCCCATCTTGCCCCTACGCTTTCCCGGCGTAGAGCGGCTTTATCTGGTAGGCCGTGAGGAAATGCCTCGAGACCCTAGAAAGCGTGAACATTAGAAAAATTACAGAAAAATTGTGGTGTATTGCTAACAATATTCTCCTCTGCCTCACTATGGCACCCTTGTTGAGAAATATTCTCACTACACTGACAGTGACCTTCTGCGAGAAATCAACGGACTGCACGCACCAAGTACTTCACTCCCTGGGAGAACGGGGCATCGTACCACAATTTCTGCCCTGAGTATCGACGGAAAAAGCTATCAACCAAACCCAACACGAGGTCTTCAAGCTCCAGCGACGCGACGGTGTCATGCTATGCCTGACACCTGGTCACAAAATGGACCGAAAACGTTGACTAAGTATAAACTGGGTCGAGATTAGGATATCGAGGCAAGAGCCTCCCAGTACACCGAGAAATGATGACACTCAGCGTAGAAGCACCATAAGGTGGGCCACTGCCTGCCGTTCCAAAAAAACATGGGGTAAATAAACACTCTGCCGACCAGCTCGGCACCATCGACCAGAAGACGCCGGTTGCACCTCCGGTGAAACTGTCATTACCAGAATTCTGCTCACGCAGCGAACACACGAATGTGATGTAGAGAGAATGTTTCATTCTTAACATTCATTCTATGTGCGCTTACTTTGGTGATTATAACAACTATTGAAGAGTGTTGTGAGTTTTTGACTGGTACATACTTTTTTATTCATGGTTGTGATTATAACCCGGTTCAACACATTTATTGTCTTTTGTACGCAAGTGGATATTATTTTTCCAGTACATGACATTTTATTTCTAGATTTAGGAAGACAATTTACCCAAGATAATTAGGAAGAAATAAAGCTGTCTAGCTAACTGAACTGCATATAATATTACATTTGTAATTCTGAATCTCATACAAGTTGAATATGTTGCGGAATGTAATCCTTTTCTTTTATTGTCAAAGCTTATATATTCGTTAAGTCCTCGTACTTTAATATTTAGAAAAAATGGGAACTCTTTCATGACTCATGATGTACTAAAGTCTGGTGATATCAGCGTAGAAAAATACTCATCTCAGAAATTTCTCAAAACATCTCGTGAACTTATCTGAAACTGTGTTTAATTGCTATCATAAGCAATTAATAATCTGAAAAGAGAAATTACTTTGTATTTTGCACGCAGTTTCATTGTTTCCGACCATGGTTTTGACAAAGTTTTGTCATTATCAAGGTCAAAATTTTGTCGAAACTATGCTCGGAAACAATAAAACAGTGTGGAAAGTACAAAGTGAGTTCTCTTTTCATGTGTCGCTATTCCACAAAGTAAAGCCTGAAACTTTAACAAGTAATTATCCGTGTGTGATCAGTAGTTATAACTGCTATATTAATAGATAAGTTCATAGAAAATTTAAAGGACCTTCTTAATTTACCACTCACTGCATGGAATCAAGAATTAGATTGAGCTTATTTTTAATTAAGACGGGTAAGATGAAGCTGCCAACTTAGTACTTCGGAGTGCAAAGGATTTCATGGCGAATAAAAACAATTATTCATTGAAAATGGCCTCTTTTTGTATCCTAGAATTGTAAATTGCATTTATTTATCGCACTGCTTCTGAATTTAATGTAATACAACAGCAAAATAGTGTTCTATGCTATTAGTTGATTTCAAAATATATGGATCGATAAATATCTTGATTTACAGTAAAAAAATTTCAGTTCGTGTAAATAAAGAATGGTTGTGGAAAATTCATCACAATATCTCCGTATCCTCTACAGATGAAGCCCACAGTATGCAGTCCATCTGAGGAAGAAACTTAAATGTCTATGACTACATATATTGACGGAATATTTTTTGCATTTTGTATATGCAATGTGACTCCGACGATCTTTACAATAGTCGATGACTAATAACTCAAAAAGATATAAACGAATGGTATTGCATGTATAATGAGATTGTTTCTTCTGCAAAACCACTGGTGTGATGATGCAAGTGTTTTCAATTTTGGTACATCAGCCCCTTCAACACTTACGCTGTCAAATGAGTCCAACATGAAGACGGGTGGCGCAATTTGTTCATCAATGCTGTAAGTTTGTCTTACGTGCGTCAGATTCAATTCTGCATTTTAAATACGCAGGGTAATTTTTTCTTCCCTCAAGCAAATTCTCTACTGCGTATTGTGGTTGACCTGAGCGCATCATGAATGCATGCCTTTGCGATGCAATTCTTTCAAATTTTAGTCCACGTTTGAAATGTTCCATGCGATCATTCTTACCGTGTTCTTATACACTAGCAACGTCTCGTCTTCGTAAAATACACGTTCCGTTTGCTGCAGTTGCTGTTACATTTGAGACTCTCGACTGCTCTCCTGCCATTGGCTGTCTGGGAATAAAAATAACAATGGGGTTAATCACGTGCGAATGAATGGGCAGGATGATAACGTGTGGATCAGGTCACTGAAGGGGAATAATTAAGGCCAATTGTTAAGAGAGAGGTGTAAACGCAGTTATGTGATACAAATGGAGCGCCTCTAGGGAAACTGTGCTGTACATATAATAGCTGCTGAGTATCTGTTACGCGGCGGGCGCGGGGATCGGTGTGCAGGTGGGGGAAGGGAGCAGACAAGGGAGGACGGAATGGATGGCGGTAATTAGGCGGCACAAAGCAGCATTCGAAACGGATGGAGATATGTGCGGTCTGAATACGTTTTCATTCATACTTAGAGCATAAAGGGAATTTACTGGAGGAAACAGGTGCTAGAAAGATTGGCTCCTGTCCGGAGGATTTCCGGGACCCATCCAATGGGAGCAGAGTGAGACCTAACGATATTTGTGCGGGATTATTGCGTGAAGGGTGGCTTCGTTCCACACAACGGTTGAGAATCAAGTCTGATCAACGAACCGAAGCATTAACCTGTTCCATACCATGCGTACAAATTTGCGTTGACAGGAAGAGTTGTTCTGAATTCCTCACAGAGTAAATTTAGTGTTTCTGATGAAATTTTTCCATCTACCTGCAATAATATATGTAAAATGAAACAAACTATCTCCCATATGGTATATTCTTGCAGAAAAAGCTCCAAAAGTTGATATACGAGTTCTCGTAAATAATATGAATTTTTTTAGTGCCTTGACAGACTTCTTAAGAAGGCAGGAGTTTGTACTTGAAAACTATTTCTAAATATTTTCTCCATAGCTCGGGGAATAACCGCAGCAACTGCTATCTAAATATTTCCGAATCTTAGCAGCAAAATCTTTCATTAAATATTTAACCTGTGAGTTCGGTCGCCAGTGTGTTAAACACCCAGAAGGATTTAAAATACTATAATTTATTTCGTTCACAGTGCTAAATCCATACATACCTCTATTAGCTGAGTTTTAGGTCGTTTTCAATTTATGCATGTAATATTAGGTTGGTTTAATTCTATTCCGTTGTAACAAAGGGACTTTTTATTGCAACTCAATGTGTTTGGCACCCACTGAACGTGTAGGTGTGATTAACTTTGTCCCTTTTGGTCTCATTGTCTCCTCTGTGAGTCCCGAAGCAATAAAAATGTCGTCTCATGTTTTCGGTATCGCCGGAAGATGAAGGGAACTTCGTGACTTATACTCGTCATCTATTTTCTTCCGGCATGGAAACAAAGTATGGACTAGGATTTGAGGCTTTCCAATTTTAAAAATGTACAGAAATGAAATGTGATCGCATATTTACACTTTCCTGCAGATTTTTTGTTCCAAGCCCACCGGCGTCTTTCAAGGCAATGTGATTAATGTGAATGTGTATTTGCATTCCGTGTTGACTACCTCAATTGTACCCTCCGATAGATTTCTCTAAGAAATCTGTAAATATTCATAGCTGAAGCAGTGTGCTCTCGCTCGGGTTATCACCTTGGGATATGTTTCTCCGTGTGAAATTTCTGTTAGTTTCTGAAGAGGAGTGTCTTCTGCTAACAATGCAATCTATTCAGTGAATTGCCCTAGGTAAATTGAGTACATTACCCTGGGTACATTACACTGAGCATCTATTTTATTTATATAACTTATGGATTTTATATATGGTGTTAAAACCAACTACATTTTTACTTTCCACAATTTACAGTCGTTACAATTCTTGTTATTCCATTGCTGGATAATGAAAGTCGTAAATTTTGTTTGAAATATGACACACAGTAAGGAAAAAATAAACATTGTACCTTTTAAAAGTTACGGAGGGGAAAAAGGAAATTATTGGCGATATATTCGATACAAATTATATAGATGACCTGTAAGAGAGTGACCACGACGAGTGCATCATAAATTTAAGAACATTATAAAAAATATTTATAAAATAATGCCTTACATTTAATTGAATATGAAATTAGTTAATAAGATAAATATATCTAAGAGTTTTATTTGCACTCATTAAATGAAACTAAAATGATCCCGGATGTCCGACTTGCTATAACCTAAAACTCGTAAAATTGGAGAACGTACTGAAGGGTTAAGCACTGCTGTATAATCATAACAAAATTATCGTCAATGAAATTGGATGGTGATGTTGCCTGATATTCAGACTCAAATACGCATGTAATAAATGTACGTCTCTTGAAAATTTCCATTCCCTTCCCTATTTGGTTTATGGATAGTTTCGAAATAGTTGC